>JARQOC010000003.1:48763889-49293791 GCA_033576535.1 Allobates femoralis
CAGACAAATCCCGTAGGTATATATTAAGATGTCGGGGGTAGAACGGCGGGACCGAAGCTATGGGGGGAAGTCGCAGTAGGCGCTGCCATATTCTGTGTGTATATTCATTCACAACTTGTTACTGGCTGCAAAAGGTTAAGACTTCCAGAAAATGGCTGCAGATGGATATTCGTGGCCATTTTCTGGAAGTCTTAACCTCTTGCAACCATTAACATGATGTGAATTAAATGAAGAGACCCACAGAACATGGCGGCGCCCACCGTGACTTCCCCCCACAGTTCTGATCCTGCCACTCTGCCTCCATCCTCCGTGGACCTGTGACACTTGCCCCCAGCCCCCCGCTCCACTACCGCAACCCACCCGGTAAGATTTTTTTTATTAGTTAGATTCAGATTGTAAAACGCACCCCCATTTTCCCACCAATTTTAGGGGAAAAAAGTGCATCTTACATATTTCCCAAAAAATACGGCAAACTGAATGGGCTGTATGTCATGCCTTGGGATTCAATCCGGCAACCCTGTTCTGTGTGATCGCCTTCCTTCTCCGCTGAGCTACAACAGGTTCAGCCTCTGTTCATTTTCTGATTATATTTAACCTTTGCTTTATTGTTTTTGGTGAGTAGGTATTTTCATTTGTCATTTACTCTGTCCTATAACATTGCAGGTGCAACTATTTACACCTTCCCTTTGCCTGTCTTCTCTGCTGGCTATACTTCAATGTGGATCCTGTTTGAAGTTCCAACCATGCTGTGAAGGATTTCTGCCTGTCAGATAGAGACCAGCAAGGTCTTGCTGTTACATTTATCTATCCTACTCCTTTCTCCTGCCAATAGTTAGGTAATAGGAGGCTATTCTCTTTTGCTGAAAGTACTTTGCTTTTTCCACTTTGTATTTGTGTTTCATGTTTTCTCACTTTGTGTTTTCTGCTATCTCTGCAGGCCTTCCTTATTCAGGGTTATAGTGCTCAGCATCTCTCTCCAGTTCCTAAGGAGGTACGAGGAACACTCAATAGCCTTTTAGGCAGCCTGGTCCTCTTTTAATTTTGTGTTTAGGGTTATACCAGCCTGTGCAGGGGCCACCAGGGACTGAGCAGTTAGGAACTTTAGTCTGTACAGGAACCAGTTGTGACAGGTGCAATAGTTTATTGGGCCCCATTTTCCCATGTGACTTACCTCGTGTGCCTAACTGTATATGTCAGAATAGTACTCCCATACTAAAGGAAACTTTATCCATATCTCATTACACGTTTTTTAAATCCCTTCTCTTCCCTGTGCGACAGCTCCTGCTGAATCCTAACTAGGAAGTTATTCTGTCGATAAGTATAAAAGCAAAAGATCTGGATTGATGAACGGATTCTTCTTTATTTCTTATAAAATTTCATACATGGGACATAAAATATTACATGGGAGATGCTATATTAGCGTATGCATCAACGCATTTCAGGTACGTAGCCAGCCTTAATCATTCTGTCAATATCATGTAACTGCGGGGAAACTATACACTCCCCACAAGACAAAACTTGGACATCCGAGGGAAGAGGCCACCGATTGGATGCAGAAGTTACTGGATCAGCCTCAGCGCAGGAGGTGAGTATAAACCTTTCTTATTTTACTTATACTGAAGATGCTCACTGAATACAGGGCAGAACAGAATAGCAGTGTGACGTAACGTTCCCCTCTGCTGATGCTCGGCATGTGCGCTGACGACAGGGACAGCCTGCACAGAAAGTAAGAGACTGCACCCAGGACCTATTACACATGCTCCACCATTGAGTAGAATACTACTGGAGGACTCGTCTAGTGTAAACTAAAGATGGAAAGGAATGATTGCATATTTTAGAGAGGGGCTGAAATCAAAATGGAATAGTTTACAAAACCTATTTGCACTCAACGAGTCACCAATGTGATTTTGAGATTGCCCCTTTTAAGATACCCCTTTAAGTTGACTTTAAATTATACGTTTGGCCCCTTTAACCTTTCTGGAGGTCAATTCACGATGACGTATGGTACTTAGTGCTCTCACAATCTATATCATGACAGTTATCAGAGGGTTTGATGTTATTGCGCTTTTCTTCCTATTTCAGTTGTTAATGTAAGAAACACCTGCTGCTCTGTGCCAGTTACAGATCTGCAAGACGTCGGGGGCTGCAGGTGATCAGCCTTATGTTACATTCATTTCACCTTCAAAGTTATATGTAAGAGCAGCGATGATCCCTCTCATCTAAGCTGGCCGGATGAGCACACGTTAACTGTACAGCCACCGACAACATCTATAACACTGGGTTCTATAATCCATATTTAAGGAGGGGCCGATGGCACATGAGGACAGTCAACTGACTGTCTCTAGGGATGTTAAAGAGGACCTGTCACCATAAATATGTTATTATTTTCACCTGGTGTAAATGCCGCTGTTCTCCTGTATCCGGTAACATTTTTCTGTTGTTCCTGTGCCTCTCCTATCCTGAGATATGGCCCCTTCTTCCCATAAAATAAATCTGGTTTTGTTATCGACGTAGGTGTGGTCCTCAACTATTCTCTTTGGGCATCTTCATTCCGACCACGCATAGTTTCATAAAAAGACTAGGGGGGTATATATCAGAAGTGAAGAGGCACAGTAATAAAACAATGTCAAATTCAGAAGAATAGTAGATAAATACAATAAATAGATCTTTTTTATGGTAAGTGACAGATGCCATGTAACTGCAAGATGCATATTTTTCTTAACTGACATGCCTCTACTATTTTTTATTTCAAAGGCCGTCATGTCACCAAAACGTGCCTTTGAAATTGAGGCTGATCATCAGTGATGCTCATTTCAGGGGCTGGGCTTGTGTCTGCACACTGTGCACAATGGCAGCGCACTCTCTGTTGTTGGATCAGATCAGCAATAACGAGTTGGCAATACAGCGGTGACCGAATACCCGACGTGTAGAGACTAGTGACGTGACTTGCGGGCCCGCTCCATTGATGGCTTGTTTCTCCTGATCTGAGCCAACAACAGAGCACGCTGTCATTGTGCACATTACACAGTGCATACAGCAGGGACCAGACCAGCCCCTGCAATGAGCGTCACTGATGATGCTTCATTTCAGGAATAATGTAAAGGTTTAGCAGTGACCGCAGCACTCTACCTCCAGATGACTCTTCATTTGGGTTTCCCAGCATGCAGTGGGATTCTCAAAAAAAGCATCAACAAAAAGGAAGTAGGGAAAACAATAGAACAGCAGTGAGATAGCGGTTATGTGATTTACTTCTGGAGATAGAGCAAATATTACTCTGAAATGTGCTGAAATAAAGTCACCATCTTCAGCTTTGATTTAGACTTGTTTTATTCACACGAGCACAGCATTTCCACTTTTCTTCTACTAGATTTATTTTAATAGTTTGTAACCATCAGGCATCCATACCAAGATTGTAACCCTCAAGTATCTATGCCAAGACTGTAACCCCAAAGCATCTGTACCAATAGATTTTGACTCTCAAGCATGTGTGCCATTCGACTGCACCTCTCAAGTATCGGTGCCAATAGAGTATAATCCACTAGCATTTCTGCCAATAGACTGCAACCTTTAAGCACTTGTGTTAAAAAAGATTGTAACTCCTAAACATCTGTGCCAATAGACTGTAACCTTTAAACATCCGTGCCAATAGATTGTAAACACCAAGCATCTGTGCCAAGATTGTGACCCTCAAGTATCTGCACCAATAAATTGTAACCATCAACCATTTGCGCCAATAGATGTAATGTAATCCCCGAAGCATCTATGGCAATAGAATGTAATTATCAAGCATATGTGCCAAAAGACTGTACACCCAAAGCATGTGTGTCAATAGATTGTAACTCTAAAGAAGGGGCGGGGAACCTTTTTCTGCCAGGGGCCATTTGGAAATTCCTACAATCCTTCGGGGGCCGCACAAAATTATCAACTTGAAAATTACCCGCTATATTTGGTTAAACAATCAACGCACCCCTACTGTGGTGGCTGGAGCTGCTTCTCTTTTGCATGGCTGTGGTGTTAGGGGCTATTGGTCATGTTGCTTCTCAACTGCTTTTCGAGGTTTGCTAGAGCCATAAACATGACAGGAGAGGCTGGGGGTATATACCTCACTGGGGAGGCCAAGGCTGGGGCATAGAGATCACTGGAGAGTTGGATTTAAAGGGCAGTCTGCAAAATGTGTCGGCCAGCCTGAGCACTGCGGTCCCCAGGAATCTGCCCAGGGGCCGCATGCGGCCCTCGGCCTGAGGTTCCCTGCCCTTGCCCTAAAGCATGGGTACCAAAACACTACACATCTCAAATATCAGTGCCAATAGATTGTAACATTCAAGCAATTGTGGCGATAGATTGTACCCATCGAGATTCTGTGCCAATAGATTGTAACCACCAAGCATTTGTGCCAATAAATTGTATAGATTGTAACCACCAAGCATAGTTGCCACTGCAATAAACAAGACAAGAAGGAAGGGGAGAAAGTCAGGGAACAACAAGGCAACTTCACGACTGCTGCCACACTCCTTGACAACAGACGACTTGGCAGTAGTCAGCTCTCCAGAAAACTTCCTACTTCCTCTGAAAGCTTGGCCAGAAATGGGTTTAATCACCAACAAAGGATGCTGGAACCATGTGACCATGTAAAGGGGATGGGAGTAATCACAAAAAAATAGCTAGCTTCTAAGCAAACAGAAACTGACATTACCTCCTCAACTGCCAAAGGAAAGAAACATGTTTAATATGAAGTCCCAATACGAGTGAGACACAGGTCCCAAACTTGTCAGAAGTCTCCCAGGTAAGAGAGACCATTGTGACAGTGGGGCACCCCTGGGTCAAAGTACCACAGTGTCATCACTGCCCCCGGGTGGTGGTGTCACAAGAGAGCAACAAAGGGTATTCTCATCAGGCAACACACACACACAACACCAACCCCTCCAGGCCAGAAGGGGGAGACCAAGCCCAGGTACAGGATGAGCTCCCCTATATATTCTGGTCTGGGAAGGAGCAATTTAGTTCAGTTCCACAGAAGACTGTGAAGTGTGCAGTTCCTGGGAGGACTGTGAAGTGGAACTGGGTGTAAAAGAGCTCATCTCAGAGTCCACTGACAAGTTCCAGGCCTAAGGCTGGGGTCTGAGGAAAGGAGAAGCAAGAACACACCTGGGAGGCTGAGCAATTCCATGCTCACCCCAGAGGAAAGGTGCATAGAACAGACACCGGAGTCCGAGACTGTGCAGGGACACCGGAAAGTGGGGATTCCAAATTCTCCAGCTACACTGTACCAACGTACAGAGTTCAGAGACACTGACACCCGGGAACAGGGTAGAGGAGAGGACTCGAGTTGCCTGTCATACCGGTACCTCACAGGAAGAGACAGGGCTTTCAGCCTAGCTTACGCAACAGCAGGAGCCAAATTACAAGCGCAGTAAGGGAGCCAAAGACCCGGTCAGGTGAGAATAACCCCAAGTTGCTCTCAAGACTCTGTAGACAGCTTTTTCCATCTGCTCCAGTAAAGGACTGAGAAAACAGTGAGTCTGCCTTTTACTTGTGCTTGCGTCCTACATCTCACACATAGCCTATTTTCCCTGCCCTGGGGATTGGCTGGAGAGCCGTCCCATCTCAGCTGCTACCCGAAGATTCTGCAGCAGTGGTGGTCCCCACTGACCACATACCACGGATGGTGTCACGACAACCTCCCCTGTACATATCCCTTTTTTCAACTAACGCCCAGGCCACAGGACCGGGTCACGAGCCCCGTGACTTCTCAGCGACAGTGGCAGCGATCCGGTTCCTGAGTACCCCATGGCCTGGGGGCGCCTCCACAAGTTTGGTGACGGCTTTGGGAAATGTTTTTTGAAATCTACTACACGTTTAAAAAATTACCTGGAAATGTCCAAGAGCATTCTGATGTGAGGCCAACTATGGTGGCTACAGGATGACAGTATGTGGAATGTGCAGGTATGACTACAACAATCCCTCCTGACTGGAGAGATTGCATCTTGTAGGATCCAAGTTACAGAGGTGAAGAGATATTGATTTGTATGGGAGCAACTACAAAAGGGCGAGTTCTACAAGTTTTATGGTCGCTTGCGCCATCGTATGTAATCTCGTTTTACTTGTGATACTTTATTGGCCTCTTTTGCTATTTTTAGTGTTGTATGTCAACACTTATTCTTCATTACATAATATTGATTGTTCTCTGCACCACTGACTCAAGGGGAACTATGCAGTTCAGAGTTGGATGACTTAGGCTTTCTATATTGCATTAGCAATATCATATACAGTCATAGTTAAAAGTGTTGGCACCTTTGAAATTGTGATGCCTCAAACGGTATTACCCCTACATTGATTGTAATGCCATGTGTTAGGTCCCCTGGCACCGCTCTCCAGCTCACCTCTCCCGGGTCAGCATCCTCTGCTCCTCTGCCGACCCGGGCATACTTTGTCTCGGAGCCGTCGCCGGGTTCCCTTCCTGTCAGCTGACCACCGGGCTCACACATGAACACATTGCAATGGTCGTATTCATGTGACCAATCAGTGGTGTACTAGGTGCACTCCTCCCCTGTGACTCTAGGGGCTGACACAATATGTGTGCATATGTTGGGATGTAGTACTTAGTCTAGTCAGTAGGGGTGTAACTACAATAGGTGTAGGGGTTACAATCGCACCCGGGTCCTGGGCCCCAAAAGTTCTTTTGAACTATAGAATTAGACTAACGCTATTAAAAACTTGCAATAAGTGGGGGCCCCGTTGGAAGTATTGCATCGGGGCCCATGAACTTCAAGTTACACCACTGCTAGTTCGAGTCTTCTCGATTGGAAGACCCCATCTGTAGATTCAGCGTTGAGTACTAGTTGGGTTGGGGAGAAGATCAAAACACTACTTTCATAAACCTTGTCTGTCCACGGGCTGTCTTTGTAGGCGGTAAGAGAAAGGGTTCAAACCGTGCTGATGTGAAGGGACAATAAAAGGATTCCTTAATGGTGATTTTATTGGTCAACGCATTTCTGAGACTCCATCTCCTTCATCAGGACACAATACATCCAATCACAGGGTGTGATTTTGTCCTGATGAAGGAGATGGAATCTCAGAAACGCGTTGACCAATAAAATCACCATCAAGGAATCCAATGTTTTGTCATTGATTTGAATAGTGACAAGTGGGAATGATGGACCGCCGATAATCACAATGAAGCCGGGGAAGGCGGGAAATGTCCAACCTCAGCAGTGGATTCCAGCAGGTGACCCTTGGTTCCTCAGCATTGCTCTTGTGATTACATTATCGGGCCATTACCGCCAGGAATGCAGAAGTAGGAAACTCATGATAGTAGTGGTGACCTCACATACTACCGTATATATACTATATACTCATATACTAAAACGTGAGCGTGAATCCCTGAGTATATTATTACCTACCATGATACTGTACATACAGGAGGATAATAGAGGAGGATAACCCTCAACGTATCCACCATGAATACTGTATATATAGAGGAGGATAACCCTCAATGTATGCACCACTAATACTGTATATACAGAGGAGGATAGTGCACATTATATCTACCACCATTATTGCATATATAGAAGAGGGTAACCCTTATTATATCCTCTATTTATACTGTATACACAGAGGTGGATAACCCTCAATATATCCTACGCTAATACTGTATATGCAGAGGTGGATAATCCTCAATATATCCACCACTAATACTGAAGAGAAAAAAAACTGCACAGCACTCACACACAATGTGAACTGGTGCCAGCAGGGATGCTGGGTCAATATACTAGAAAAAAACCTTGCAGCACTCAGCTACTACCAATGATGTACATATGCTGACAAGCTATATATATATGAGAAAAAATGTAAAAACTTACGTTTTTTTCAAAAAACTCAAAATTCTTATTATTTTTTTTAAATCTGAAGTTCTTAGTACACACATTGGCCAATGTCTGTTTGCTCGTCGACTGCGACAAAGTGACTTCAGGTCCGACGAGTCCTATCGCTGACACCCAAGTCCTCCTTGTCCACCCTACCCCACTACTAAGTGGGCGGACACCATCTAGACCCTAGATCACCTGTGTGCAACGAGGGTGCACATTGCAGTAATGGAGCCAGCCACTCCACACGATACAAAAGAGAAAAAAAACTGCACAGCACTCACAGACAATGTGAACTGGTGCCAGCAGGGATGCTGGGTCAATATACTAGAATTGTAGCTGAGTGCTGCAAGGTTTTTTTCTAGTATATTGACCCAGCATCCCTGCTGGCACCAGTTCACATTGTCTGTGAGTGCTGTGCAGTTTTTTTTCTCTTTTGTATCGTGTGGAGTGGCTGGCTCCATTACTGCAATGTGCACCCTCGTTGCACACAGGTGATCTAGGGTCTAGATGGTGTCCGCCCACTTAGTAGTGGGGTAGGGTGGACAAGGAGGGCTTGGGTGTCAGCGATAGGACTCGTCGGACCTGAAGTCACTTTGTCGCAGTCGACGAGCAAACAGACATTGGCCAATGTGTGTACCAAGAACTTCAGATTTAAAAAAAAATAATAAGAATTTTGAGTTTTTTGAAAAAAACGTAAGTTTTTAAATTTTTTCTCATATATATAGCTTGTCAGCATATGTACATCATTGGTAGTAGCTGAGTGCTGCAAGGTTTTTTTCTAGCACCACTAATACTGTATATACAGAGGTGGATAACCCTCAATATATCCTACGCTAATACTGTATATGCAGAGGTGGATAATCCTCAATATATCCACCACTAATACTGTATATACAGAAGTGGATAACCCTCAATATATCCACCGCAAATACTTTATTTACAGAGGTGGATATGCCTCAATATATCCACCGCTAATACCGTATATACAGAGGTGGATAACCCTCAATATATCCACCGCTAATACTGTATATACAGAGGTGGATAACCCTCAATATATCCACCGCTAATACTGTATATACAGAGGTGGATAACCCTTAATATATCCACCGCTAATACTGTATATACAGAGGTGGATAACCCTCAATATATCCACCACTAATACTGTATATACAGAGGTGGATAACCCTCAATATATCCACCGCTAATACTGTATATACAGAGGTGGATAACCCTCAATATATCCACCGCTAATACTGTATATACAGAGGTGGATAACCTTGAAACTATCCACCACTAATACTGAATATACAGAGGAGCATAACTCTCAATATATCCACCACTAATACTGTATATACAGAGGTGGATAACCCTCAATATATCCACCGCTAATACTGTATATACAGAGGTGGATAACCCTCAATATATCCACCGCTAATACTGTATATACAGAGGTGGATAACCCTCAATATATCCACCGCTAATACTGTATATACAGAGGTGGATAACCCTCAATATACCCACCACTAATACTGTATATACAGGGGTGGATAACCCTCAATATACCCACCACTAATACTGTATATACAGAGGTGGATAACCCTCAATATATCCACCGCTAATACTATATATACAGAGGTGGATAACCCTCAATATATCCACCGCTAATACTGTATATTCAGAGGTGGATAACCTTGAAACTATCCACCACTAATACTGAATATACAGAGGAGCATAACTCTCAATATACCCACCATTAATACTGTATATATGGGGGATAACCCTCAATATATCCACCATGTATACTGGATATACAGAGGGGGTTAACACTTAATTTATCTCCCACTAATACTATATGAACGGGATAGACTGATAACATATTCACCACCCTCTATATAATTATGAAGGAGCCTAAGTATCAATGTATCCTCCACTTCTTATATACAGTACAGTAACCTCTCAATTTCCCATAAGACAATATATATAGTGGCGGCTGACCCTCAGTGTATCCGCACCTTGTATATATGGAGCAGGCTTACAATCAAGCTACTATTATATGGAGACCATGATAAATGTGCACAGATGTCAAGGGTCACCGACATAATTACAGAACTGTTTGTGCTCCTGGGTGCAAATCCCAGTTGTGACATCACAACTCTAATTTTACAGGAAAAGTGGTGTTTATACAGGTAAGAAGCGGATTATGGAGTCAGGACCTCAGTGATTGCAGGGTGTGCACAGTGTCAGGAGCTGAGCGCTCTCAGCATCACGATCCTTCCCTCATACGGCTCCGACCCCGTCGAGGCCTCATGGATACAACCGTAACATGGATTCACAATCTACAATAGGGATCATGTAGGGGCACATATCTGATCTGACATGTTAGTAGGTGATATCTATAGGGGAGAATGTGGAGTTAAACAGAGGCACTACAGTATATATCCTATATACAGTATGTATCGTAGTACCCAACATCTGTGATCAGCAAGTCTTGTCACACATTTTTAATTTATGTCTGGACAATGACTGGGCCATTCACACACATGAATATGCTCTGATCTAAACCATCCATTGTAGTAGCTCTGGGAGGATGTTTAGGGTTGTTGTCCTGCTGGAAGGTGAACCTACCCCCCAGTCTCAAGTCTTCTGCAGCCTCTAACAGGTTTACCTCCAGGATTACCCTGTATTTAGCTCCATCCATCTTACCATTAACTTTGACCAACATCCCTGCCCCTGCTGAAGAAAAGTCTCCTCACAGCATGATGCTGCCTCCACCATGTGTGATGGTGGGGATGGTGTTTTCAGGGTAATGTGTGGTGTTAGTTTTCCACCACACATAGTGTTTTGCATTTAGTCCAAAGAGTTCAACTTTGTTCCCATCTGACCAGAGCACCTTTATCAAGGAGACAGGAGGCTTTATTGTATGCCCCTGTCAGCGCACACAGAGGGCTGAAGGAGGGCTCCCTGATATCTTTGTCACACAGAACTGTCACTCCTGATGAAACCCATGGTCTATTTAGTGGGTGGAAACGCGTCGAGTTTATGGGACAGCGTGCATAAGATAAGTAACATCAATTTGTATATACTGTCAACTGATATCTCTGTGGTGTTGTGAGGTGATAAGGAGAAACAGACCCTTTAATGATCATCACTCTCTGGCTACATACAGGGGGATTGAGATAATAGTGTTTAGAGATATATAAGGTTGGAGGTGGTTCCTTGCTCCTTTTGGAGTAGCCATTTCCACTCGTCCCTGTCTATGCCTCTGGCATTATATTTTACTATAGGGCGTTTATTGGGCGCCCATGGTGATTGGGCTTACTGGTACATCACGTAAGAGTACTATGCCATTCAAATATGAGGATTACTCAGTATAATCAATGTACCCTATTACTCCACTAAGATGCACCCCGTATGCTAGCAAGGGCTTTTTGAAGGGACATTGGGATTTGACCCATGTTATCAGATAGTACCTTATTACAGTACGGATGAATGATTTGACTGTGCCCTATATA
The DNA here is from genome assembly GCA_033576535.1 of Allobates femoralis. Classification (NCBI taxonomy): domain Eukaryota; kingdom Metazoa; phylum Chordata; class Amphibia; order Anura; family Aromobatidae; genus Allobates; species Allobates femoralis. The sequence goes on from JARQOC010000003.1 coordinate 48,775,267, forward strand.
TAGGTAACAAAATATAGGGATAGCCGTTGTGGAACGGGGACACCGTATAATTTAGGTGTTTAAAACTCCGTTGCTAGGCAGAACAAGAAAGCAGGGTTTGATTAGGGACATTACCCCACCCCTGTTTGAAGTGTATGTTTTATAGACACTAGGTGTGGGAAAACACTGTTTTGTTATTTTAACAAATATTTATTAAAAGTTATATTTCAAAAGTGCACTTTAAGTAAGAAATATCATTCTCTCCTTCTTTGATTTCATTTAGGAGGATGCCCGTGTCTGGGTATGTTTGCAGTTGTGCCACTCTCCTTCCATTTTTGGATAATGGATTAAACAGTGCTCAGTGAGATGTTCAGAGCTTGGGTGAATTTTTATAATTTAACCCTACTATACTCTCCTACACAACTTTATCCCTGACATGTCTGGTGTGTTCCTTGGTTTTCATGATGCTGTTTGATCCCTAATCAACACAAACCTCTGAGGCCTTCACAAAATAGCTGTAGTTATACTGAGAATAAATTTCACTCATACTAATTATGTGACATCTGGGGGCAATTGGTCACTCATGATTTTATCTAGGGGTATCAGATTACAGGGGACGGAATACAAATGCACATTACAGTTTTCAGATCTATATTTTTAAAATATGTAGAAAACCATGGATCATTTCAATTAATATTCACAAATACTTCCTACTTTGTGTTAATATATCACATAAGATGTCTGCAAAGTGCGGTGGAATTAATAGCGCTATATTGTTAATGTCAATAATAGTAGTAGGCAGTTGACGGTTCTCTTACGGATTTATTCGCTCTAGACAGACCTTTGTTACACTCAAACAAATACTTTAGTGGAAATCTTTTATTAGTGTCGCAAATGGCTGAGAAATGTGTCAAAAGTGCATGTTTATGTCTGCAAGGCCAAGCGCTAACATGTGGATAGCGGCATATTATCTGTGACCGACCCCCAGGGCCAAATCACTGACACATGCTGTTCTGCTGGATCTGGAGCAAGCCTGGTACTGTAACATGAGGGGGAGAAAAATAGTGAGAAACTATAAACAGAATGGATGAACGGCCTGTGAACAAAAACAGACTAAGTTCACAGTCAGAGATTACAGTGTATAGAGAGCACTCACATTCCAGCTGCGCGGTGACAGAGATGTGGGGGAGAGGGCCGAGCCCCTATAAAACGCATCGCGCACACACTACAGGAAATTGCTCCACATACAATCATTGCTCTGTTACACAAACTCAAGGGGAAACTCGATCTATTAAAATACATTTCCCTTGATCCCCCTATGTTCAAAACTCATTCAATAACCTGTGCTTAAATTGTCAACCTTTATGCTCTTAAAGGGAACATGTCTGGCCGATTTTACTACTGAATCAAGTTGTACGGCTGTATAGATCCTGGTATAACAAGAAAAACGATACAGGTCTTGTATCAATCCGATGTGCCAGTGCTGAGAAATCAAGCTTTGAAGAAATATGCAGATTAGCCTGGAAGTGCAATAGGGGGCGTGTCCAGGCAAAGTGCATTCACAGCACTCCTTAAATGCACAGCCAGGCTAATTTACATCTGACTTCAAAGCTTGATTTCTCAGGACTGGTACATCGGATTGATGCAATACAGGTATCGTTTTTATTGTTATACTAGGACCTATGCAGCCTTTACCACTATTTTCAGTAGTAAAATTGTCCTTTTAATTGTATGAATAAAGAGTTGAAAATGGTGAATAAAAAAAACAGTAACTTTAACCCCTTTCCGACATAGTTAGGTCATATTCCAGCTGTGGGTGTATAGAGCGGGCACAGGAGTTTATGACGTTTCCTATCTCGTGGATGCTAACTGTGTTGTGCCACTGGCACCTCTCACAGCTCTGACTATTGCTGTTTAACCATTTAGGTGCTACTATCAAACTTTGACGTTAGTATTGAAATGATTATTAGTGATGAGTGGGCACTACCATGCTCAGGTGCTCGGTACTCGAAACAAGCAGTTGGATCTCGGATGGGCGCGACTTGAGTATAAGGGAAGTCAATGGAGAATGAGCATTTTTCCCTAGGATTTCTCAGCAAAATTCTAGAGTTCCCCATTGACTTCAATTATCCTTGGGTACTGAAGTTGCGTCCACCCAAGCATCCAACTGCTCATTACGAGTACCAAGCGCCCGAGCATTGTAGTACCCACTTACAATCTGTGTGATGTGTTTGCAAAGTGTTGATCGATTACCGTAGCAGCTGAGGATCTACTAAAAGCCCCCATTAGCACCATCTTTGCAACTCCCATTAAGTCTAGTCTATGGGCTGAAGAAGTGCTGTATATAGTACAAGCAATCACACTATGTTCAAGTACCTTAGAAAACAGGACTGTGGAGTCGGTAAGTCAAACATCTGATTCTGACTCCTCAGCTTCCCTGAATCCAACTTCGACTCCACCAAAACGGACACCGACTCTGACTCCGCGACTCCACAACCAGGTGTCACGCTTGGAAGGTAAGGGAATCAGGTAATAGGTAGGTGAAATGGGCAAAAGGGGGTCCGGAGAGCCTTATCTGAACCTGATGCTGGGGACCCTGACTTGTCCTGATCTCGGAGGTACCTCTAAGGGTTAGGAGTTCTGCCACCCTGTACCCTAAAACTCCTGATTAGCCCTCGGCTGAGGGCCCTACCTCCACCCACGGGTCAGGGATCACAGCTTTTCCCAAGGAAAGACTTAGTCCAGCAGCTAAGCATCAGCACAGCACCAAGACCTAGAGCAAATAGCTATCAGCAGCATCTGACAGAGGAGAGGGAAAGCTATTTAAAGCCAGGGGGAGGGGATTCCAGGTGAATCACACATTAACCCCTCAACCAGCAGTTGAATATAATAGTGACTGCAGTTCTGGAGCACAACACAGGAGGCAAAGTCCTTGACAACTATAAATCATGCAGCTCTTAAAGACAAACAACATACACAGCAGCATCCAGCAATGTCAGCGCCAACTAAGCGCGTGACACCAGGACGGTGGTCAGTAAGCCAACATTCGACTCTTGAAGTTTTTGGGAAGGAAGGTGTGTCACAGTCCGCGCTGCCAAGAAATCCGCTTGTAAAAAATGCTAGTAGTACCATTTTTCTCACCTGCACTGTTTAGTGTCTAGTGATAAGGGCACTATTGCGCCTCTTGTCCCCCCCCCCTCTCTTTTCTTAACATTCGACTCTGACTCTGACCCCTCAAATTTCCTGAATCTGACTCCACCAATATGCACACCGACTCCAACTCCACAATTCCGAGTCCACAGACCTGTTAGGAAAGCTCAATGAAAAAAAAGTTTGAAATCAACATAAAAAGAAAATACGTTACTCACCCCTTTTTCTTAATCCAAAAATCAGGAAAAAAATTAAAACTATTTGGTATCACTGCATCAGTAAAAGCCCGATCTTTTGAAATTATAAGTTTAATAGATATATAAAATAAAGGTTGGAAAGAAAAATACTAATAAAATGCCTAAATTGGTATTTTTCAGTCATCTTGTGCGATGGCCACAAGGGCCGGGAGAAGCTCGGTAGTCGGGCCAGCTGACTTTCTGGGAGGTCACGGTGGCTGTGGCTCAGCTCGGTGGTCCTGGCCATGCACTGACGGGGGTTTATTTACAGGGGACTATGAGTTTTTCGTGACGCCCCCTGTGCTACCTAGTTATGAGTGACCAGTGCGGCAGTTTTTGGGCCTCTGGGGCAGATGGTGTGGCAGCCGGGATGGTAACGGTATGTGCCCACAGGACGTTTTTTAAGCAGTCCTGAACGCAGCAAAACCTGAACTGCTTTCAAGGATCCTAGAGTACTTGACAGGAGATTAGCTATGATCTTGTCTGCGTTTTCTGCACGTTTTTTGCGTGTTTTTTGCAAATTTTTTGTGTGTTTTTACTGCATTTTTGCTGCGTTTTGATGCTGTTTTTTTTCCTGCATTCTTTCCATTGACTGCAGTAAAAACACAGGAAAAATAGAACATGTCAATTCTCTCCCATCCGCACCAAAAACGCAGGTATTTCACAGTTCTTGACACTTGCAAAACCAATGTGTGGGCACAGCGTTTCTTTGAAACACATTGGATTTGCTGGGAATTAAAACCGCAGGAACAAATTAGCATAAATTACCATAGAACAAAATGGTAAACTGTATGCAGAAAACGCACCAAAAACGCAGCAAAAACGTCCTGTGGACACATACCCTTAGGGGCCCTGCTCCACCTGTAGAAAGCATTACTAGCAATGATCTACACGTACTCTGACCCTAGGTATAGCCACCGTTTTGCGGATTGCCCACGGTAGCTGGCTACTGCGCCTGCAGCCCAGTAGCCTCTGGTTTCCGGGTTCAACCTTGCAGTGTTGTTGCCAGATTGGAGCTGGTACCCTCTTGCAACCAGCTCTCTTAGCAACGACCTCCAAGACGGTTGAAGATTTGGGGTCATCATACACGCCGGCAAGTTATGTGGATTCTGTGGACTCCACAACAGAGGAGGTCCGTCCTGGGGATTGGCGTGATGACAACCATGGTGTGGCGCCACTCCAGCTGCTGAGCCACGGTCTGAGTCCTACTTTATTGGCCCTGGGGCAATGGCCTGGCAGCATCAGCAGGTGTAGGGTGGCTGGTGTTGTGAGGCAGCAACATGATGAGGAGGGTGGAGTCACCAGGGTGGCTGCACCAGGAGGCTTCAGGTTGTCTTTTGTTTATTTTGGGTGGTAAAACAGTTTTTTTTTTCTTTTGTTCTGTACTGTCACATGTTTGGTTATGGCCATTATTTATCATCAGTTTCTACTTATTTGTGTGATGTTGACACTTCTGTTTTTAATGTTTTGTGTGTGTTGTCATAATTCATTTTTTTGTGCACAAAAAGTACCACTAAAAAAACAACCAAACTACCTGTGTCTGTCGTTACTTTTCAATACAGGGCAGTTGCACATAGCTTTATGCTGTGCACAGAGGTATGTGATACGTGAAATGGTATTGGTGGGTCCGTGCAGCATTGTCTGCTAATGTCCAGAACACAGGTCCAGCCCTTTGGCCCACACTGTATGCCGTGACTGTGTGTACATGTCCATTATGATGTGTTTGGCCACATGGGACTGTGTCCACACACATGGAGAATGCAATGGTGTTTTAAGGGGTTTTAGGTACACTTCAGTACACACACGCAAACATGTGTGCACACACATACTTCAGTCATGGCAGCTCTGGCATGGAGTGGACCAATGCAGGCACATATGTCCATATTGTTGCTTGTAGCTTACCACCATCAGCTACAGACGCACACGTAGCCATTCTTAAGTGTAATCTACTGTACTGCACAAGACCGCTCCTGTGTGACGCTTTGGCGCCTCGAAAGTGTGTTGCAGGAGCCACAATTGACGACACGAGTGTGTATTTGTCACAAACTCAGATAGACAATGGCATCATGTATTATCCAGCCTTTCAGAGCAGGCTGACCAATTGTAACGCAGTTGCGTTGTCCAATGAGCGTGTATGGGGCGCGGTGTAAACCACTGTGGCATGCCTATCTCCTCACCACACTGAACATGTATGCCCACATTGCCTCTGAGCTTGCGGCGTGTGAAGCGGCAATGAAATTAGGCAACATTGGTTCCGCTGTAGGTAAGGCGATTTCCAGAGCTTCAGGGTGATATTGTGGCGTGTGACGCCGCCATCGGCAATCTAAGGCGACCACAAAAAACTTGAGCACGCACGTCATATCGCCACACATCGCCAGCCGAGATTGCGGCGTGTGAAGGTACCTTTAGATTCCCGGGCTTCTGGAAGCCGGCTGGTGTCCACCATTAGTGTAATAAAATGAAGAGAATCCAGCGCCACTTGTCCATGAGAAGGTTCCTTTATTAAATCGCTTTAAAAGCATCCAGAAAAGAAAAGGAAAGGAAAGAAAGGTGAGGGGCTGCTCATTATCACGCACTTGTCAGACACTGCTGAAGATCTTCTTTTTCAGTAAAAACCCAAGGGTTCTACTGAAAAAGGAAAAAAAGAAAAAGAAGAAGATCTTCAGCAGTGTCTGACAAGTGCGTGATATTGAGCAGCCCCTCACCTTTCTTTCCTTTCCTTTTTCCTTGTAAGGCATGTCCTCCCTTAGGCCGGTTTCACACTGCGTGTGTGATCTGATCCGTGGCTGTCCGCTTGAGGCAGACAGTCGCGGACCGGATCAGCACACAGGACTGGGGGGCTATTATGTGCTCCGGTCCTGTGTGCAGCGCACGCAGTTCCCACTGCTGACAGGTGAGGTCCGCGGCAGCCGGGGTCCTGACCTGTCAGCGGCTGCAGCTGCGCGCGCTGCACACAGTACCGGAGGGCATAATAGTCCCCCAGTCCTGTGTGCTGATCCAGTTCGCGACTGTCTGCCTCAAGTGGACAGCCACGGATCGGATCACACACGCAGTGTGAAGCCGGCCTTAGTCCCTCCCTCATATTTTCAGCAGTGAAACAATTAGGTGGATTTGGCTAATAGAAGATCCTAAGCAGTGTCTGGCATGTGCATAATTAGGTGGATTGGGCTAATAGAAGATCTTAAGCAGTGTCTGGCATGTGCATAATTAGGTGGATTGGGCTAATAGAAGATCTTAAGCACTGTCTAGCATGTGCATAATTAGGTGGATTGGGCTAATAGAAGATCCTAAACAGTGTCTGGCATGTGCATAATTAGGTGGATTGGGCTAATAGAAGATCTTAAGCAGTGTCTTGCATGTGCATAATTAGGTGGATTGGCTAATAGAAGATCTTAAGCAGTGTCTTGCATGTGCATAATTAGGTGGATTGGGCTAATAGAAGATCCTAATTAGTGTCTGGCATGTGCATAATTAGGTGGATTGGGCTAATAGAAGATCCTAAGCAGTGTCTGGCATGTGCATAATTAGGTGGATTGGGCTAATAGAAGATCTTAAGCAGTGTCTTGCATGTGCATAATTAGGTGGATTGGGCTAATAGAAGATCCTAATTAGTGTCTGGCATGTGCATAATTAGGTGGATTGGGCTAATAGAAGATCCTAATCAGTGTCAGGCATGTGCATAATTAGGTGGATTGGGCTAATAGAAGATCCTAAGCAGTGTCTTGCATGTGCATAATTAGGTGGATTGGGCTAATAGAAGATCTTAAGCAGTGTCTTGCATGTGCATAATTAGGTGGATTGGGCTAATAGAAGATCTTAACCAGTGTCTTGCATGTGCATAATTAGGTGGATTGGGCTAATAGAAGATCTTAACCAGTGTCTTGCATGTGCATAATTAGGTGATTGGGCTAATAGAAGATCCTAATTAGTGTCTGGCATGTGCATAATTAGGTGGATTGGGCTAATAGAAGATCCTAAGCAGTGTCTGGCATGTGCATAATTAGGTGGATTGGGCTAATAGAAGATCCTAATCAGTGTCAGGCATGTGCATAATTAGGTGGATTGGGCTAATAGAAGATCCTAAGCAGTGTCTGGCATGTGCATAATTAGGTGGGTTGGGCTAATAGAAGATCTTAAGCAGTGTCTTGCATGTGCATAATTAGGTGGATTGGGCTAATAGAAGATCCTAATTAGTGTCTGGCATGTGCATAATTAGGTGGATTGGGCTAATAGAAGATCCTAAGCAGTGTTTGGCATGTGCATAACATTAAGCAGTCCCGGGGTAACGTCCGAATATAGTTATATAAGAAATAAAAGACATAGAAGGTAAATTATTCATTAAACAATAGTTAACCATATGAGGTGTGATTTCGGTAACAGTATTATTACCATCATGGTTTATATAACGGGATTGTAACATGTGATGTAGATATGTTTTGCCTTTGGGTTAGGGAACATGGCATACGGGAGGGTAAGGTGAGGGGAATGATGGGTGTCACAAAAAGAGCTAGCACACATTTGAATATGATATATGATATTTAATTAAAAGTATGTTTATCAATATGGTAGAGAAAGGACATGTATAAGGATGACACAGTAGGTTTTGGAAGAAAATGTATAACATCATTGCTCTTTTGTGTGTAATGCTATAGTGAGGTGCAATCTATGTCTAAGCCGACTTTGTACAGATGTTATCAATCAGGCATAATCAGGTGGGAGGGTATACCTTCATAAGGAGAATTTTAATGTGATTTTTTATGCCGATGAATAAGGACAGTGTGTCCGAAACGTGTCCGGCTGGACGTTTTTAAAGCGATTTAATAAAGGAACCTTCTCATGGACACGTGGCCCTGGATTCTCTTCACTTTATTAGAGTAAAAATATAACAGGTTGATTGCCTATAGGGGTTGTCCCCTTTCAGAAATTGTTTTCCGGGAGGCGCAGTTTGCTTTAGGCTGGAGGCACATTGTCATGCATCAAACATGGAGCGTGTTTGATGCATAACAGTGATGCAAGTGTTGTGCGTGTTTGCTGTGAGTGTGCTGCGAGTGTGGTGGCTGTGGGTGAGTGTGCATGGCTATATGCATGTGAGTATGATTCGAGTGTGCTACGTGAGTGTGTGGTGCGTGGCAGTGTGATGCTGTCCGCGGTCCTGAAGCATACCACACCAACATCGGGCTAACCCTTCAGACACCAGATAATTAGCCGCATCTGCAGCCTCTGTGCTGACATGCCCCACAGAGACTGCAGATGGGGTTAACATGCTGCTAAACCCCGGTAATTAAAAAATGGGTACAGCAGCTGTGTTTTTATTAATCATCTTGCACCGCTGCTGTCACAGCGGTGCAAGATGATTTATTTCTGTACCGGGAAATCAGCAAATTCAAACTCCACGGCTTTGACAGCCGCGGAGTTTGAAGCAATTTTTACAGCACAGTGTTCTATATGGGCCCATATACTTTTAATGGCCACTTGCGCAAGGAAAGCATGTTCAAACGTAGCATGCTGCGATTGAACTCACATTTCTCTCGCAATACGAGTGTAATACGAGAAAATCGCGCTAATAGAACCAGTATTATTTACTGATACCGGTCCGAATGCAATGCGAGTTTTTTCACACGCCCGTGTGCCTTCGGCCTTAGGAAAAAAAAAGCTTTCCCTCACCAGGTCCAGTGCTGCCCCAGACTCGGTGGCTTTCTCACTCAACTTTCTTATGTGTCTTACCCCCACATATTTTAATGTAATTTTTAACATAATTGCTGCAATAAAATTATATATTTGACACTGATTAATTTTGTGATTAATTATTCATTCTGGTAGGTTGGCAGTCCCCAACCTGTAGCTTTGGAGCCACATGAGGTTCACGGGTCCGTGATTTGTGCCTCGTGACTGTCTTCCAGCTTGGTGTATATGTACCAGGTCTAGCAAACGACTATAAAGATCACGTGTACACATGGCGAATTTTGAGAGCAGCCCCACATAGAAGAGTAGATCTGAATGGGGGTAAGGTAGGAACCCCTGGATCTTGGAATACTCAGAGTGATTATTGTAGAAAAGCCTTGGCTGTCATTATACTGGTAATGGGGGCTCTGGGTGTCAATACTTTGAGGGGGAAGGAGCTGGATGTAGCTCGCAACTCTCTCTCAATGCTAGATGTGGCTCTTGACCCTCGCTCAGAGCTGCAAGTGGCTCACGACTCCCTCTAAAGGTACCTTTACACGCCGCTACAACAGGATGGATACAACCCGCTACTTCACGTGCACGAGCACGCCCAAACGGTTACAAACGGGAAACGGACCACCTTTACACGCCGCCACAAGGTGCGCTATGCTACGTTACATCTACAGCTAGATACATCGCCGGGTGTCTCAAGTAGCCATCTGTAGCTTACCTTACCTCATTTACACACCGCTACAACCAGCTAATATGGGAGGACCTGGTGCAGCAGGGACAGCACATAGGCGTGCCACAATTGTGGAGTACGAGACGTCCGTACCCTGATAGGACAAAGCAAGAACATCATGATTGGCCAGGCATCGCAGGAGGCTGATTAATACATGACGCTCGAGCAATTGTGTAGTGTGACTGGTCAGCTCCTTAAATATGCCGCCCTGTGCAGTGACAACCAATCACAACGCAGGAGCTTCCTCCAATGATTGCTAAAGGGGGTGCGGTAACCCGGAGCCTGTGTCACGCCCCAGCTACATAGCATGGTGTAGAAACAACCCTTCTGTTCCTTCTTTACACGCCGATACAGCTCGCTGCAATAGGCTTTGTAGCCACCTGTTTCAGAGCAGTGCTCGGAAACAGATGTATCTGTTGTCGGTTGCCTCCTACCGTCTTCACACACCGCTACTACGGGCTATATTGACGACGCAAGCTACAATCGTAGCCTGTAGCGGGTTGTATCCATCCTGTTGTAGCGGCATGTAAAGGTACCTTTAGAGCTTAATGTGGATCACAACCCTCTCTCAGAGCTAGATGTAGCCAGTGACCATCTTTCAGAGCAGAATGTGGCTATTGACCCACTCTCGGAGCTGGATGTGGCTAGTGACCCTCTCTCAGTGCTTGATGTGGCTCCTGACCCTCTTTCAGAGCTGCATGTGACTCATGACTCCCTCTCAGACTGAATGTGGCTTATGACTCTCAGAGCTGAATGTGGCTCTCAAGGTCAGAAAGGTTGGGACCTCTGCTGTAGAATAACAAAGTACAGTCTTCATTTTCCCTTCAGCACCACCCTATGGACAATTAGAGCATTACACAATGTTGGCAGTGGATCATTCAGGATACTCTCAAGTGTTTTGACAACAGAACAGAACTTTAATTAGCATTAAACAGGTATAGATATGATAGGCTTTGTGGAATCAGGAATATACATATCTTAAGTGTACAGACAAAGGAAACTGAGTACTGTCACATGGTCTTTCCTGTGGGTGAGCCTCTGGGAGTGATTTTTTTTTATCTAACTTTATAAATAATACTGTACACAAACCTAGCAATAGAACACTTACATACACAGGAATGGAGTTGTTGCTCTAAACATATTCCAACACCCCCACTCAACAACTACATATCCTGTTAAACCCATTGCGGTTCTGAAGTGCTCAAACTTGGCTCTTGGCAATAGTTTTGTCATACCATCAGCTAACATCTTGTCAGACTCGCAATAAACAAACTCTAGTACACCAAGTTCCACCAAGTCACCTAAGTGATGATGCTGAAAGTCAATGTGCTTAGTCCTTGCACTAATCTTCTCACTGCTGGCAAGTTTAATACATCCTTGGTTGTCCTCATATACAGAAGTGCCCCCACTGCTTGTCTCATTGCTGGAGTTTTGAAAAACCTTTGGGTTTTGAGAGCTCTTTTTCCTTGTGGTAGCTCCATAAGCTCCCATGTCTGGAGTTGGTGAAGGGACTCCAACATTTCATTAGCGGCATTTATCCATTTCTGCTTCTCATGGACAGGCAATTTTTGCATCTCTTGCCATGAATATGGCTCTGGTTCAGGAAGTGTTCTAACCATATAAGAAACGCGTCTAGCTGGAATACCTTTGTTTCGTCTTTCTGATCTCCTGACTGGAGGCTGACTTGGTTCTTCTGTTTCTTCCTTGCTGGCTTCAGAGCTTATCTAGACTTCAGTGTTTTCTTTTTCAGTGTCTGGGTTTGGTGATTCAGGTTCTTGTTCTTGTTTCTTGGCTTGATGACTGGGGTAACTTCATGTAATTTGAGTGAAATAGAGTTCTCATCAATCACTATGTCTCTGCTGAGTGTTACTGTCTTGGTCTCTGCATGCAGGATTCTGTATCCCTTTTGAGTTTCGCTATAGTCCACCAGGACTCCTTGCTTTGTATGTGATTCCCACTTGGAATGATTTTCTTTGGGAACATACACAAATGTGGGCTTCCAAATATCCTGAGGTGATGCAGGTTAGGTTTCTCACAGCTCCATAGCTCATATGGAGACTTATGTGTGGCTTTACTTGACAGTCTGTTTTGAAGATAACACGCTGTCATAATGGCTTCTCCACAATGCGTTGTAGGTAGATTCGCATAAAACAACATACTTCTTCCACTTTCACAAACAGCGTGGTTCTTTCTCTCTGCAATGCCATTCTGTTCTGGGTTGTATGGAATGATTCTCTGGAACACGATTCTTTTCTTTTTCAGAATGGTTTGCACTTTACCACTTGTATACTCTGTCCCATTATCTGCACGCAGGGCTTTTGGCATTCTTCCAAATTTGTTAAACACTACGACAAGATATTCTTCAAGTTTCTGTAGAACGTCATCCTTACTGTGAAGTAGGTAGGCGACTGTATATCTGGAGAAGTCATCAATAAATGTGAGGAAATATCTCTTCTTGCTTGGAGTTTGGGAAAGCAAGGTGTGTTACAGTCCGCACTGCCAAGTCCCCACAAAATCACCAGGAATCCAATTTGGATAGCAAAAGATCTTCTTTATTTCCTTTCCTACGCGTTTCGATGCCTCTCCTGGCACCTTCCTCAGGGATATCCCTGAGGAAGGTGCCAGGAGAGGCATCGAAACGCGTAGAAAAGGAAATAAAGAAGATCTTTTGCTATCCAAATTGGATTCCTGGTGATTTGTGGGGACTTGGCAGCGCGGACTGTAACACACCTTGCTTTCCCAATCCTTTGATGGTCGTTCCAAGTGTGAGTGGTCGGTGGAGGTCCTGCAGCAGCCAAATAAAATCCTTTGCCTTCAAACCAGTTGTGGGTCTCACAACTGGGCTAGGTGAGTGAACCTTGTTTTACCACCCACGTTTTGAGTGTCTTGAGTGATAGGGCACTATTGCGCCTCTTGTTTCCCCACCTCTTGTCTTTTTGCTTGGAGTTTGAACACTCATTGGGCCGCAAAATTTGTGTATCAAATCCAGTGGCTGTGCAGATCTAGTGCTGCTTACTTTAGGAAAGGATTTTCTGGACATTTTGCCTTTAAGACAGCTAGTGCACTTCACTATTTGACTACATTGCTTGAGTTCCACACCATTTACAAGTTGACATAGCTTCCTTACTGCTTCTGGGTCTCTGTGCCCAAGACGTCTGTGCCATACATGGATACAGTTCTTATGCAGATCTTGTCTAGCACTGTACACTCTTTCTTTGCATTTTATCTGATAAAGTTCATTTTGAATTTTTCCTTCTGCAAGAGTGCGAACCTTCTATGATATAATGCAGCTATTGTCTTTAATAGTAACTACATTCCCTTTTTGCATAATCCTCTTTACTGACAGAAGATTGTTTTCAAGACTGGGAACATAGAGAACATCCTTTACTGGGATCTTTCTGCTTTGTGCCGGGGAAACTGGACAGTGGAGGTAGCCGTCTCCTACTCCTTCTGAAGTCATATATTGACCATTAGCTAAGATGATCTTATGTGACTTGCTTTCATCAAGGTCAGTGAAGAAATCCTTGTTATTCATCATATGGCTGCTAGCACCAGAGTCTATACACCATATATGCTTTCTAGATGAGCCTGTACTGGTATTAAATGCAGCTTCAACACATGCAGACTTTTCTTTTTTAGCTGTTTTCACCTTTTGATAACTGTTTTGCTTTTAAGCTGATTCATTCTTGCTTTCCAAATTCTGCAGTCTGATTTAAGGTGGCCGGGCTTTTTACAGGCAAATCATTCATGTGTTTCCCTTAGATTGCTCTTATTTTTAGGAAATTCCTGTGTCTTTATTGCTGTATTTGATCTGGATTCATTACTGCTGCTTACATTCTGCATCTTTTGTTTGAATTCATCTACAAGCTTGCCTTTGACAAATTCTAGTGTGAGCTCATCATCTAGCCATGCATCTAGAGCAGTGACAAGTGTGCCATCATTTTCTGGAAGACCACTTAATAGTAGTGCAGCAACATGAAAGTCTTTAATTTCTTCTACAATACCCCTGAGATGCTCCACAATCTCTAGGGTGTTTCTTATATAGTTCTGCATATTCTATCCATCACTTAGCTTAGACTGGTACAGCTTTCTAATGAGATAAAGCTTATTGCTGAGATTTGATCTTTCATGCACTTTCGGTAATTCATCCCACATCTCTTTTACAGTTGCACACTTGCATATATGCACAATCTGATCATCATCTACACTGAGGGAGCTAGTGCTTTGTGCTTTCTGATCATTCTCTAGCCAATCATCTGGTAATGGAGTCACTTGTTCCTGTGTATACTTCCACGTACCTTCTCTTATGAGCAGCATCTTCACCTTGAATTTCCAGGACTGATAATTCTGATTGGTGAGACTTTGCACTGAGAATTTGCAGTGATCCCTGCTTGTGGACATCTTCTCTGTTGCTCTGTGCTGCTTTTGTTTTGGGCTTCTGTTGCTGTATTACTCTTCTGTGTCACTCCGTCCCCTGTGTCACTCCTGGGGTTTTGTGTCACACGGGGCCCATAACCTGTTTGCAGCAGATCATTCAGGATCTCAAACGTGTTGACAACAGAACAGAGCTTTAATTAGCAATAAACAGATACAGATATTTGTGGAATCAGGAATATACATATCTTAAGTGTCTCCGTGCAGCATCAGCAGGCTGCTTCTCCTCTCATGCACAGACACAGGAATCTGAGGACAGTCACATGGTCTTTCCTGTGATGTGAGACTGGTTTCACATAACGATTTTGTGCCTGTCCGTGGGATCCGACTTTGAAGGGGGATCCCACGGACAGGCACGGATCCATACGGATCCCTGCAATCGGATGGCAAATAGCCATCCGATCTGCAGGATCCGTGTGGATCCTGCGGTCCCCTGTCTCTCCCTACTCCTGCCTCCTCCATCTTCTTCCCTCTCCTATTCTATATGATGTGCCTCCGCTATTCTATCTGTGTCCCCCGCTTCTCTATCCTCATCTATCCCTATCCTGTCCCCTGTCCTCTCCCTGGGTGTAAAAAATAAAAAAAACTCCTCCGGGAGTATACATTACCTGTCACCGCTCCCACGCTGCAGCACGATCAGGGCTAAAGGACCTGTGATGATGTCAGAGTCACATGACCCGGTCAGCTGACGGGTCATGTGACCGGGTCTCTTACGTCATCACAGGCTCTTCTGCCATGATCGTGCTGCAGCGTGGGAGCGGTGACAGGTAATGTATACTCCCGGAGGAGTTTTTTTTATTTTTTTACACCCAGGGAGAGGATAGGGGACAGGATAGGGATAGATGAGGATAGAGAAGCGGGGGACACAGCAAAGAATAGCGGGGGCACATCATATAGAATAGGAGAGGGAAGAAGATGGAGGAGCAGAGCAGGGAAAGACAGGGGAATACGGAGCCGACATCGGATCCGAGGTGAACTCGGATCCGATGTCCATAGGCTCCCATGTTGTGGGCACATCGGACAGCCTCGGATCAGCAGTGATCCGAGGCTGTCCGATGTGAGTCACGGACACAAAATCGTAGCAGGCTACGATTTTGTGCCCGTGATTACATCGGATGGGATCGGATGGTGCCAAAATCGGATGCCAATAGTGGCACATCCGATCCCATCCGATTCCCATAGGGAAACATGGGGTCCGATTTCGGATCCGATTGTATCCGTTTTGAAACGGATACAATCGGATGACCGAAAATCGTTATGTGAAAGCAGCCTGAGACTCTGGGAGTGTTTTTTTTATCTAACTTTATAGACAGTTCACAAACCTAGCAAAGGAACACTTACATACACAGGAATAGAGTTGTTGCACTAAACATATTCCAACACACAACTTCTGTTGAAAGCTGTTGCCAGCATGGACCTGGCGAGTCGTCCACAGCAAGAGATGTACGTTGAGGTCAAACCTATATTTGGTTTAATAGATGATTATCTCAAATGAAAGTCCCCTTATCTAAATCAGATGTTCCAGATGTATTGTTTTCCACTCTCGACAACCCCTATAAAGTAGGACAGCAGAGTACTCTGTCCACGTGAACTCATAGCTTTGATTGGTTATGACGGGTGTGATGAGTATATTCAGTCCCATGATTCTAACTAGCTATAGGATAGTAATTGGATTATGGTCAGTCCATTGTCCCTTTTCCGAATGGATTCACAAATGAAAGGAAACACATGTCTAATCATCTCTCGGCTTTCTTACAAGTTTTCAAACTTCAACAAAAGGTTGTTTCAATGAAGAATCGAAAGAGGCCATGGCTGATGGGTTTAACCGAATGCTGGCAAACATTCATAGTAATGGTCCGAAGATATAATAAGGTCAGAAAAGAATCTGTCTAATTTTCTGGGTCTAGAAGTTCCTCTTAAGGGAACACTCCAAGTACCACTGGTTGTAGAGTTAAAGGGTACAGATTTTGGGGGATCTGAGATGCTAGTCACTATGTACAGGTAATACTGACAACAGGGAAGTCAGGTAATCCGGGGTCAGGTTCCCGGAGAGCTCCTAGGATGTTCAAGGAATAGACAGAGGCGTTGTCAGGAAATGGTCCCGAGTCAGGCTTCCAGGAGAGCACAAAAAGAATACAGGGAGTTAACTGAGGTGTTGTCAGGTAATGGTCCAGGGTCAAAAGAGATCACATCAAGTGCAGGGATTAGACTGAGGAGTAATCAGGCAACAGTCTGGGGTCAGATAACAAAGATCAGAACTAGAAAGACATAGAAATGCAGTCCAACAGCACGAAACACAAAGAATGTATACCTGGAAGGATTTTGGGAGAGGCTGCTCAGTAAAGTAGAAGAGCAATCAAATCGAAGATGGAACACCTGAGCAACCCAACACCTTCCAAAACCAGAATGGAGGACTGCGCTGTCAATTAACTACTGACAGCTCAGCACACAGATACAAACAGCAATATCTCTTATGGCAACCTAGACACACTGCACAGAGGAATTGTGACAGGATCTAAATGGAACAGATATCCAGACCAAACTCAGGGTAAGGAGCCTTGTATGTGACAAGAGTCTGGATCACTGTCGTTCTCATGTGCGAGAAAAGGAACCTATAGGGTGCCCCTAGGATCCAGGGCTTGGGGGTAACTCAAGAAGCTAGGCAATGAAAAACTTTATGAATTCTTTATTGTTGGGAGTCCCTCCACTTTTTACGATAACATAGGTCACTCCTACCATCAGCCATAGTTGAGCATGAGAATTAGTTGGCACAAAGCTAGACAGAAAGGGTGATTCACTACCCTGATTATTGTTATCCATGGGTCTCCTAGCATATATTGATCCCTTATCCTGTCGATAGCTCATAAATTATGTTTTTTGTGTGAGCTGATCATTTTAATGGTACAGTCCTAAAAGGAACACTAGAGAAATAGTGTGTACAGTTCCTGGAATCCCTGTGCCAGGCTTTACCCCTTCAGGGTTTATACTAAGTATGTGGTGCATCAGTGTTATCAGGAGATAAAATGTATATAGCTGCCCGACGGCACCCTATGCTTCTGGCAGCTGCGTACGGGGCAAATGGATGAATGGATGGATAGGTAGTAAGAGTCAGTTTATGAATTTTTTTTCCCCTTATATATTTTACCATTGACACTGGGTGGTATTATTGAAAAGTCAAAGCATTTAGAAATCATGCCAACTTGTAAAGTTACATATTGGGCTCCCCAAGTGCTGAGAACCAGAGGGCAGAAAATTCATCACCGCTGATCCCATAACTGCAGAGTTCAGACCTCCTCTGATAACATCAGCACAAACACTGCACCCGTCGGGAGCTTCAAGGCCAAGCAGCTTCAGCCGTACATTACCAAGCACAATGTGGAGCATTGGATGAAGTGGTGTAAAGCTACCACCGTTGAAATCTGAAGGAGACGTGTTCTGGGCAGTACTAAAAGTTAAGATCGACTGGTGACACCTGTGTGCAAAGGTGATAGCTGGAAATAACATTATAAAATAATTTGCTCCACATTGAACACTAAGAACAAACATGATTTAGCATAATGGACAGCAAGGCAAATATGTAAAGCTTGTACATATGTGTATGGAGAAAAGGACATAGCAAAAACTGCTTCAAACCACAGAAAAAACCTGATAAACTTAGCTGATGTATTGGCCAATTCATGAGAGCCCGATAACCAACAATAAGGTGTTCTCTTCTTATCGGGTCCTAACCTTTTGTCTCTATTTGCAATAACAAACTGCTTTTATGAGTGTATATATGCCTCTGAGTGCAATTAAAACCTGCATGTATGGGTGTGACTAGGAACCTGGCTACAACAATATGGTGGACTTAACATGGCTAAGGGGCAGGGGAAGGGTGCACTGTCAGAAAACTATAGTAATACTAAACGTTGAGATCGACTGGCGACACCTGTGTGTAAAGGTGCTAGTGTCGAGCCCCAGGCTCGGTGGGTACTCCGGTATCAGGCTCAGAGGGGTTGATGGGGATGTCACGGGTGGCGGTGCCTGAGTCCGTGGCCTGGGTGACACTTCAAAGAGGGGTTATGTACAAAGGAAAAGAGTTGTTGTCTCGTGACGCCACCTGTAGTACCTGGTGATGGGTCACCAGCGCCGCCACAGTCCTCCGGAGGGTGATGGTATTGCGGCAAGGATGGCAAAGCTGCCTACAGGTGGAGCTGGACCTCCGGGGCAGCGTAGAGTAAAGAGGCAGCTTGGAGTAGGACTTGAGGCCAGGGTAAGAAGCAGTGGGGCAGTCTATAGGGAGGCTGGGGACGGAGAGGAATAACGCACACACTATGGAGAAAGTCTCTTTTACCTTTTACTGATGGTATTCACAGGTAAAGATGTCCAGAGCACTGTCGGGTGACCAGGTGCACAGTGAGTCTCCACAGCAAGTGGGTATAAGGCCTCATCAGGTTCCCTGCTGTCACTGAAGCCCTGTCTGCATACAACACGTCTGGCCTCCTCACTTCTCTGGTCTTTTCTCTCTCCTCCTGCGCGGTCCACGGGATACCCTCTCTGATCACTGCTGTGTAATTCCACACTACGGTGTCTGGCTGCCTTTTGCTGGGTACGCATGGGGACCGGGTGACTAAAATCTCCATGGTATGCCGAGGTTCTCTGCAGTCCTAGAGCGATCCTGTAGGTGCGGATCCCCGAAGTCCGGTAAGTCTTGGGCAAATTTCCACAAGTTTATCTGCTCCCTTGGTTAAGCTCCGTGCCTTCTGTCCCCACTCCTAGGCTTGGCTGAACGGCAGAAGGGCCACTTCGGGTCACTGGTTCGGGCGTAACCGTGGCACCGAGCACCATGACGTCTTCGCAGCTCTCCTAGCGTCTGCACACTCTGACTAACTCCTCCCCCAGCAGCAGTATTTATAGGGAATCTCATCTAACGTCAGTGAGTCTAGCTCCCCCTACTGAGCTGGGGTGGAAAGTGTTGCATGTAGTAGGTACCTGCTGTGGAAACCCAGCTGTGCAGTAGGCGGGGGTGCATCAAGCCCACCTGCCGCCTGAGCCCTAATTGAGGAGCGGGGGGGGTGCTAGCAGCTTCCGTCGCAGTGCTAGGGGCTGTCTCTTACCAGAGCCGGCGGCGCCCATCACACAGGAAGCCACAGTGTGGTGCTGGTGCCGCCCCCTTCTGCACAGCCGCTCCCCCTGCCTACTTGCCACCTGAGTTTAAGGGCTCACACTGTCCAATGGACGGTGCGGCCCTGGCAGTAGGGAAGGCTGTGGCTACCTACGTTAGCAGGGAGCCACACTAGTTGGAAAAAACATTATAAAAATAAGGTAAACTGCTGCACAATGAACACTAAGAAAAAACATGGTCTAGCGTAATGGCTAACAAATGAACAAACGAGCTTGTGCCCAGAGCGCAGTGACGGGAACAGACAAGGGTCTTCTCCAATCTATTCCCGCGAAGCTGGAGCTAGATCAGGCATTTAGAGCTTTGCTTTGGACCCTCTCACACCTTTGTGCCCACCACGTACACAAGTCATCAGATAGAGGATGGGGGCATGTGGACGGTAGATCAGGGGACCTAACCTTTTAACAGCACTGGGCCTATATATTTAAATAAAGGTTCTGTGTGTGACTGTACAAATTCCAAAAACTCTCGTTTCCTTAGTTAGACCCTATGCATACAGTGCATTTTTATTACATTTTGTATGCTTTTTTAGTGTAGTTTTATCACAAAAATGCATGTAACTCCTTATTCTGGCAAATCAAAGAGAATCCTGAACTTTTGTGCACTTTCCATTTTATTTTCATTGCAGATTTGGAGTAGAAATAAATCTACAACATGTAAATTCTTGCAGCGTTTTTCTACCCAATTGCATGAAAAACGTATGCAAAAAAAAAATGCATGCAAAAAAGTGTCAAAAATGCACCGAAAATACAACAAGAAAGATTCCTGCTGGTGACAGCACTGCATCGCACTTTATGAATCACATCATAGGAAACCCATCTTGAAAAACGCACTGTGCGAACAGAAATGTGTGTTCCCAGAGTTTTCATGATGAAGTCAATGAGTAAAAAACGCTGCTCCGAATCTGCATCAAAGTGTGTGCACATGGCCTTAGGGGACCACAGGTTGGACACAACTGATTTAGAGGGTCAGCTGACAACTAACTGCAAGAAAAGTTCCCATAGAATTTACATAAATCATAGAAATCAAACCTGTGAACATAAAGGACCCTCTTTTTTTGTGTCAAGACCCCAGTCGC
Source organism: Allobates femoralis (assembly GCA_033576535.1). NCBI lineage: Eukaryota > Metazoa > Chordata > Amphibia > Anura > Aromobatidae > Allobates > Allobates femoralis. Next base: position 48,795,708 of record JARQOC010000003.1, read on the forward strand.
CCTTAATCAGATTTTTGGCTCATATACAACAATGGCCCGAGGGTGTCAGGAGACCTTCAGACCATCACAGCCTAGGTCATGACACCTGCCCCTTTCTTAGAATATAGTAGAGGAATGTATAGAAAAGACATCCCAGTAAGAAGAAGGACCATGAATGGAGGAGTCACTGGGAGGTTACGTGCTGACATGAGGGATGGGAATTTGAGGCAGTGTCCACTGACACAATAGACGATGTGAGATGGGTGTCAGTTCCTGTAGGAAAAAAAACAAAACTGACCAAGATCCTCCGGGATTTGTGACCTTTATAAATGTATTCTCTTGTCATTTACCTTCCTCCCATGTGACAGCATTGTTTTCATGCAGCTCGATATTCTAGGTGATAAAGGATCCTGACCGTAGCGTATATTGAAGCTCACGGGCCCCAATGTGAAACCTCCAACGGGGCCACCAAACATTGTAAATCTTTAATAGCATGGTCTTTTTCTATAGGCCAAAGGAACTTTTGGGGCCCCCCTAGGCTCCAGGGTCGATTGTAACCCGTACACCTGTGGCAGTTATGTACCTGGATCCAGATTGCAACCAACATCTATCGGGCAACTGCAGGTATGAAAAGATTTCCGAATATGCTTCTATTTTTGGTATTACTGATTCCACAATTGGGATGATTTACTAGTATAAAAAGTTGAGAACTGGGACATATTTTATTACCAGTGGGTTCCAGAAGCTAGAACCACTGCATTCATCATCATCGGGGATTTTTGTTTTAGAGAGACTTGACCTGATAAGTCTGGAGTACTCCCTGCTGCTGCTGATCGTCTGCCCATTTACCTGATTAATAGCTCCTCAGTGTCCCTCCTCCATAAAGCAGAATCTCCACCCACCTAGCCTGATAGACAGTTCATCAGTGTCCCTCCTCTCTGCTGAATCTTCATGATCTTTGCCTTGTTTACAACTTCTCAAGATCTCACACTGCTCAGTACAAGCTGCAGCTGTCAGTCAGGTTGAGTGGGCAGAGACTGAATTGACTTTGACTCCCAATTCATTGGACTCATGAAATCCTCATAATATCAGGATTATTCAGATATTCTGACATGGATAATCTGGCGTCTGATGGACGAGTGTGGGTTTGGTTATCCTGTAGTGTCTCGTGGGGCAGTAGTCATGGGCGATGGATTGACTCTGGATGCCCTGGCACACTACATGAAAGGCATGGTCCTGGCTGGGTGTGTGGATTCGTGTTATGTGGACTGTACTCCCATATGGGGCGCACGTTGACGTCGACACCAGCAGCCCATGACCAAAGGATGACCAAAAGAACACCACCAGTTCATTTTCAACCACAAAACTTTATTTAACAGTTCTTCCATAACAATTTTACACATGAGATAGTGGGCACATAACTTCCAGGTCATCCCAGTTTTACAGACACATTTTTAATCTACTTTGCATTGTTACCAATGTTACTGATTCTGTGAGTTCCAACACAACAATCGGATCCATGATAGTCACTTTACCCCTCTGTGGTTCTACGCCTATTCTCCACATAGAATAGGGGATACTGGGGTTTTGATCACTATAGTGAGAGTGGTCCTCATGCTCCCATATGCACGTCTCTTCTCCTGTTAGAGGAAGAGGGTGAGAGGTTCGCCAGTAGTGTCAGAGAAGAGCCTTGGGCTCTCAAACGCTTGAGGAGACTCCATCCGGGAAAGTCACATACCAGTCCATCCTGAGCCATTACCTTTTAGGCTTGGGGCCTTTTGGCTAAAGTCCCTTCCTGCGAATCCTTTTGCCTGGGGTCACTTAGTGTTGTCTCACTTTGTGTCTTAGTCAATGTTTCAGGATCACGCTATCTCCTTTTCTCTGCCACAGGTCACCCACTACATGCGGCCTTGATGACTTTCCAGACCATAGGTCTGCTCTGGTCACAAGCGGGGCCCCTTCTAAAGCACCACAAGAAACTGTCACTTTTCCATAGATGCTAACCCCACCCATTGTAGGCTAGTCCCAACAGTGAACTATCACCAAACTTTGACAATTATGCATACAAGTGCTATACATATATACATAAAACATTATAACACATTACATTACTGTATTACATCACGATTCATATATTGCATTATAACGTTACAACAACGCGATTGGTGTCTTCATGGAAATAAACACATCAGCAACCAGTTCACCACCTTACAAATGCTAGAGAACGTTACATACCTGATGGCATTGTGCCTGCCGTACAATTCGGTGGAGGACGGAGGATACTATGGGCTTGTTTTTCAGGGTTTGGTCTCAGCCTCTTAAGGTACCGTCACACGCGCCAGTATTGCTAGGCAATTTCACTGCAATTTGCTGGTTGCAGTGAAATCATGGATACATTGTTCCATTTGTACACAGCCACAAAATAGAACAATGTGTCCATGATTTCACTGCAACCAGCAAATTGCCAGTGAAATTGCCTAGCAATACTGGCGCGTGTGACGGTACCTTTAGTTCCAGTGACGGGACATCTTGTGGACAATTGTAACCTTCAGCTTTGTAGGAACAGTTTGGGGAAGGCCTTTTCTGTTCCCCATGACTGTGCCCCAGTAGAAGCAATGATTCTACTGGAGAAACCTTAATATATACGGAATGCGGAGGAGCTTGCACCAAGTTCACCATAGGGAATCGGAGATTTACTCAGGAATTCTTGTTAGTTCTGTCCTCTTTTGTCTGGAATTAGCTCTCCTCGGTTCTCCTAAAGGTTCATAGAAAATCTATAAACCTACACACCATTACTAGGTCACTATGAGCAAAACCGATCACAGCCAGCTGAGCACAGCTCCTTTTGCATCTTCATTTCAGAAATCAGTTGGGGTCTCAACATCTGCACCCTACAAGTCAAAGCCTCTGAAGTGCCACTATCACACATGAAATATTACTTAAAATATAATAGAGACACATTAATCTCTGTTCACACTTCATGTATGAAGTGCATCTTGTGCTTTCCTCTGAATTTCTTAAGGATGGCATTTAGAGTGAACACCAGATGGGAGTTCAAAGTAAACTACTACGGTAGTGCATCTCAATGAATTAGAACATCACCAAAAATCAATATCATATTGCCATGTTTCATGGCATTTCGGGGAGCCCTGAAACGCGTTGGTTAATAAATCAATATTGCATTCACCCTTTGATGTCAGCAGCACAGTTTTTAATCCTTCATCCTCCCTACTTTAGTTTTCTGAGATAATGACCTTTGGGTTTTCATTGGCTGTAAGCCATAATAATCAACATTAACAGAAACAAACACATGAAATAGATCCCTCTGTGTGTAATGTCTCTATATAATATAGGTGTTTCACTTTTTGTATTGAATTACTGAAATAAATTCATTTTTTGATGATATTCTAAGTCATTGAGATGCACTGGTACATTCTTATGCCTGCTTGGAAAGAAACACAATCGGAAAAAGAACAAGGACAGAGTCCATTTGAACTTTGTTTGTGTCATTACTATCAGGGTTTTGTGTGCATCAATGTTTTCCACCCTGATGTATTAATCAGAGTATGAACAGGGTCTTATAAAGCTCCGTACTGAAAAGGTCTTATAACCACTGAAGCAATATGCCAGACTCTTAGCAAGCAAAACTGCCCACTATGCCAATCACAACATTACTGACCACCAGCTGTGACTTCAATGTGTGGCGCCCCGCAACGAGTGCGTCACAAGAGGGTATTGCAGCCATAAAAGCAGCCGCAATATTCTCTGACACAGCAGTGACCTGGTTAATTTAGAAATCCAACCCTGCATGCATCACCTAGAACAGAGGGCCAATCATAGGTCCTGGTGGGCGGAGTGCTAGGGAAGTGTGTAGGAGAACACAATAGTCTAGACCAGTGATGGCGAACCTATGGCACGCGTGCCCGGGGTGGCACGCAGAGCCGCCTCCGCTGGCACGCAGCCTCGCCACTACACTGCCGCTTTGATCTGCCGGCGTGCGGCGCGGCGCCGGCAGATCAAAGCTGTGTTGGAGCAGAGGAGACATTTCTCCTCTCTCCGACACTCTTCCTAGATGGTGGGCGGGACTTTTCCCTATGGGCCGCCCACCTGTAGGGTGCGGGGGCCGCCCTCTCCTCCAGCCTCAGTACTGCTTTAAATCTGTCACCGAGCGGCCACGGACGTGAAGGGGGCGGGGCCACGGACGTGAAGGGGCGGGGCCACGGACGTGAAGGGGGCGGACCGTTTCCCCAAAGCAGTGCCCTTCTCACAGCAATCAGGAGGCCCTCCCAGCGTCTTCATCTCATTCTGATCTCTCTGAGATGATCATGTGACCCCTGATGCCTCCCCTGATGTGACATCATCACAGGTCCTACCGGTATATGTATCATGTCTGTGTGTGTCTTTCTGAGTGTCGTTCTGTCTGTCAGAGTGTCTCTATCTGTGTGTTTGACAGTGTCTGTCTGTGTGTCTCTCTGTCTCTACACAACACTATACAGTATATACAGGTCCACACTACATGCTGTACTAGTGTGCCTATATACTGTGTATATATAGTGTGGACCTGTATATACAGTATAGTGCTGTGTATACAAGATATAACCAACAGTCTCAGATGTGCCCAGGGTCCGCAGCGTGTAACGTGCCCAGGGTCCGCAGCGTGTAAGGTGCCCAGGGTCCGCAGCGTGTAAGGTGCCCAGGGTCCGCAGCGTGTAAGGTGCCCAGGGTCCCCAGCGTGTAACGTGCCCAGGGTCCGCAGCGTGTAACGTGCCCAGGGTCCGCAGCGTGTAAGGTGCCCAGGGTCCGCAGCGTGTAACGTGCCCAGGGTCCGCAGCGTGTAAGGTGCCCAGGGTCCGCAGCGTGTAAGGTGCCAAGGGTCCGCAGCGTGTAAGGTGCCCAGGGTCCGCAGCGTGTAAGGTGCCCAGGGTCCGCAGCGTGTAACGTGCCCAGGGTCCGCAGCGTGTAAGGTGCCCAGGGTCCGCAGCGTGTAACGTGCCCAGGGTCCGCAGCGTGTAAGGTGCCCAGGGTCCGCAGCGTGTAACGTGCCCAGGGTCCGCAGCGTGTAAGGTGCCCAGGGTCCGCAGCGTGTAACGTGCCCAGGGTCCGCAGCGTGTAACGTGCCCAGGGTCCGCAGCGTGTAAGGTGCCCAGGGTCCGCAGCGTGTAACGTGCCCAGGGTCCGCAGCGTGTAAGGTGCCCAGGGTCCGCAGCGTGTAAGGTGCCCAGGGTCCGCAGCGTGTAACGTGCCCAGGGTCCGCAGCGTGTAAGGTGCCCAGGGTCCGCAGCGTGTAAGGTGCCCAGGGTCCACAGCGTGTAACGTGCCAAGGGTCCGCAGCGTGTAATGTGCCCAGGGTCCGCAGCGTGTAAGGTGCCCAGGGTCCGCAGCATGTAACGTGCCCAGGGTCCGCAGCGTGTAACGTGCCAAGGGTCCGCAGCGTGTAAGGTGCCCAGGGTCCACAGCGTGTAACGTGCCCAGGGTCCGCAGCGTGTAACGTGCCCAGGGTCCGCAGCGTGTAAGGTGCTCAGGGTCCGCAGCGTGTAACGTGCCCAGGGTCCGCAGCGTGTAAGGTGCCCAGGGTCCGCAGCGTGTAAGGTGCCAAGGGTCCGCAGCGTGTAACGTGCCCAGGGTCCGCAGCGTGTAAGGTGCCCAGGGTCCGCAGCGTGTAACGTGCCCAGGGTCCGCAGCGTGTAAGGTGCCCAGGGTCCGCAGCGTGTAACGTGCCCAGGGTCCGCAGCGTGTAACGTGCCCAGGGTCCGCAGCGTGTAAGGTGCCCAGGGTCCGCAGCGTGTAACGTGCCCAGGGTCCGCAGCGTGTAAGGTGCCCAGGGTCCGCAGCGTGTAAGGTGCCCAGGGTCCGCAGCGTGTAACGTGCCCAGGGTCCGCAGCGTGTAAGGTGCCCAGGGTCCGCAGCGTGTAACGTGCCCAGGGTCCGCAGCGTGTAACGTGCCCAGGGTCCGCAGCGTGTAAGGTGCCCAGGGTCCGCAGCGTGTAAGGTGCCAAGGGTCCGCAGCGTGTAACGTGCCCAGGGTCCGCAGCGTGTAACGTGTCCAGGGTCCGCAGCGTGTAACGTGCCCAGGGTCCGCAGCGTGTAACGTGCCCAGGGTCCGCAGCGTGTAAGGTGCCCAGGGTCCGCAGCGTGTAACGTGCCAAGGGTCCGCAGCGTGTAAGGTGCCCAGGGTCCACAGCGTGTAACGTGCCAAGGGTCCGCAGCGTGTAATGTGCCCAGGGTCCGCAGCGTGTAAGGTGCCCAGGGTCCGCAGCATGTAACGTGCCCAGGGTCCGCAGCGTGTAACGTGCCAAGGGTCCGCAGCGTGTAAGGTGCCCAGGGTCCACAGCGTGTAACGTGCCCAGGGTCCGCAGCGTGTAACGTGCCCAGGGTCCGCAGCGTGTAAGGTGCTCAGGGTCCGCAGCGTGTAACGTGCCCAGGGTCCGCAGCGTGTAAGGTGCCCAGGGTCCGCAGCGTGTAAGGTGCCAAGGGTCCGCAGCGTGTAACGTGCCCAGGGTCCGCAGCGTGTAAGGTGCCCAGGGTCCGCAGCGTGTAACGTGCCCAGGGTCCGCAGCGTGTAAGGTGCCCAGGGTCCGCAGCGTGTAACGTGCCCAGGGTCCGCAGCGTGTAACGTGCCCAGGGTCCGCAGCGTGTAAGGTGCCCAGGGTCCGCAGCGTGTAACGTGCCCAGGGTCCGCAGCGTGTAAGGTGCCCAGGGTCCGCAGCGTGTAAGGTGCCCAGGGTCCGCAGCGTGTAACGTGCCCAGGGTCCGCAGCGTGTAAGGTGCCCAGGGTCCGCAGCGTGTAAGGTGCCCAGGGTCCACAGCGTGTAACGTGCCAAGGGTCCGCAGCGTGTAATGTGCCCAGGGTCCGCAGCGTGTAAGGTGCCCAGGGTCCGCAGCATGTAACGTGCCCAGGGTCCGCAGCGTGTAACGTGCCAAGGGTCCGCAGCGTGTAAGGTGCCCAGGGTCCACAGCGTGTAACGTGCCCAGGGTCCGCAGCGTGTAACGTGCCCAGGGTCCGCAGCGTGTAAGGTGCTCAGGGTCCGCAGCGTGTAACGTGCCCAGGGTCCGCAGCGTGTAAGGTGCCCAGGGTCCGCAGCGTGTAAGGTGCCAAGGGTCCGCAGCGTGTAACGTGCCCAGGGTCCGCAGCGTGTAAGGTGCCCAGGGTCCGCAGCGTGTAACGTGCCCAGGGTCCGCAGCGTGTAAGGTGCCCAGGGTCCGCAGCGTGTAACGTGCCCAGGGTCCGCAGCGTGTAACGTGCCCAGGGTCCGCAGCGTGTAAGGTGCCCAGGGTCCGCAGCGTGTAACGTGCCCAGGGTCCGCAGCGTGTAAGGTGCCCAGGGTCCGCAGCGTGTAAGGTGCCCAGGGTCCGCAGCGTGTAACGTGCCCAGGGTCCGCAGCGTGTAAGGTGCCCAGGGTCCGCAGCGTGTAACGTGCCCAGGGTCCGCAGCGTGTAACGTGCCCAGGGTCCGCAGCGTGTAAGGTGCCCAGGGTCCGCAGCGTGTAAGGTGCCAAGGGTCCGCAGCGTGTAACGTGCCCAGGGTCCGCAGCGTGTAACGTGTCCAGGGTCCGCAGCGTGTAACGTGCCCAGGGTCCGCAGCGTGTAACGTGCCCAGGGTCCGCAGCGTGTAAGGTGCCCAGGGTCCGCAGCGTGTAAGGTGCCCAGGGTCCGCAGCGTGTAAGGTGCCCAGGGTCCGCAGCGTGTAAGGTGCCCAGGGTCCGCAGCGTGTAAGGTGCCCAGGGTCCGCAGTGTGTCATGTGTATACAGCAGGCAGTTTCTAATGTTTTTACAGTCTGCAGTCTCTAATGTGTATACGGCCCGCAGTCTGTAGTGTGCAGCATCACAAAATTTTCCTGAGAGTTCTCTCTGTGTTCTTCACGGTGTCTCCATGGATCCTGTTCCTCTCTACGCCCAGCACTGGACTTTCTGCCGCCACCTTTCATCTTTCCCCATCTTTAGGATCAGGCTGAGTCTTGGCTATCTATATACCACAGCATCCTATCTATAAAGCACAGCCTCCTGGGTATGCTGGGTATAATTCTCCTGTTTACTGAGTGTAATCCTCAGTATCTGTAGTATTCTGTATATATACACTGCACAGCACCACTTCTCCTGTCCTGTATACTGGGTGTAATCCTCAGTATCTGTATTATTCTGTATATATACACTGCACAGTACCACTTCTCCTGTCCTGTATACTGGGTGTAATCCTCAGTATCTGTATTATTCTGTATATATACACTGCACAGTACCACTTCTCCTGTCCTGTATACTGGGTGTAATCCTCAGTATCTGTATTATTCTGTATATATACACTGCACAGTACCACTTCTCCTGTCCCGTATACTAGGTGTAATCCTCAGTATCTGTATTATTCTGTATATATACACTGCACAGTACCACTTCTCCTGTCTTGTATACTGGGTGTAATACTCAGTATCTGTATTATTCTGTATATATGTACACTGCACAGTACCACTTCTCCTGTCCTGTTCTATTTGTACATGGCAAAAAATGGAACAATGTGTCCATGATTTCATTGCAACCAGTGAGTTGCAAGCAATGTCTCCCAGAGATATCTCTGTGTGTGACAGTACCTTAAGGCTCCTTTCACATCAGCGGTAAACTGATGTTTGCGGCCAATCCATCAGGTGGCACCGCATCTGCCAGATCAGCCAACTTGCAGCCCAGATGCGGCAAGCCCCATGCATTCTGTATGGAGCTTGCAGTCTGGTGCGGCAAGTGGTGTTCTGCCAGGTGCGGCAGATCCGGTACTTGCGGCCGATGAAAAACAATGCTGTAAGTGGTGGGTTTTTTTTCCGCCGTCGCAAGGGCTGGATCTGCCGCACCAGACTGCAAGCTCCATACAGAATGCATGGGGCTTGCCGCATCTGGGCTGCAAGTCGGCTGATCTGGCAGATGCGGTGCCACCTGATGGATTGGCCGCAAACATCAGTTTACCGCTGATGTGAAAGCAGTCTGCGAAAGTGATGAGGGCATGACAACGTAAAAGCAAATTTCACTGTTAAAGGCTGATGGGTGATATAGTGTGTGGGCTGCTGGGGCTTGTTTTTCAGGGCTGCTTTTTGGTCCCAGTCCGGCCCTGAAGGTGAGTATGACTTTTTTTTTTCTTTCTATTTACAGCAGGATGGAGCATTACTAAGGGGGCAGGATGGGGCATTACTAAGGGGGCAGGATGGGGCATTACTAAGGGGGCAGGATGGGGCATTACTAAGGGGGCAGGATGGGGCATTACTAAGGGGGCTGATGGGGCATTACTAAGGGGGCAGGATGGGGCATTACTAAGGGGGCAGGATGGGGCATATTACTCTGCTGGGGGCAGGATGGGGCATATTACTCTGCTGAGGGCAGGATGGGGCATTACTAAGGGGGGCAGGATGGGGCATATTACTCTGTGCTGGGGGCAGGATGGGGCAATAGTAACAGGGGGCAGGATTTGGCATATTATGTGATGGGGCATATTATTATGTGATGGGGCTGATGGGGCATATTATTATGTGATGGGGGCTGATGGGGCATATTATTATGTGATGGGGGCTGATGGGGCATATTATTATGTGATGGGGGCTGATGGGGCATATTATTATGTGATGGGGGCTGATGGGGCATATTATTATGTGATGGGGCATATTATTATGTGATGGGGGCTGATGGGGCATATTATTATGTGATGGGGCATATTACTATGTAATGTGGGCAGGATGTGGCAGATAAATATGTGGGGCAAGGATGGGGCATATTAATATGTGATGGGGAAGAAGGATGGGGCAGATTACTATGTGATGGGGTCAAGGATAGGGCAATACTACCAGGGGGCAAGATGGGGCATATTACTATGTGATGGGGACAAGGATGGGGCACATTACTGCTGGATGGGGCATATTACTGCAAAGGAATAAGGATGGGGCATATTCATAGGCGCACCCAAGGGGGGGGACCTACGTGTCTGGACCCCCCCTTTGGACGGCCCTGAGAAGTGGTGCAGTACACAAGGAGCTGGGCCCCTATGTCAGGAGACAGGAACAATTACACAGCACCCAAGGGCCCACAAAAGAGGCTGCTTTTAGGGGGGCTTCGCTCCCCCAAACCCCCCCCACCGGGGGCTTTGCCCCTCGGAACCCCGCTGGGGGGTGACACCCCCCTTTCAGGGCCGGTGTGTGTTTCTTGGACCCCTACCTTGGGAAATTTCTGGGTGCGCCACTGGGCATATTACTGCAAAGGAATAAGGATGGGGCATATTAATGACAAGTGGACAAGGATGAAACACATCACTGCAGGATGGGGCATATTACTTCAAGGGAACACGGATGGGGCATATTACTGCAAGGGGAGAAGGATAGGGCATTACTGCAGGATGGGGCATATTACTGCAAGGGGACAAGAATGTGGCATATTACTGCAGGATGGGGCATATTGCTGCAAGGGGACAAGGATAGGGCATTACAGCAGGATGGGGCATTACTACATGATAGGGCAGGATGGGGACATTACCACAAGGGACAAGGATGGGACATTACCGAAGAGGACAAGGATGGGGAATACTACAAGGGGATAAGGATAAAGACATTACTACAATAAGGAGGTCAGGATAGGAACATTACTGCCAGGAGAGGGTCAGGATGGAGCACAACTGCAAGGAGAGGGTCAGGATGGGGCCATAAATGCATGGAGATGGTCAGGATGGATCATATAGCTAGGAGAAGATCAGGATGGAGCACATTGCTACAAGGAGAAGATCAGGATGGAGCACATAACTGCAAAGAGAGGGTCGGGATGGAGCACATTACTGCAAGGAGAGGGTCAGGATGGAGCACCTTACTGCAAGGAGAGGGTCAGGATGGAGCACCTTACTGCAAGGAGAGGGTCAGGATGGAGCACATTACTGCAAGGAGAGGGTCAGGATGGAGCACATTACTGCAAGGAGAGGGTCAGGATGGAGCTCATAGCTACAAGGAGAGGGTCAGGATGGAGCACATAGCTACAAGGAGAGGGTCAGGATGCAGCACATAACTACAAGGAGAGGGTCAGGATGGAGCACATTACTGCAAGGAAAGGGACCAGGATTTCAGCATGAAATCTGCTTGCATTCCATGATAAAATCTATCTCCTATCTGTCTAATATTCTGCATTTTTTCCATACAGATCAATCCACCTGCTGTTTCTAGAAAGGGCAGTGGCAGCGGCTCAGCTTCAATGTGCAGTACACATGAGCTGGATGACCACTGCCGAAGAGAAGAGAAGACTGCAAAGGTAAGTTTAAAATGAATTAATTGTTAAAATAATTGAATTGATCATCAGTGTTTCAGGACTACAAGCCCTGTACAGGGAAGAGAGTTAGCATCTGCTGGCTCTCCCCCCTGTGCAGCGCTTATGATTACTACTGCTGTAATTTAGGTTATATTATCGTATTGGCACTTCGCCATAAATAATTTCGTTTTGGGTTGCGGTTTGGGCACTCGGCCTCAGAAAGGTTCGCCATCACTGGTCTAGACAGTACAGAACAGAAGAGTCTAGATCAGAGTCTAGAACAGAGAACTTGGAGTAGGAGCGGGGGCTCAGCACCCCGTGCAGCCCCCGGGCCGTCACCGGTCGGGTGTCAGCACCTGAGGCCTTACCAACCGGGATTGGGCATCATTCACACGGGTTCCCAAAAGACTCCCGTGCCCACAACTCACAGCCGGTTACTGGTACCGAAGCTGGCAGCAGTTCACCTCTGCTACGCGAACCAGAAGCGTGGAGGAGCAGCTTCACAGGAGCACCCCACCACCAGCCAACTTCCAGTCGTCTAACCAGCGGTGTACCCACTGAGGGATCCAAGGCTCCCCAAAACATCCAGAACGTACATCATGGATAGGGCATTGAAGCAGCCTCCCCGTACCCGACCTGGTATTCCTGGGCGACACTGGCAATCACTTAGTTAGAATGGAGGAACACTGCGGATTTCTAAGGGACACCATCACTGCTGAGTCCACCCGGTCCACTACCCGTGAACTGTGTACCATGTACTGCCTGCTGGTTACAGTAAAGACCCGTTGCAGAGACTTTCTGTGTCCGTGCTTCCTTATGAACTGTCCGTCCGCACTACAAGGTGACCGCAGCTGCCGCACAACATCTTAAGCAGCTCCAGCCTCTGGGGATCACCGCTCAGCCTGTGGGGAGCGTTCCATCTTGCTGCTATCCATCCCCCGGAGGTTCCGCAGCGTTGGTAGTCCTTACCGAAACTACTCATAGGTGGCGTCACAAATAAATTAAAAACCCCTTTAATCTGTTCCCACAAGACGTCTTCAACCTTTTGATCTGCACTACACCGGGCCCCACTACCGGCAGGCGCGGTCCACCCGTGACAAGGAGGAAGGAAGCATCGCCTGTCTAAACCAGAGTCCCGGTAACGGTGAGTCAGAAAATGGCGTCACGAACAGGATACGAGCAGGCCCGTTACCCAACGGGTATAATGTGCTTAAAATGACTTTATTGTCTACAATTTGGACTTTGTTCGTCCCTAAAAGAACTTTCCCGCCTTTTCACCGTGGGCCAAGATGGCGCCCAAGATGGCGTTCCCGCCACAAGAATCCGCCACGTGCAAGCCCAGGAGTGAGTCAACCCCCCCCTCATCGTGGGAGGGCCAAAGACAAAAGGCGCCAAACTCTTTGTCCGCCCTGATTGCTCGAATCAACCATGGGGCGGACCCCAAAGACTTTTCCCATGATTGGACTACAAAAGCCCAGAGGAAATGGGAGTGTCACAGACCTTCTTCACCAGCTCTACCAGAACTCTTACCGGTTGAACGGGTGTGGTTTCCCTCTGAAGAAGAGAATGGCCAGCATGAGACTCCAAGACCTAATGCGGGAGGTCGAGGCGGAGGCCAGAGCAGCCATCGGCCAACCGGGTCCGTGTCCTGCCCTTACCATAGACGGCAGCCCCGACTTCTGGCTAGAGGCTCTACAAGACCTCCGGGTGCGGTTACTAGAGACTGTAGAATGGACGATTCGCAGCTGGAGTGCGACCCTAGGCAGAAGACTCCATCATGCGATGCAGCAGAGCCGACCGGGTACAGCTTCTCCAGGCCCAGACGACATCACCAGCTTCTCAACCGCCTCACCGTTGCCCACCACCTGTCCTGCTTCGTCACCGGAGCCCATAGACTGTATCATTCCTGTGAGGGCCACAGCTCGACCCGTTCCAGCGGTCGAACCCGCAGCCGACCCCGTTCTTGAGCCGGAGCTTCCAATACGCTCCACCGAAGAAGCCGACACATACCTGGTTCCACCTGCGGAACCCGCGACTAGTTTCCACACTACTGAGACTGTCGCCTGTTTCTCCCCTGAACCGGAGGCCTCCTCTGCAAATACCGAGGCCTACCTGGTGACCGGGATCGAAACACCACTTCCCGCTGCTACAGAAGAAGAGGCAGGCAGCCTGGAAGTCCTGCACAACGACCCCGAGGAGAACTTTGCAGCACAGCCACCCATCGACCCAGAGGATTCCGTTCCATCGTCTCCGTCAGCCGAGCAGCCCGACGTAGTCATCGAAGGAGAGGTCGAGGAGGATGACGACGAGGCCTACAGCCCAGCTGAGGACCTCTACACTGGGTTCGCCTGGGGAGACACAAAGAATCCTTCTGCCGGGCAATCTGCTCGGGTGCACTGGTCGGGTGCCGCCGCAGCCACATCTTCTCCGGTTCCGTTGAACCGGGCTTTTCTACAGACTGCCCACCAAACTCAAGCGGTTCAACAACCATCACGCCGTAGTGACTGTATCCACACGCCGCACCACTCCGACGAAGAGGTACGTCGTATCCGAAGGTAGGAGTGGCACACTCTACTGCAAGCCAACATGCAGGCTCGCGCCGAGGCCCGCCGCCAATCTCCATTGCCTGAACAATTCCGTAAAACCGGGCGGGTAAGCACCTTCAACTTATCCACCGGGTGGGGATTCGTAAGGGAGGAGGGTGTGAGTACCGAAGTATTTGTGGGGCGTCGTGATGTGGAATCGCACCTACCGCGAGGGCATCCAAACCGAGACTTGTATAGAGGGGACATAGTAACCTATGAGCGATATGTATGCTGTGACGGGTGGTTCGCTATACGAGTCCGGAACACTGCCCTCCATAAGTGACTTTGTTGTTTGAACTTTTCACCAAGAGACTTCTTCCTGTTTGCAAATAACACCGCGACTTGGCGGCTACAGCCTGAACTTTTACCTAAGGACAGCCGACCGCTCGCCGGGTCCGCGCAATGTGTTAACCTGTTATTTACCTCACTTTTATGCATACAATGACCTGTCATTAATAAAAGTGTATTACCTGTTATAAAATACAAAAACCTCTGTAATGTGGGTAGTGTGACGCTTGGGGACAAGCGTATTCAACCAAGGGGGAGTGTGGCGCCCCGCAACGAGTGCGTCACAAGAGGGTATTGCAGCCATAAATGCAGCCGCAATATTCTCTGACACAGCAGTGACCTGGTTAATTTAGAAATCCAACCCTGCATGCATCACCTAGAACAGAGGGCCAATCATAGGTCCTGGTGGGCGGAGTGCTAGGGTAGTGTGTAGGAGAATACAATAGTCTAGACAGTACAGAACAGAAGAGTCTAGATCAGAGTCTAGAACAGAGAACTTGGAGTAGGAGCGGGGGCTCCGCACCCCGTGCAGCCCCCGGGCCGTCACCGGTCGGGTGTCAGCACCTGAGGCCTTACCAACCGGGATTGGGCATCATTCACACGGGTTCCCAAAAGACTCCCGTGCCCACAACTCACAGCCGGTTTACTGGTACCGAAGCTGGCAGCAGTTCACCTCTGCTACGCGAACCAGAAAGCGTGGAGGAGCAGCTTCACAGGAGCACCCCACCAACAGCCAACTTCCAGTCGTCTAACCAGCGGTGTACCCACTGAGGGATCCAAGGCTCCCCAAAACATCCAGAACGTACATCATGGATAGGGCATTGAAGCAGCCTCCCCGTACCCGACCTGGTATTCCTGGGCGACACTGGCAATCACTTAGTTACAATGGAGGAACACTGCGGATTTCTAAGGGACACCATCACTGCTGAGTCCACCCGGTCCACTACCCGTGAACTGTATACCATGTACTGCCTGCTGGTTACAGTAAAGACCCATTGCAGAGACTTTCTGTGTCCGTGCTTCCTTATGAACTGTCCGTCCGCACTACAAGGTAACCGCAGCTGCCGCACAACATCTTAAGCAGCTCCAGCCTCCGGGGATCACCGCTCAGCCTGTGGGGAGCGTTCCATCTTGCTGCTGTCCATCCCCCGGAGGTTCCGCAGCGTCGGTAGTCCTTACCGAAACTACTCATAGGTGGCGTCACGAATAAATTAAAAACCCCTTTAATCTGTTCCCACAAGACGTCTTCAACCTTTTGATCTGCACTACACCGGGCCCCACTACCGGCAGGCGCGGTCCACCCGTGACAAGGAGGAAGGAAGCATCGCCTGTCTAAACCGGAGTCCCGGCCATGGTGAGTCAAATGCTCAAATGCACTAGCATAGAAACAAAAAAACATTACAAATAACAGCAAAAAATGTTTTCTGAAAGAAAAAATAATCCCACCCACAAATAATCTAAAAACTATGAGAAGAAAAACATTCCAGTTACCCAAAGAGGGCATTGTACAGTGAGACATCAGGGGCATCCACTGGTAGGGCTCATAGTTCACAGACATAACACATCTTCTAAAAAAAAAAGTTTGATTTTTCTACAGAAATTAATCTAATCCCACTGTTATATATAGAAGAAGTCCCTCTTGCAGATAAGTAGCCTAAATGGTCTAAAAACGACACCGTGTGAATCGGGAGTTCAGTTTTGTTTGTTAAAGGGAGTCAGTTCTCCTTAAAATGCAAATTAAACTGCATAAATATTTATACATGGGATGTAGTCCCTATGAAAATCATACTAGGCATAATAAGTTTAACCTAATATTTATTGAAAAATCTATTTTTTATTTAATATTTGTGACTCACCGTTGCCGGGTTCTCGGGTCTCAGGCGCTGGCTGCGGTCACGGTTCGGTGCCTGAGGCTGTAAGGGCCCGGTGGTCAATGCACGGTTAAGTAAAAATAAAGTTTTGTTTCGTGACGCCACCTGTGGGTGTCCGGTGATGGCACCGGCGCTGCTTGGACCTCCGGGGTGATGGACTGCAGCTAGATGGAACTGCTCCCCACAGGATGAGCAAAAGTCCCCGTGGTCAGGAGCTGCACTGGTGGAATACGGCAGCTCAGTTGATTTGGTAGGCGAATAAGCTAGTAGCAGTTGTGAAAGAAAGCTCAGACACAATGCTCCTCTGCACAGGTCTTTACTTCGGTTATGCACGGTACACGGGATAACAGTCTCTTTTAGGTAACGGACCGGGTGGTCCCGGTGATGAACGGTATCTTTCCAAGGCTCCACAGTGTCCCTCTTTAACTAACTGTCCCTTGTTACTCTTCGCTGCTTTCGTGCACCAGGTCAGGATACTGAGGAACCTCTGTTGAGGATCCGAGCCTAGGCCTATCGACTCCCGATGGGTCCCCTGAACCCCAATGGTGGGTACCCCTCTTTGCACAGCTGCGGTGATGGTGAGAAGCCCTCTATCACTCCGGTGTCGTAGTACAGCGGTGGACGTCTGCACTGCCTTGGAGCCGGTACTCTGGGTGGACTGGGCTCGGGTGTCTTTTTACCCGTTGCTTATTTACTTGGTTACTGGTTACTTGGCCCCCTTCGCTTCTGGGCCACTGCTTCTCGGTGCCCTCTCTGTTAGATCTCTGTCACGACTTCTGTCCTTGACCTTGTCTCTCCCACTTTCTAACTTTCTTTCTGCTCTCTCCCCATGACTCACCGTGGCCGGGACTCCGGTTTAGACAGGCGATGCTTCCTTCCTCCTTGTCACGGGTGGACCGCGCCTGCCGGTAGTGGGGCCCGGTGTAGTGCAGATCAAAAGTTTTGAAGACGTCTTGGTGGAACAGATTAAAGGGGTTTTTAATTTATTCGTGACGCCACTATGAGTAGTTTTGGTAAGGGCTACCGACGCTGCGGAACCTCCGGGGATGGACAGCAGCAAGATGTTACGCTCCCACAGGCTGAGCGGTGATCCCCGGAGGTGGAGCTGCTCAAGATGTTGTGCGGCAGCTGCGGTTACCTTGTAGTGCGGACGGACGGTTCATAAGGAAGCACGGACACAGAAAGTCTCTGCAACGGGTCTTTACTGTAACCAGCAGGCAGTACATGGCATACAGTGGTTGGGTAGTAGACCAGGTGGACTCAGCAGTGATGGTGTCCCTTAGAAATCTGCAGTGTTCCTCCATTCTAACTAATTGGTTGCCAGTGTCGCCCAGGAATACCAGGTCGGGTACGGGGAGGCTGCTTCAATGCCCTATCCATGATGTACGTTCTGGATGTTTTGGGGAGCCTTGGATCCCTCAGTGGGTACACCGCTGGTTAGACGACTGGAAGTTGGCTGGTGGTGGGGTGCTCCTGTGAAGCTGCTCCTCCACGCTTCTGGTTCGCGTAGCAGAGGTGAACTGCTGCCAGCTTCGGTACCAGTGAACCGGCTGTGAGTTGTGGGCACGGGAGTCTTTTGGGAACACGTGTGGTATAATGCCCAATCCCGGTTGGTAAGGCCTCAGGTGCTAACACCCGACCGGTGACGGCCCGGGGGCTGCACGAGGTGCGGAGCCCCCGCTCCTCTCCAAGTTCAAGTCCTCAGACCTTGTTCTAGGCTGTTCTCCTTCTGTTCTGTCTAGACTATTGTGTGTGTTCTACTACACTTCCCTAACACTCCACCCACCAGGACCTATGATTGGCCCTCTGTTCTAGGTGATGCATGCAGGGTTGGATTTCTAAGTTAACCGGATCACTGCCGGGTCAGAGAATATTGCGGCTGCATTTATGGCTGCAATACCCTCTTGTGACGCACTCGTTGCGGGGCGCCACACCCACACTGCACATCTCACACTCCTCCCACCAGGACCTGATTGGTCCTCTACCTCTAGATGTGGCATGTGGTGTATGGAGCCTTGGGGTTAACTTGTTCATCACCGAGACGGAGAATACTGCACCTTCTGTCAGGGGTGCAGTACCCTCCTGTGACGCACTCGTTGCGGGGCGCCACATATGCTTTTTTGCACATGTGCTTTTATGTGCACTTCTGGGGTGGACTATGCCTTGGTGCACCATTATGCCCTCCTATTTGCATATGAAAACCAGTCCCTTGTATTGATTGACAGCGCTCCGCTGGTAAGATCAAGTGCTGTCTAAATTCAGTTTGTATGTCTACGCTTGTGCATCAGCGGCTAGGGCGAGGTTACTCGGCCATACGTGGTCAGTCTGATGGATGTCACGGTGGCAGTCCCAGAAGTCGTGGCCCTGACTGACCATATAAAAGGGGAATATTTACAAGGGGAAAAGAGTTTATCATGACGCCATCTGTGGTTTCTGGTCAAGGATGACCAGCGCTGCTTGTAAGAGCTCCCAGGATAAAAATGGATAGGCAGTTTGATGGAGCACTGCTCACAGATGGAGCGGGCCCCTGGGGTATAGAATGGTGAAATGATGTGAAGATTAGTGATTTGCAGCCACCTAAGTGTTCAAATTCTGTTCGATTCGCAGAATTGGGGTGTGTTGGACAAATTGTTCATCGAATGTTGGTCAAACACCGTCGAACCCCATTGAAATCAATGGCAGGCTACAGCAAATACATAGAAAACACCTTCAAAGGTGTCCAAAAGCTGCCAAACTACTCAGAATAGACAACAAACGCCAGGAAAAGTGACAACAATCCACCCATAGTACAAATAGTCTCATGGCGTAGCATGGATGCACGAGATACGCTCTGTGCCAGCCGGCACACTCTCCCAAAGCACTTCAAACTAGAAGGTGGTTAACATTCACCTAAAATTTCAGAGTGAAACTGACTTTGAATTGACAAATAGATGAGTTACAGGGGAAAAGTGTCAATAGTTTTCTACATTAAGTAAAAAGAGGTGGAGGAGTAAAAGGAGGATGAGACACAGGTATAGGCATGTCACGCCCTGCTCAAATCATGTACCACACAGCAAGGGGACCCCAAAAAGAGTCCTCACTCTTCCCAAAGGGTCAGTCCACAGCAAAATGGCACTAATTGTCCCAGACCAAAAATTGCTGAATGGCCCAGCCTGCCTGCATGGCACAGAGTCTGGAACAGGACCTGGCCTAGCATTACAAGGTTAAACATTGCTCAGCAACTATAGCTTTTAGAAAACAATACAGAGGTTAGTCAGTGATCTGTTTAGGCCTACTGGGTCAGATAAACTCAAAGCTCATGCAAGTGCTTCCATTAATGTTATGCCCTGCCTCACACAGGTGGAACAACTATCAGTTTTGTGGAGTATTATATGAAAAACGAGAGAGGTACGTCAGGGACATGTTTAGGCCTACTGGGCCGGATAAACTCAGAGCTCATGCAAGCGCTTCCATCAATGTTATGCCCCGCCACACACAGGTGGAACAACTATCAGTTTTGTGGAATATTATATGAAAAACCAGAGAGGTAAGTCAGGGACATGTTCAGACCTATTGGGTCGGTTAAACTGAAAGCTCATGAAAGCGCTCCCATCAATGTTATGCCCCGCCACACACAGGTGGGACAACTATAAATTTCATGGAGTATTACAGGAAATAATAGAGAAGTAGGTCAGTGATCTGTTTAGGCCTACTGGGCCAGGTAAAATCAGAGCTCATGCAAGTGCTCCCATCAATGATATGCCCCGCCACACACAGGTGGGATCACTATCAGTTTCGTCGAGTATTACCAAGAAAACTAGTCAGGTAGGTCAGTGACCTGTTTAGGCCTACTGGGCCGGATAAACTCAAACCTCATGCAAGCGCTCCCATCAATGTTATGCCTCGCCACACACAGGTGGGACCTCTATCAGTTTTGTGGAGTATTACCGAAAAAACTAGTCAGGTAAGTCAGTGATCTGTTTAGGCCTACTGGGCCGGATAAACTCAAAGCTCATGCAAGTGCTCCCATTAATGTTATTCCCCTCCACACACAGGTGGGACAACTATCAGTGTCGTGGAATACTACAAGAAATAATAGAGAGGTAGGTCAGTGACCTTTTTAGGCCTACTGGGCCGGATAAACTCAAAGCTCATGCAAGCGCTCCCATCAATGTTATGCCCTGCCACACACAGGTGGGACCACTATCAGTTTTGTGGAGTATTACCCAAAAAACTAGTCAGGTAGGTCAGTGACCTGTTTAGGCCTACTGAGCCGGATAAACTCAAAGCTCATGCAAGCACTCCCATCAATGTTATGCCCCGCCACACACAGGTGAGACAAGTATCAGTGTCGTGGAGTATTACAGGAAATAATAGAGAGGTAGGTCAGTGACCAATTTAGGCCTACTGGGCTGAATAAACTCAAAGCTCATGCAAGCGCTTCCATCAATGTTATGTCCCACCACACACAGGTGGGACCACTATCAGTTTCGTGGAATGTTACTGAAAAAACTAGTCAGGTAGGTCAGTGACTTGTTTAGGCCCAGTAGGCCGGATAAACTCAAAGCTCATGCAAGTGCTCCTATCAATGTTATACCCTGCCACACACAGGTGGGTCAACTATATGTTTTGTGGAGTATTACAGGAAGAACTAGTCAGGTAGGTCAGTGACCTGTATAGGCCTAGTGGACAGGGGAGATTGACCAAACAATGTTTTTAAGGGCCCAAAAACTGTTCATGTGTATAGATCACATTCGACAAAAACTGGTTTGATGCCCAAAACCAGTTTACGCAAACATTAAGGGAGATGTAATAATCACTGCTTTTAAGCACCCAAAATGGTGGATGTGAATACAGCAAATTTGTTAATCACTGGTTCGATGGAGAAAAAGGTTGTATATTCAGAAAAAGGGGCAGGAGTGTCGGGGATAGGTATTGAGCTCAGAGGGCCCTACTCAAGTCAAGCAAAAACAGCAAGGAGACCTCAACAACAGTCTCCATTTTTCAAAAAAGTTAGGCACAGCCATCAATTGCCTGGGGAGTGGAAATATTGAAATGGGGAGTTTAATGCAGCACATTGAAAAGTACACAAGCGTTCAGTCTCCCCAGGATGACACAGGGGTGGAAAACTCCTTGTGGATCCATGACTTATTCATCTTGATAAACGTCAGTCTGTCTAGACTGTCACTGGACAGCTGTGTGCGCTTATCCGTCAGCACACTACCAGCAGCGCTGAAGACACGTTCAGAGAGAACTCTGGTTGCGGAGCACGACAAAATCTCCAAGGCGTGAGTGGCGAGCTCAGGCCATTTTTCCTGTTTTGAAGCCCAATATGCACGAGGGTCCAGTTCCACAGTCATGGCATCAATTTTATATTATTATTATTTATTTATATAGCGCCATTAGATTCCATGGCACTTTACAGATGGAGATACAGATATTCAGCTGTAGATACTCCTGTACCATCCTCTCCCAGGCATTCACTATGTGTCAGACTTGTTCTCTCTTCTGCCGTTGCAAAGGATGGTCTAAAAAAATGGTGAAATGATTCCACAAAATTGCTGTTACCAGATAGACTGTTACTGTTAACGTCTGAGTGATGACGACTCGACGTTCCCTGGGTTGGAAAGTTAGAACTGCGATATTCACTATGTGCACCACTGGTGTTTTGGGGAAAAGCAGTACTAAGATTGTGTAAAAGCTTCTGTTGATACTCCTGCATGCGTGCGTCCCTTTCCAGGGCAGGAATAATTTGGCCAAATTTATTCTTGTACCAGGGATTTAACAGTGTGGCAACCCAGTAGTTGGCATTACTTCTGAGGATCATGTTGCAGGTAGTGCAGCAAGAAGGCACTCGTGTCTTGCGCATCCAAGAGGCCTAAGTCCTTGTAGTGTTGGTGGTGGTGAGGTAACATTCATGCTTCCTTCCTCTGCCCTCTCCCCCCAACCTCGCACAGAAATGTGATCCAGATCTCCCTCATCTGCTGAGTCTTCCATGCCCATCACCTCTTCATCCTCCATTTCTTCCTCGGCTCCTGCACCTTCATCAACAGTTTGGCTGCTACCATGCACCCTTGTTGTTCCCTCTTCCCCACCCACCCATGCCTGCCGCCTTGGTGCTGACGACCGTACCACACTCAGAGCCAGTTCTTTGTTCCTGGACTGGGTCCCTCTGGCCAGTGGTCTGGATTTGGGTGCACCACAACACCCTATGATCCCCTTTCTGTCTGGGCCACCTCTTCTGAGGTGCCCTCCGTTGCGCTCCTCGCAGGGTTCTCCCTCAAACCCTCTTCTCACTAACTTTTCTTCCCGCTTTCCACTACCCACCTAAGCTCCTCCCACTGGGATCAGTTCCCAAGCATTGGGTTAACCCCCATTGGTCTAAGGTGTGTGGATGGGTGTAATGAGGGTCCCTTATGTGACATCCCATCTCCCCTGGCCACAGGGATACCACACACTCTCTTGTGGGTGCAGTACCCCTACGTGGCGTCTTGACTAGTGGGGAGCCACACATACGACTCCTCTTGTAGTTACTCCCCTTCCTCTTGGCCCACCATCTGACTCCAAATACTGGTAAAGGAGGAGGGCTGTGTGACTTACATTTCCCAGAACTTTTAACATAAACACCGCCTGATGGCGTTGAGCCCTGCTGCCAGCAAAGTAAGGAGGTGTGCTGGATTCCTTTTGCACAATTTAAATGCGGGTCATATTACCAGACAGGCTTTGGGCGCAGGTGGAGGACCTAAAATAGGTGGAGGAGGCAGAAGCAGTGGAGGAACTTCTAGTTACAAAGGTTTGAAACACAACCTGTGGGGATGGCAAGTCTTGTACAGCAGCCCCTTCTCCTGCTGTCACCATAGTCACCCAGTGCACAGTCAGTGACATGTAACGCCCCTGTCCATGCTTACTCGTCCAGGTGTCTCTGGTGAAATACACCCTGTCACACACAGAGTTTCTCAAGGAAGCTGTGATGTTGTCTGCGACATGCTGGTGTAGCGCAGGCACAGCTTTCTTCGAGAAGTAGTGGCAACTGGACATCTGGTACTGAGGCACTGCGACGGCCATAAAGTCTCGAAAATCCTCTGTATCCACCAGCCGGAAAGGCAGCATTTCCGTAGCCAACAGCTTGCAGATGGTGAAATTCAACCTCTTAGCTTTGGCATGGGTAGGAGGAAATAATCTCTTGTCCACATCTGAAGGACCGAGGGCTGGCTGCTGTGCTGAGACAGGGTTGAGTAGGGTGTCCCAGACAAACTGCTGGTCTGTGAGGAAGGTGCAGGCGGACATATTATGTCGCATTCATAAAAAGGTGGTGCTCTCGATGTCTGACAGCGCTCAACACCAGCAAGTGTTTCCACTTCCAAAACAGCTGACGACCTGTCAATCCCATTGGCTGTTGCGGGTAAAGAGGTGGAAGCCTGTATAACAGCTGTCCCCACAGTCACAGAGGATGAAGAAGCTGCAGATGCACTTGATGGGCCAGACAGTGGTTGGCCAGGCCCGCATTGTAGCACAGTGACCTTCCCACTGTGTCTTATGCTTCATGTCCATGACGGTTCATGCATGAAGTACTCAAACTATTAATTTTTTGGCCTCTACCCAGATTTTGTTTACAAATCTTTCAAATAACATGAGTTGGGTCATCCTTTGCGATCTGAAAAAAGGCCCAGGCTAGGCAAGGCTTAGCGTCCATGCAGGGCCGGCTCCAGGTTTCTGTGGGCCCCGGGCGAAAAAGTCTCAGTGGGCCCCCTTTAGTACATATCGTGGACTATAATATAAATAGCTTGCCACACACTTACTGCAAGCCCCATAGACAATGCATAGCGCTTGCCGCAAATGTGTAGCAAGTGCAGCCGCTAGGCGGAAAATGCAGCAGATGCGGGTTTTTTTACAGCAACTGCCACATTTTAAAAAAACGCCTATGTGAAGGCAGCCTTACAGGAACAGTGACTGCCAAAACCAGCAAGAGCTGTTCCTGACAGTGAGTATATTACACGTTGTTAGGAGCGGGCTAAAATGCGTTTGCGTTCCCTTGCGCTTTTTAAAAGTTCCCTTCAAATGCAAAATGTTGCATTTTTGTGCATCTGAGGATGCTTGGTATATACACAAGCATCCTGAAGCGCACAAATAATGAATGCAGCTCAATGGAGCCGCACTGCCATATGGTGACACCGCAGCCAAGCGGAGTGTCTGGCCGTTCGGATCTCTCTTCTCCTCACCTTTCTTCTCGCCGCTCCGGTTTCCTCCGCTCGCTCTGCACATATCAGCACAGTGATGACAACATCGTGCCCCTCCATGCTGAGCTGCATAATGCAGAAGAGACTCTGAAGAAGAATGCTGCTGGCAAAGGTGGCTGGGACTATAGGAGCGGAATCCGCGGGGGGCTACCACTGGTACACATACCTCGTACGCACGCGGCTCTGCTCCGTACACCTCGTACACACGCGGCTCTGCTCCGTACACCTCGTACACATGCGGCTCTGCTCCGTACACCTCGTACACACGCGGCTCTGATCCGTACACCTCGTACACACGCGGCTCTGCTCCGTACACCTCATGCACACGCGGCTCTGCTCCGTACACCTCGTACACACGCGGCTCTGCTCCGTACTCCTCGTACACACGCGGCTCTGCTCCGTACACCTCGTACACACGCGGCTCTGCTCCGTACACCTCGTACACACGCGGCTCTGCTCCGTACACCTCGTACACACGCGGCTCTGCTCCGTACACCTCGTACACATGCGGCTCTGCTCCATACACCTCGTACACACGCGGCTCTGCTCCATACACCTGACCTCGTACACACACGGCTCTGCTCCATACACCTAGTACACACTGGGCTCTGCTCCGTACACCTCGTACACACTCGGCTCTGCTCCATACACCTCGTACACACGCGGCTCTGCTCCATACACCTCGTACACATGCGGCTCTGCTCCATACACCTCGTACACACGCGGCTCTGCTCCATACACCTGACCTCGTACACACACGGCTCTGCTCCATACACCTAGTACACACTGGGCTCTGCTCCGTACACCTCGTACACACTCGGCTCTGCTCCATACACCTAGTACACACTGGGCTCTGCTCCGTACACCTCGTACACACTGCATAATGCAGAAGAGACTCTGAAGAAGAATGCTGCTGGCAAAGGTGGCTGGGACTATAGGAGCGGAATCCGCGGGGGGCTACCACTGGTACACATACCTCATACGCACGCGGCTCTGCTCCGTACACCTCGTACACACGCGGCTCTGCTCCGTACACCTCGTACACATGCCGCTCTGCTCCGTACACCTCGTACACACGCGGCTCTGATCCGTACACCTCGTACACACGCGGCTCTGCTCCGTACACCTCGTGCACACGCGGCTCTGCTCCGTACACCTCGTACACACGCGGCTCTGCTCCGTACTCCTCGTACACACGCGGCTCTGCTCCGTACACCTCGTACACACGCGTCTCTGCTCCGTACACCTCGTACACACGCGGCTCTGCTCCGTACACCTCGTACACACGCGGCTCTGCTCCGTACACCTCGTACACACGCGGCTCTGCTCCGTACACCTCGTACACATGCGGCTCTGCTCCATACACCTCGTACACACGCGGCTCTGCTCCATACACCTGACCTCGTACACACACGGCTCTGCTCCATACACCTAGTACACACTGGGCTCTGCTCCGTACACCTCGTACACACTCGGCTCTGCTCCATACACCTAGTACACACTGGGCTCTGCTCCGTACACCTCGTACACACTGGGCTCCGCTCTGTACACCTCGTACACACACGGCTCTGCTCCGTACACCTTCTACACACACGGCTCCACTCCGTACACCTAGTACCCACTCGGCTCCGTTCCATACACCTAGTACACACTCGCCTCTGCTACATTCACACTGTAAATCCCTCCTGACCCCACACATAAACTTCACCTAATTGCTATGCTGGCCATCATGATGCTCAGAGTCCTGCATACACTGAGGAGCTGGTCATGTGACCCCTGACTCCACCCTCCATTGACATCATCACAGGTCCTCTCAGCCCAGAGTGTGCAGCTCTGTCGGCTCCCACTGAGGGAGATCTCCGGAGCTGCAGGAGGCTGAGTGCGCCCTCCCTGCAAATTACCCCCATCTGCCCCCTGGATATGGCCCTGGCTGTGGGGGCAGTGTGCTCAGGGGCCCCTGAGGCTAGGGTCACACTTGCATTGTGACCCTAGCCTGATGCAAGTATTTTCGGCTGCAGCACATAGCTTTTAATGCTATGCGCTGGAGCCCATAGAAACCCGATGTTTACCTTGGCAACCACTGGTTGTCAATGTAAACATCGGGTTTCTATGGGCTCCGTTGCCGGCAGCGCATAGCATTAAACGCTCTGCGCTGCAGCAGACAATACTTGCGTCAGGCTAGGGTCACAATGCAAGTGTGACTCTAGCCCTCAGGGGCCCGGTGGGCCCCCTCCAAGCAGTCGGGCCCCGGTACTTGCCCGGGTGCGCCGGGTGCTGACGCCGGGCCTGCGTCCATGCGACCTGCAGAGCCACCACGGCTTCTGGACAGAGGCAGAGTTGTGGCTGAGGACGCAGTTGTTCACAGGCTTCCAGGACTCCGTCTCTGTCCAGGAAGCCATGACCTAACCACGTCACTACATCCTCATCCACCTCCTCTGCTGAACTCATCAACTGCCTGCCTATGGGTTGACAGTAAGGGGATGTCCAACCTCATCATCACTCTGTGTCCTGTGTGTTCTCACACTCGTCGTCCTCAGAGCCAACCTCTTTCTGCCCTGAGTGCAAAGTCAAGTTGTCATTTCAATATGGTATCTGAGTCTCATCATCATCTGCCTCATTGTCTCCACCAACAGGTGTTACAGTTTGGGAATGAGGGTCTACATTATGCTCGAACCCTTCTTCATCTGGGCCTGGATCCGACTCAAAAAGATTTTGAGCATCGGTGCAGATCATTTCCTCGTCTTGACTCAATGAAGCTTTGGAGCAGACCTCTGATTCCCAGGCTATAGTATGAGTGAACAGATCTGCAGACTCACCTATCTGTGTTAACCCATAATCAGTAAGGCAGCTGGAGACTTGTGAGCTGTGAGGAAGCAAGTGCAATTGGAGTGACACCTCTGAGAACTGGAGTGTTTGTGATGTTGAAGTTGAGGTGGAAGAGACCCCCCTTGATGGAGCGCTTGAGATCCATTGAAACACCTGATCTTTTTGGGCCTCATCTACAAGTTTTAGCGATGCTCTGCTGCGTAAGAAAAGGATGATAGCAGCTCGTCCACAAAAAGAAGTAGACATTTTTGTTTGGCTTGAAGACGGTATTTGTTCAGCAGATGTTTCTGTTACTTTAGCACCTACCCCGCGGACAGAAAGATTTTTACCCTTTCCAATACGACTATTCCCCTTTCCACCATCAGCAGACCTTCTACCACTCATATTTGAGGGTAACTAATTGGCAACTCTGTAGTTGTTGGCACAAAAAACTATGGATGTAAAAGTAGCAGAGCTGAGTGGCCAAACTGTGGTACTGCCTTAAACAGGTTTTGGGAAGTAGGTTTGGCCAGATGCAATACAAAAGTGTTTTCTGCACTGTGTGGTGGTAGATTTCAACAGAACACTGGACCACAGCTACCTAGTCAAACAGTGGTACTACTCTAAATAGGTTTTGGTAAGTAGGTTTGGGCAAATGCAATACAAAAGTGTTTTCTGCGCTGTATGGCAGAAGATTTCAACAGAACACAGGACCACAGCTACCTATCCAAACACTGCTACTAGCCAAAAAGGATTTGCTTGGCTAAATGCAGTAAAAAATGGCTAGTAAGGACAGGAGGTGTAGCTTTCTTCACAACAGTGCTACACCAGTGGCTGGCACACAATGCTACTAGCCAAAAAGGATTTGCTTGGCTAGATGCATAAAAATATGCTAGTAAACACAGGAGGTGTAGCTTTCTTCCCAACAGTGCTACACCAGATTTAAATAGGAGGACAAATCTGCAAAGATACTCAGATTTGTCCTCCTATTTAAAATTGTCTAAAAAGAATATGTAAAACACCCCGGAATGGTGAGATCATTCACCAGGTGTTAACTTTTGTATGATGCCATATATGGGTCTCATGTTAATTTTAGTGCTACTCCAATGCCTGGCACACACTGCTACTAGCCAAAAAGGATTTGCTTGGCTAGATGCAGTAAAAAAAAGGCTAGTTAATACAGGCGGTGTAGCTTTATTCATAACAGTGCTACACCAGTGACTGGCACACACTGCTACCAGCCAAAAAGGATTTGTTTGGCTAGATGCAGAAAAAAAAGGCTAGTAAACACAGGAGGTGTAGCTTTCTTCACAACAGTGCTACACCAGTGCCTGGCACACACTGCTACTAGCCAAAAAGGATTTTCTTGGCTAGGTTTGGCCAAATGCTGTAAAAAACGCTTGTGATGCACCCCCAGGCTATGGGGTACTCGGGAATCGGGCCAGTGCTGTGTCTCTGGGGTATCACAGTAGTCGTGACCCGGTCCCGTGGCCTGGGATCAGTCCAAAAAGGGGTATTTACAAGGGATTTGTCATGACGCCACCTGGGGTATGTGGTTAGTACAACCACCGCTGCCGAATTCCTGCTGGGGATGGTGACTTGGGGCAGCATGAATGCTAAGCTCTCCTCGGGTAGGGCTGAGGGTCCCCAAGGTAGGTGTAGGAAGTCTATGTACAGCGTGCAGGGTAGTGGACACAAGTAACAGGCAGACTCAGGGTTTTGTAGTTTTCTCAGTCCTTTACTGGAGCAGATGTTAAATGCTGTCCACGGAGTCTTGAGAGTAACTTGGGGTTATTCGCACCCGACCGGGACTTTTTGGCTCCCTGGGTGCGCTTGTGATTTGGCTCCTGCATTTGTTTAAGCTAGGTCACTGTCCCTGTCTCGTCCTGCGGGGTACCAGTATAACAGGCAACTCGAGTCCTTCACTCTCTCTACCCTGCAGCTGGGTGTCAATGTTGTTGGAATCTATGAGTTGCTGTGTTTCTGGTACAGTGTAGCTGGAGAATCTGGAGTCCCCCACTTACCGGTGTTGACTGTTGGGATGTGTAACCCTGCACAGTCTCGGACTCCGGTGTCTGTTCTATGCGCTTGTTCTCTGGGGAAGACACAATGCTGCTCAGCCTCCCGGTGTGTTTCTTCCTTTTCTTTCCTCAGACCCTAGCCTTAGGCCTGGAACAAGTTAGCGATCCTGGGACGAGCTAAGCAGCTTCCACTCCACCAGGATGTCTTCACAGTGCTGCTCCGCACTGCACTGACTTGCTCCTCCCGAGACCAGAATATAAGGGAAGCTCACCCTGAACCCGGGCTTGTTCTCCCCCTTCTGGCTTGGAGGTGTTGGTGTTGTGCGTGTGTTGCCTGATGAGAATACCCTTTGTTGCTCTCTGGTGACACCACTACCGGGGGGCAGTGATGACACTGTGGCACATCGACCCTGGGGGTGCCACACTAGCACAGCACTGGAACAGACCTGCCTGGCACACTGCTTTTAAGCTCTAAAAAGGGCTGTTCTTGGAAGTAGTCCCTAAACCTACTATCTCTCTATCTAACTTGGAATGGAGTCACTATCTAACTATCTTTGCAGCGCACACAGTAGCAGCGGCGGCACGTCTGACACTGAGCTCCAACACTGTTAAATAGCAAGAAGGGAAAATAGCCAGTTCTTATATGGCAAGGACATATGACATACCCAACCAATGACACAAACCCTTGTGTGCAAAAAGTGCACTTTGCTATATGCATGCTGAAAGGTTGACAGACCGGACCACCCACAGTAAGTGCATGAAGAAAAAAAAATGGAGATCTGCATTATTTGACCCAGCCCCCCCTCCCGCCCACTATTCCTAGACACTGAAACTCATAATAATGTTAAACAAAAGCATTACTATGAAAGTCAGTAACACTTTTGGTCAACAAACTGTTATCGAACATAACCTCGAATTACCGAATTTTTAGCAAATTGTTCAGATTCGTCGAATGACTCGAACATAGCCCAAAACAGGTCGAATTTGAAATTGGCGAACATCACTCATCTGTAGTGATGATGGGAGTTGTAGATGTTAGTGCAGGTAGGCGCAGGAAGGAGTAGACGGACACAAAAATTGCAGTTCTTACTGGCTCTTTTATTGAAGTTCTTTAGCAGTCCTTGCCCAGCTGGGGTACTGTGTCCTCCAAAATTGCAGCTTGGCCAGCTCGCAGATAGTCCAGGTTCACCTCACTGAGACACAAGAAACATCTCATGATGGGTAAAACCAGTGAGCAGTCTCAAGAATGTTGCAACCTTATTGTTGAAAACAATGCTGGTAGTGTTGGTTACGGAAGAATTTATAAATTACTGAAGGTTCCAGTGAACACTTTTGGGGCCATAATCCGGAAGTGGAAAGAACATAATTTCTCATTAAATCGGCCCCAACTGGGTGGTCCTCACAATGTTTCAGACAAAGAAGTGAAAAAAAATGTCCATGAGCTAAGAACCACCTGCAAAGAGCTACAGAAAGACCTGGATTCAGCCCTCAAGTTTATAACTCAGAGAAGTAATGGGTCAGGATGGTGCAGATATCGTGAGATGAAGAGAGTGCCCCGAGCAGAACTTCCCTAAGTGTCGGCCATATTCGCAAAAAATACTTTAATACAGAGTGTAGGAGGTGGAACGGGTTCACCATATGACTTTCACGAACTGAACTGTGGCACTGACCTGGGTGGTGTTGAAGGAAGCGAGACCGCTGGAGGCAGGAACAAGTAAAGTTGGAGGAACAAGGAGACTGTGTGTGAGAAGATCTGTGTTAAAAAGGAAACGTATGAGAAGTTAGGCAAACACTATTTGCTGTATATAGTTCTCATTAAGTGGCTGTGGAGTAAAGCAATGTTTGTTTTTAACTGGTGGTCTCACTCATTGAAGTGTATAACATCTGGTCCTAGCCAGCCACAGTCATAAGTATCATGCAGCCAAGATGTATCGTCTCCCCAACACATGTCCACACACTTAGCCAAGACTCCACTTCTATGTAACATACCGGGGCCCAATATCCAGGGGCTGACTGGCGACGCAAACCCTGGGTGGCAAAATGTTTCCCGCAGCCCTTAGGTGGGGACCGGAGGGGGGACGTGCTGTCGGAAATTTTCGGCGGCCCATGTCAGAGCCGTCAGCCCTTAGGGGAGGTCCGGGGGGGGCCGGCCCGTTTCTGTGGGTGGGCGGCCCTAGGTGGGGGCTATATCACCAGCCCAGGGGGCACTTGCCCCCCTGCCACCTGGGCCAGTCCGCCCCTGCCAATATCCGATAACATTGCCCATGGCTACTGCCCTGCGCTACAGTTATACATGTTCAATACTTTTTTCCCCTGCTGTATTACCTAAATGTTTAGTTTGCATAATTGAAGGCTTAGAGGACACTTAATAGTGGTCTGCAAATATCTTAAAGGTAGTCACAGTGCAGAGGGAACTACACAGGGGCGTAACTGCGACAGGTGCAGGGGTTCAAATTGCACCCAGGCCCTGGAGCCTAGGGGGTCCCAAAAGTCTGTTTGGCCTATAGAACAAGACCACTGCTATTAAAGATTTGCAATAATTGGGGGCCCTGTTGGAGCATTCACATCAGGGCCCATGAGTTTCAAGTTACGCCACTGGAACTACCCAATTCTCATTAGCACTAAAACGTACAAGACGTAATGAAGGGAAACTAAAAGGGAGGAGGTAAAGATTAGACATTAGGAAAAACTTTCTGACAGTGATGGCAGTCAAAGAGTAGAACCGGCTGCCATGGGAGGTTGTGAGCTCTCCATCAATGGTAGTCTTCAAACACAAGCTGGAGAAACATATGGCTGGGATGATTTAGGAAAACCTGATGGACCCAATGGCTCTTGAGGTCCCTCCTAACTCTACCAAACTATGAATATAGAAATATGAATATTCCATTTTTGTTTGTTACATGGGTGGATACAGCATCCGCATTACACACAGTACCGAAAACCACAGAGACTCTACAACAACAACGTTCTGCAAAAGAGGAACTGGGACATTACAGATGGGACAGAGTTACAAGGTTCCGTCTTGGTAACTTGCTCTACTCGTACAGTATGTCAGATGTCATAGTAAATAGGTTATGCTGCACAGGTGCCATCAGTTTAACTGCTGAGGATACCACAGAGCAGGTGCGTTGTTTGTCAGGTCCTTGATAAAAGGAACAAGGTTTAGGGTCGTCGGAGCTGAAGCTTTGCAACTTCTCACTCAGTAGACTCATCCACTTGGGAGTTTATTCAGATGTTTCATCAATAACATGTACAACGCTTACCCATTATAGTCTAATGAGCTGTTCACATGCCCATATATATTTTTAGACTTATAGAAGAACAGAAACATGTCTGTTTTTGATCCAGGTAATAGATCACTCTTGCCCTTTCAAATTAATGGGCTCATGAAGAGAGCTAGAACAAGTAGATGGCATCCGTGTGTCATTTGGTTCCAGTCCAATTTTTATTGTACAATGCCATTTGTTTTTGCATACAAACAAAATTAAGGATGTCACGCTGATGGTAAAGAGGGACATGGATTAAAAAAGGGATGAGTCAGGTTACTTGGTAAATGGGTCTAGCACATCCAAGTATAAGTACCTAGCACCCAAGTATGGCAGTGCTCGCTCATCACTACCAATGTCCATATACCCTATTTGATATTTGCACATCAGCAGAATATGTCGCCCACTTGGAATCACTCCCATAAGCTTTGGTAAAGTCTGGAGGATTCTTAATGATCTTTTGGACACTGATGTATGTGATTGGGTGGTCTGTAATACTACATTTGCACTTCATGTAGTGATAAGTGTGGATCACTTTGCAGCGAAGCCAATAGGATCAACTTATCTTACCGAATCCTCTAACACTTTTCTCCAAAGAGGGATCAGTCATGTTGGACTATAATCACACATATCAATGGCCGAGTCACGTATAAAGAAGGGACCTGAACCTATTAGCTCCAGGGGGACTAGGGATTTACAGCTGCAGCATGGCATCAGAAAGGTATGGGATAATCTTCAAAATTCATGAGATGAACTTTAATGCAAATAGCCTAACGCCCAAAAGCAAAATATTCTCCAAAATTAGCTAACTGGTGGGGTGAGTATGATATAAGAATGTGGCCAGAGACATCATGAGTTCTAAGGTCCATCTGATGAATGAGCAAGAACTTGGCCGAAGATAATTTTCATGTTGGTTACTTTCCCGCACCATTACACACTACACCTTATGGTGATCTAGTCCTTGGTCAGTAGCACGGAGTCATGTTGGATGAACTATTGCACTGATAATACAGGTCCAAAAAGGTGGTCCTATTTTGGCTATGGGAAATAACCTTCAAGAAACACTAAAGCCCCCATCACACCTGGCGACGGGGCTGGGGATGTCGGCAGCGACTGGTGGGTGCACGCACGTTTTTGGCGCTCCGCCAGCGTCGCTGTCCCCCGTTTACATGGGGCGTCACCTACAGCCCCGCGCCGGCAAGCTGTCAGGCGGCATCGCCGCCGGGATGTCTGGAAACCCTAGCGGCGATGCAGGACAATGGGAGCCTATGGCTCCCATCGCCTGACAGGTCGCCGGCGCCCGGTTACATGGGGTGATGTGCACACATCGCCCCATGATGGTCGCCTGGTTTCAGAGCACTGCTCTGAAACTAGGCAACCGCCCAGCACCGCCGACATTGCCCCTTTACGCGAGGCGACGCAGGGGCGATGTCGCGGCCGATAGGCCACACCCCCACATTGCCTATGTAATAGGTGGCGATGTGGCCCCGTGTGACGGGGGCTTAAAGGTATGTGCACCTGGCATCTTTGTCAGGCGGATTTCTTTAGTCTTTTTCTATAGGCCAAAGGGACTTTTGGGACCCCTCTAGGCTCCAGGCCACAGGTAAGATGGCAACCCCTGCACCTATTGTAGTTACTCCCCTGGATACACTTTATTATTTGAACTACTAAAAATGAGAAGAAAACAACAATAATATTAAAAACCAGTTTCTTTCTAACAAAAAGATTAAAGTTTAGAAAATTCCGACAAACCTACCGAATATTTTTCTACACCCCAGACTTTATACAAAGCCACAATAAAAATATTTATAATTCTACTAAAGGACCGTCAGGCCCAGGCTGTAACACAATATTGGGCCCCAAAGCTGCAGCATTTGGAGGTGACTTTGGCTGGGATATGCATCTCAGCCGCACGCTGACTGTCCCTGGAAAATCTCGTAAAGTGCCGGCAGCTGTGCTAATCCTGGTTGTAGTATCTGAGGACTTTGCATACAGTTCCTTATGTTACTAACAGGTACAAGCAA
Organism: Allobates femoralis; assembly: GCA_033576535.1. Lineage (NCBI taxonomy): Eukaryota > Metazoa > Chordata > Amphibia > Anura > Aromobatidae > Allobates > Allobates femoralis. Next base: position 48,830,013 of record JARQOC010000003.1, read on the forward strand.
ATAGTTTACTACCTGCATAAAGAAAGTGCAAAGCAGGCATTGTACATGCAAATATGACCAGGCCGAGTGATTTTACTATACGTACAATACTCCTGTGTAAGAAATATTACTGGAAAGTCGTTGGAAGCTGTTTACTAGACAAAGCAATAGAGGAAGCCTCCATTTCCTTTCCCTTTACCGTATCTTTCTAACCCTTCTCCCTATTTAATTTTCAGGCATACCTTTCCACGCTCCTGGGGGGTGATGGCTCGCATGGCAGGTGGTATGCTGATGCTGTTGGAGGAGGTATCATGTGCAGTGATGTCGCCCCATGTCCTGGACTGTTGGGTTTGAACAGCTCAAGGTCTGATTGTAAAGTCTGGTTGAGTGGTCCGGCTGAGAAGGCCACTTGGGTTCCAGACAGACTGCAAACTACAGGACCAGAGACGGAAGTGTGGCACCCTGGCACCTGTTGGGCACCACAGAAATCCTTAGGTACAATGGAGTAAGTAACAGCACAGCAAAACCACAACACAAACAACACTTAGAACACCTGGTTTCACCCCGAGCCTCTAGGGGGAGCTAACACTGGTGACTTCTAACCAGTTCCCCCTATAAAAAGAGTCTTGGAGGGAGAAACTTCAGAGTGTGGTAGACGCTACAAGAGCTGCCTGCCTGTGTGAAACCTCCACCCTATGAGGAACACACTAGGCCCTGCTAGCCTGTTAGCCAGTGGAGATCCCTGCAATTGGGATAATAGGAAGAAGGAGATCACCTCTCAGGAACACAGAGTTAATCCAACTCTTTCCAAATCATCCGGTTACTGGAACCGAAGCTGTGGGAGCTACAAAGCCACCGCAGAGAACCAGCATACTACACAGGGAGTCTAGCCCCCTGTTCACCTGTCGCACCTACCAGCGAGAGCCCAGGGAAGAAGGTAGAATTATCATCACCCTTTTACAGTGCCCTCAGTGCTGACAACCAGGTGACATCCGTTCCATTGAATACACTGCCCGGTCCGGCTGGATTCTATATCCACCCGACCTTAGCACCAGAAGTAGAGAAAGGAAGCCTAACACTGCTTGCTGTGAAACTCCAGAAGTGCCAACTTCACTATCCCGGTCCGAGTGTACCTGACTACCCACCAGTAAAGGTACCTAAAAGAGACTTTGTGTGGTTGTCCATTACTCCTGGATACAGTGCGCAGCATCCCGCAGCTGCCTCACAACATCTTGCGCAGCTCCCGGCTCCGGGGACTCCCGCTCATCCTGTGGGGAGCGTTCCATCTCGCTGTATAACATCCCCCGGAGACCTGAACAGCGCTGGTAAAGTTACCAGAACACCCGCAGGTGGCGTCACGAAGACAAATAACCCCCTCACTGTTCCGCCATTCCCCTATTGATCTGGACCACCGGGCCTACACTACCGCAGGCGCGGTTCCGTGACTGGAGGAGAAACAACGCCCGCTACGTGTACCCCCGGCTACAGTGAGTCAGAATTTGGCGTCACGAACAGGATACGAGCAGGCCCGTTATCACGGGTATTGTGTGCTATTTATTGACTGTAAATATCGAACTGTACATTTGGTCCGCCATTGCTGTGCGAAAAGGCGGGAAAAGAAGGGGCGTGACTGTACAGAGGGCGCGAAGATTGACCCCGCCCCCACGCTCTGACGACTTCCCCTGTACGCAGCAGGAACCGGAAACTCCCGTGGTGCCTCACTCCTCACCGCGAGGCCGACACTTCCAGATCTCGTGGATATCTATAACCACATACCGGTCAGTTCAACAAATTACACACCTGCTTACTTGATGAGAGCAAGACCAGGTAAACTGCCTATTGATTTGCAGATGGGAACCGTTGAACCCACAGAAGACTCTTCTGACGAAGACTGGGTCAGCCAACGCCAAGAAAAGTACAGGAAAGTACAAGAAAGCGTGGAAAGGAACCTTGAAATCAGTAGGACCAAACAAGAGAAAGACTTTAACAAGCACGCCTCAGCTGAACCGCTAGCTATAGGTGATGTAGTGCTGAAAAGAAAGCGAAAAACCAACAAATTGGATAACAGTTGGGAATCCATACCCTACACCGTTATGCCGTCACACTTTGATAACTCAAAAACTTGTGTTATTAGCAAAGACAATGGGAATACTATTGCAACTGTCTCAAGGGATCATTTGAAGAAATGTCCGCCACAGTTAATCCCACAAGCAACCAGTTACCCTACTGTAACTCAAGATGAAGAAACCAAAGAAAATCTAGTCCTTACAGAAATTGGATACTTACCAGCTGATTGGCCACAAATAGGTGATGCATTCCTCATACCAGTTATGCACTTTTACCAGCCTACGGAAGGTCAGCCAAAGCCAAATCCAATTCCACAAGTCCAACAAGAAGAAGTCCAAGTGCAAGAATTGCAGCCTGTTATCATGGAACCAGAGATTCCTGTAATCGGCCAGCCTGCTAGTCCCACAGTAAGAGAAGCCATTCCTAATCAACTACCTACAGAGGTCAGTCCAGTTGATAGACTCCGCACTTACTATGGTCTTACACAGAGCAGACATAGAGAAGTACCAACCACTTCGTACACTACACAAACAGCTTTGGAAACACCCACACTACGCAGATCCACACGTAGTACATTAGGCCAACCCCCACACAAGCTTGGAGAATGGGTTTAAAATGTAGTGGAAAATGTAACCTGTAAGTGTTGTAAATAATTAACCAGTTTTCAAAAACCTGTAAAAAGTAGTGTACAGAAGGGTGGAGGAACTGGGCTCTGTCCCAAGTATACTAAGTTGGGGACAGAAAGCGCCTGGTAAGGTATGAAAGGTTAGTACCGGCCTCCCAAGCAGAGACACCCGTAGGGAATGTATAAAGTTTACCATGTATCCCTGGACTTTGCCTTTTTTCCTTTTCACAAACTTTGAACAATTGTCACAGGACTTGTGTGACCACTAACTTTACCTTTTTCCAGCCTGCGGCAGATGGACTAGTGCCGTACGGACTGCTTTTCACTTTTTCCACATTTTTCACTCCTTTTCAGTGATTTTTGTGTTTTCTTTAAGACTTGTAAATTGAATGTTATAAAATGCTTAGTGCTAAGTTGTAAAAATAACTTTTTGCTCAGCCGGGAGAACTGAGGTTAACTAAGGGGGAATGTGGCACCCTGGCACCTGTTGGGCACCACAGAAATCCTTAGGTACAATGGAGTAAGTAACAGCACAGCAAAACCACAACACAAACAACACTTAGAACACCTGGTTTCACCCCGAGCCTCTAGGGGGAGCTCCACTGGTGACTTCTAACCAGTTCCCCCTATAAATAGAGTCTTGGAGGGAGAAACTTCAGAGTGTGGTAGACGCTACAAGAGCTGCCAGCCTGTGTGAAACCTCCACCCTATGAGGAACACACTAGGCCCATCCAGCCTGTTAGCCAGTGGAGATCCCTGCAATTGGGACAATAGGAAGAAGGAGATCGCCTCTCAGGAATACAGAGTTAATCCAACTCTTTCCAAATCATCCGGTTACTGGAACCGAAGCTGTGGGAGCTACAAAGCCACCGCAGAGAACCAGCATACTACACAGGGAGTCTAGCCCCCTGTTCACCTGTCGCACCTACCAGCGAGAGCCCAGGGAAGAAGGTAGAATTATCATCACCCTTTTACAGTGCCCTCAGTGCTGACAACCAGGTGACATCCGTTCCATTGAACAAACTGCCCGGTCCGGCTGGATTCTATATCCACCCGACCTTAGCACCAGAAGTAGAGAAAGGAAGCCTAACACTGCTTGCTGTGAAACTCCAGAAGTGCCAACTTCACTATCCCGGTCCGAGTGTACCTGACTACCAACCAGTAAAGGTACCTAAAAGAGACTTTGTGTGGTTGTCCATTACTCCTGGATACAGTGCGCAGCATCCCGCAGCTGCCTCACAACATCTTGCGCAGCTCCCGGCTCCGGGGACTCCCGCTCATCCTGTGGGGAGCGTTCCATCTCGCTGTATAACATCCCCCGGAGACCTGAACAGCGCTGGTAAAGTTACCAGAACACCCGCAGGTGGCGTCACGAAGACAAATCACCCCCACTGTTCCGCCATTCCCCTATTGATCTGGACCACCGGGCCTACACTACCGCAGGCGCGGTTCCGTGACAGGAGGAGAAACAACGCCCGCTACGTGTACCCCCGGCTACGGTGAGTCAGAAGCGGAGCCCTCACTTCGGCCCAATAAAGGTCCAGCTCATGGCTTAGACAAGTCTCTCTGCTCCTCCTCACTTCTTGCAGTGTTAGTGATAGCTAGGGAATGGGGGTTATACACAGATTCACAGAGGAGAGAGAGCATCTCAGAGGGCAGAGAATAGAGAAAATAAGAGCAGGATAGAAGCTGTACTGATATTTAAGCTAATGAAGGCAACAGACTTCAACATCCAGCCTATATTACCGGGAGAAGCACTCCCACAAGAGAAAAATCTGAATCTTGAATCAAGCTGCAAACTGCATTTAAGGGGGTCTGTGGTTTAAAGTAGGAATAAAGATTTCAGACTGATGAATCCATATACTGGATGAATGCTGACTGACTAAATCAATAAAACTTAAGAGAGTTGTCTACTACTTCGCAAAACCCCTTCTCGTTCTCCAAGTGTGCCCCCATAAAAACTAATAGGTACCGCTGTGGTTCCAGTGATGTCAGAACTCGCATTCCTGGGCCCTTATGACATTCTTATGACATGTGAGCTCTGCGGCCAATCAGCGCTGGCTACTTTTTCTTTGCAAGTAATTTACAGGAAGGGAACGCTAGCTACTCACTTCCTGTTGAGTACTCCTGTGTCCAAAGGAGGGGAAAAGAAAGCAGGCGCTGATTGGGGCTCACACGTCCACACAATGTCCCAAGGACCCCAGGAACGTGAGTTCTAAAATCAATGGAGCCACGCCGGCACCGGAGGTGAGTATAGGCATTTTAGGGGGAAGCACATGGAGAATGAGAAGGAATTGTCCAAGTAGTGGACAACCCCTTTAAAAGGATGCCCAACCTCTGGACTTTCTGATGCGCCCAAAAAACACTGGCCCTAGGTCCTGATTCTTTGCCACGAACTCCAAAGAAGACAACCCTCTTAAATTACAGTACCCTGGGCACAAGCTTGTGTTGCCTACATGGATAATGACCGTGCTATGCCTAAGGCTGAAATATAATGTGAGAACACAAAGTCATAACTTGTAAGTCAAACACCAGCCGATACGTGTGCTGAGCCAGCGGCTTCTATAAATAAACATACTGGGCTCACGATAGGAATAATGGAAACCTAATCAAGGGGACTTGAATGGCAAGGAATGCCGGCAATGCAAGATTATTAGTTACTAAGTGCACATTGCTTACCTAAACTGACCCTTCCTCTTGCTCTGTTGCTCGCCTGCAAAACAAAGCCTTTCAACTGTAAAATTCTGATGTTATATCGGATTCGGTGTCTATCCACGCTCATTGAGTTATGTACTGAACATGTGTTTCTTAATTTCTGTTGATATAGAAAAGTCAACTGACTGTATATACTTATTGGTTACTTACAATAAGTGGTGAGCTAGGTAAGCCCTTCTTCAGGATGAGAACATTCAACTTGTACCCAACCCATTCCAATGAGGAATGCTACATACAAAGTCTACCTCTACTTCTGTTCAATGACCAGCTTATCAGTGTGGCTGGGGCGGGAGTGCCCTTTACTACTAGGAGTGCTATTGGATTAGAGCTTTATGGTATCCCCATATCATCAACTCAACATATGATCAACTCATTCATCCACATATTATATATACGGTACTTATGAACAAGAGAATACAAAAACAGTATTTTACAATGTCTGCCATACTGATTGCTCTAAAAAAGCTCCAATATAACTACTCTGTACAATGGAAGTTTGGCACTGATTACTCGATCACCTGATGGCAAGTCCCATAACTATGAGGAAAGAAAGAAAGAGAGAGAAAGAAAAGAGAGAAAGAAAGAAAGAAAGAAAGAAAGAAAGAAAGAAAGAAAGAAAGAAAGAAAGAAAGAAAGAAAGAAAGAAAGAAAGAAAAGAAGAGTGAGGGAGAGAAGGAAGGAAGCAGAGAAAAAGAGAAAGAAATACAAAGGAAAGAAGGAAAGAAAGAGAAAGAAAAATAAAAAACATAGGAAGAGTGATGGAAGGAAAAAAAGAAAGAAAGGTGAGAGACAGGGAGAAGGAAAGACCGAACAAACAAAAGAAAGAAAAGAGTGGAGATAGAAGAGATAGAGAACAAGCAAATGAAAGAAAGAAAAAGTGGGTGAGAAAAGGGGGAGAGAAAGTGAGAAGGAGAGAATGAACAAAAGTAAGAAAGAATGAAAGATACCTAAATAGTGATAAAGAGTAATAGGAAAAAATAGAAAAAAACTTAAATATTAAACAATAGTGTTTTACTTTATTCACGTAATAAAATGCCTTTATTAGTAAAAAAGATAAAAAAGCAAACGCTATATGGTCAAAATGGAGAAATAATAATGCCCTAGTTTTCTTTCTGGTCCAGTGGCCAGGGTCATATTCCATGACTGCTGGAGGGGAGCACTGTGAGCTGCCTTCTATCTTGCGCCATTATTTGCTCCTTATTTGATTAACCAGCCTGGCGTGACATCATACCTTTGTCATGACACAACTAAGACATTGCACCAAGCTATAAGAATAGGTTCCAGATCATCCGACTGCTGATTGCTCATCCATCTGGGGCTCAGACACAGCCCTCACTTTGGCTTTGCATAAAGGTTAATAGAAAAAATTGGAATCCGGCTCAACAGGAATGTATTTTCTTTTTCTTTAATTTTTCAATAAAGATGGTGCATACAAAAGAAAAAATTACATGGTCGACATGACCCAGTCAACGTGTTTCAAAACGCTTTGACTGGGTCATGTTGACCATGTAATTTTTTCTTTTGTATGCACCATCTTTATTGAAAAATTAAAGAAAAAGAAAATACATTCCTGTTGAGCCGGATTCCAATTTTTTCTATTGGCTAATCAAATGAGGAGCTGGAGATGCAGGTATGAGGCGTTTCGTAGTGGTGCCCATTTGCCGACCATGGAATACTGACCTGGCAGTTGGACCAGAAGTGTAACTTAATGCTTGTAAGCCCTTATGCAAAAAATACAACAAACCCCCAACTAGAATGGGTATTTAATGTTGTTAGTCTCCAGTGGGTACTTTCTGGGTTCCCCCTTCCTCAAGGTTTCATATGTGACTTTAACACATTACACCACTAGTACAAACCCTTAAAGGCATTGAATAAGTGGGAAGAAACTAATTTCCACTCTGGTGTTTCAGTAGGGAAATTGACAATGATTTCAGATTACAGCTGGATTTTGGATCATGAGAGGTGATTATGCAGAGAAGACAACCTGCATATTGGTCCATCCCATCTCATACCTTCAAGTTTGAATGGTTTTAGCCAGGTCACAGTAGGGGCCAAAATGTGGACCTTCTTAGATTATATGAACCAGCTGAGATCAATATAGGCTTCTACGATACTCTAGTGGCCAACATGGGTCAAAAGAGCCAAGGAGTTCATCACTTAATTTCCAAAAAGAGAAGACACACCAAAGCTTATTTTAGAATAACATTAAATTCAAATCAACATAGAGTGAAAACATTTCAACTTTTCACTTTTAGAATCACCCCAAATCTTTCCAAGAAAGTAGAAAATCCATATTAAGAAAGGCCTTCAGAGATACCTGTTATTACGGTAACTCGAGATCTGAACCCCTTGGTTGAACGGAGGAAATTCAATTGAAAATTCATTGACCTTCTCACTACAAATAGTTGGGTCTCATCAACCTCCTAAGTTAAAGCAAATAAATAGTTAGTAAAGACTTCTCATAGACTTTCCTTTGATGTCCCGGTAAGGGCTCAGGCAAATATTTTGAAAACTTACATAAGAAAGTGAATGTGCCAGCATGGCTGATGTCAGAGGGTCGTATAACGTAGCGGGCATCTCTCACATAACACTGAGCGTCTATATTGTTTTATGACTCAGTTGGTTTACATGGAGAATGACAAGAATCCTTCGTTCTCGTACTGTTTGCTTAGATTAAAGAGAATGTTTGGGCTCGGGGTTGAACATAGTGAATCCTCTGTTTGGCGTTTCCCCTGGTGCACTATGTAAGCGGTGTAGGTTTCACGTTGGTACGTGTTCTAGTCATTGAATAAATTGTGTTTTTGAACTTAGAGAAGAACTTTACGCAGTAGCTTTGTTGTATTTTTGCATGTAGGCCTCTTGTATGAGGGTGGTGATAAGGTTTCTGCATATGTAAAGCTCATCATCCATTCCTTGATTACTGAAAGGAAAAGAAGTGCAAATAGGGTCTTATCTTTTGAAGTAGAAGGGCTAAACACTACTAGCCGCTCCCCTGGTGGGGTTGTGTGGCACACAATCGGCATAAAAGGATGGAAAGATGGCTGCTGCAAGGTCCACACCTCAACAATCAACGTGGTTTAGAAATTCAGAGATGGACAGTGTTCACGAACCTGCGCTCAAGTTTTCTTGAAACGAACACCGCAGCGCAGGTCCGAGAACACTGTCCATCTCTGAATTTCTAAACCACATTATCCATTCCTGACATGTTTTGTAAAATGTATCCTCACCCTGTGTCGTAACATTGGATAGCCTCTACGTCCTACATAGGAAATCAATTTCAACTATCCAATCCCCCATATTGGGGGCTTTCTTAGAACGCCACTTCCTAGGAATCATAGTATGTGTGGCCGTTATCCAATGTTTTAGGAGTCCTACCTTGATGCCTTCGATCATTGACAGTATGCCCAGCAGTGGGTTACTTTGAATGATGTCACATGGGTGACACAGTGGCTCAGTGATTAGCACTGCAGCCTTGCAGCACTGGGGTCCAGGGTTCAAATCCCACCAAGGAGCCCACCATCTGCAAGGAGTTTGTATGTTCTCCCTGTGTTTGCATGGGTTTTCTCTGGGTTCTCTGGTTTCCTCCCACACTTAAAAGACTGATAGGATGTTTAGATTGGGAGCCCCAATGGGGACAGTGTTGCAAATGGATGTAAAGTGCTAATGAACTAATAGTGCTATATAAATTAATATATATTATTATTATTATGCTATATCGGGGTAATAAAATATAGCATGTTAGGTGACCATCAATACTAGGGATGATCAAATGTTTTGAAACTTGAATTCACCAGGTTAATCATATTATTTCCCAAAATAAAATGAAATTAATCTTGAATCGCAGGTATTGTTGATCTTTCTAAGTTTCCGCAAAGTTTTGAAAAACTTCAAAACTCTTAACATTTTTATAATCTCATCCATTTATCTTTCACTTTATTACACTGCCTACCACCATTATACAACGTAACACTGTACGCTATGCGTCGCATGACCGTATTTTCTCCATCTGAGAAAAATAGTACGATTATGCAAATCAGACTGATCAGAGAATCAGGACGGGATGGAAAAGAAATTCTCCATCTTCTCCATTCCGGCCGATTTTTTAAATGGAAACATAGACTAGGATGGCCGAGTACAATCTGAATTACGGAGTGGTCCGAGCAAAAAATCAGATATGTGCATTGCCACATAGAATAACATTGGTCCAAGTGTGATCTGATGTTTTGTTAGATCGGACTTGGACCGAAAATACGGTCGCTGGAAGAGCCCTACTATTAATTACGAGAAGAAGAATGTTGTCTGGTCATTTTATCTGCACAATAAACGCCATAAAAATAAAAACACCAAAAAACAATGGTGGATTTGACAGGTTTTGTTCTCACCATTCCAACTTTTTTCCCTTCTTTCTAGTACAGTATTGTCACAAGTGTGTCAAACCCTGCTGAGATCTCTGGGGTATCCGGGATCAGAAGGTCAAGGAGTTTGGCTGATCACTGGTCTTCTTTAAAGCCAGTTTATTGATTACCATGAGTAAAGCGAAATTATTTCCTTTCATTGCTAAAAGGGTTAAGCTTTCCTTTCTTTTTCTTTTTAGAATCCATGTAGCTTTAATCTCGAATGTTGCACTTTATGACCGCTGCAGTCCACTATATAAAGTCACTCCTAGCTCTCTCCTATGCCAGTTAGAGATCTTCTATGCTGACCTGTCTGGGGAAGTTGTTCCAGTTGTAGCTGAGGAGTCCCTTCCAGTTAAAGCTGTAAAATTCCTTTCAAGCCTTGGAGTTTCTTTATTTGCGTTTTGTCCCGCTTGTTTGTCTCTCTCCCCATGATGTCTTATTATAGTAGTAAGACTAGCTTCTTACTGCCCTATGCATTAGTCATTACCAGTGGCGTAACTAGAGTCTGGCGGGCCCCGGTAAGAAATTTAGACCTGGCCCCCCCCTCTCCCCTCCCCCCTCACGCACATGTTGGTCAGATGAATGGGCCTCATGTAACGTTTTAAATCCTTTAAAGACTCACAAATTGACCCCTCTCCCCCTTAATTATGCATTAATGTCCCTCATCATGTTATATATGGTCCTCCTCCTAGAATATGGCTCTTATCCTGGTATATATGTCCCCCATCCTGGTTTATATGGTCCTTCCCTCCCGACACCATAGTCGTCCAAGTATTATAATGCATCCCCATATTTCTCCATATATTACAATGTACCCTCATAGTCCTCTATGTATTATAATGCATCCCATAGTCCTCCATTCATAAGTTAGCCCCCATAGTCAGTCAATTATTATAATAAACCCCCATTATCCTTCATATAATATAATGCAGCCTCACATTCCTACATATAGCATAATGCAGCCTCATAGCCCTCCATATAGCATAATACAGCCTCATAGCCCTCCATATTGCATAATACAGCCTTATAGCCCTCCATATAGTATAATACAGCCTCATAGCCTCTCCATATAGTATAATACAGCCTCATATCCCTCCATATAGTATAATACAGCCTCATATCCCTCCATATAGCATAATACAGCCTCATAGCCTCTCCATATAGTATAATACAGCCTCATAGCCTCTCCATATAGTATAATACAGCCTCATAGCCTCTCCATATAGTATAATACAGCTTCATATTCTCTTCAGATAGTGTACTACAGCCTCATATCCTCTCCATATAGTATAATACAGCCTCATAGCCTCTCCATATAGTATAATGCAGCCTCATAGCCTCTCCATATAGTATAATGCAGTATCATAGCCTCTCAATATAGTATAATGCAGCCTCATAGCCTCTCCATATAGTATAATGCAGCCTCATAGCCTCTCAATATAGTATAATAACGCCTCATAGCTTCTCAATATAGTATAATACAGCCTCATAGCCTCTCCATATAGTATAATACAGCCTCATAGCCTCTCCATATGGCATAATACAGCCTCATAGCCTCTCCATATAGTGCAGTATTACATATGCAGCCTTATATATGAAACATCCAGGCCCCCTCCCACCTGCTGTCTCCCATGCCCCCCTCTCACCTGCTGTGTCCCAGGCCCCCCCTCTCACCTGCTGTGTTCCAGGTCCCCTTCTCACCTGCTGTGTCCCAGGCCCCCCTCTCACCTGCTGTGTCCCAGGCCCCCCTCTCACCTGCGTTTTCCCATGCCCCCTCTCACCTGCTGTTTCCCAGGCCCCAATCTCACCTTCTGTGTCCCAGGCCCCCCTCTCACCTGCTGTGTCCCAGGCCCCCCTTCTCACCTGCTGTTTCCCAGCCCCCCCTCTCATCTGCTGTGTCCCAGGCCCCCCTCTCACCTGCTGTGTCCTAGGCCCCCCATCTCACCTGCTGTGTCCCAGGCCCCCTCTCTCACCTGCTGTGTCCCAGGCCCCACCTCTCACCTGCTTTGTCCCAGGCCCCACCTTTCACCTGCTGTGTCCCAGGCCTCCCTCTCACCTGCTGTGTCCCAGGCAACACTTCTCACCTGCTGTGTCCCAGGCCCCACCTCTCACCTGCTGTGTCCCAGGCCCCCCTCTCACGTGCTGTGTCCCAGGCCTCCCTCTCACCTGCTGTGTCCCAGGCCGCCCCTCTGACCTGCTGTGTCCCAGGCCCCCCCTCTCACCTGCTGTGTCCCAGGCCGCCCCTCTTACCTGCTGTGTCCCAGGACCCCTCTCACCTGCTGTGTCCCAGGCCCCCCTCTCACCTGCTGTGTCCCAGGCCCCCCTCTCATCTGCCGTGTCCCAGACCCCCCCTCTCACCTGCTGTGTTCCAGGCCTCTCTCTCACCTGCTTTGTCCCAGGCCCCCCTCTCACCTGCTTTCTCCCATGCCCATGGAGGAGGAGGACATGCCGCCTGCTGTATGCGCTGCCCAGTGGAGCGCACAGTGCAGGGCAGGAAGCCGGCAGATCAGAGTAGAGGAGGGGTGGAAGCAGCAGCAGGAAGCAGGAGGCTTCTCTCCCGTCACCTCCTCTCCTCTGACCCACAGAGTGTCGGAGCCGCGCTGTCACATGAATGTATGTCCTTGGGGACACACATCCATGTGAAGCAAGAGCTGTGGTCGCGGGGGACGGCTGGAGGCGCGGGCCCCGTACAGGTCTGGGCCCGGTCTCCGCCGCGACTGCTGTGACCACGATCGTTATGCCACTGGTCATTTCAAGACCAGGGTCAGCCAGGGCCTAGACATGTGCATGGGGAGAAGGACCTTGTAGTAAAATATCTATCTGAGGGAATGGACCCAGTAGATAATGGTAATTTCTGTGTCATTTCACAAAAGGTCACAACCTATGTTATCTAAGCACAAAGCTAGCTCTATAGTCACAGTGACTACAGGTCTCTCCAGGGGGCCGTCCTGAGAAACCACAGAGTGGAACTGTGGCGCCCCACTGGTCGGGACGCCACGTAGGGGTACTGCACCCATATAAGAATGTGTAGTATTCCTGTGACTAGGGAATTTGGATGTTGCATAAGGGACCCTCACAACACTCAGTCACACACACCCTAGAGTAGGGAACCATGGGTGGACCAGCTGCAGGGAGGACCCAGTCCCTGGGAAGAGCTTAGAAGGGTAGAAAAATGTGTGGGTGGGAGGAACAGTGAGAATAGACAAAGAGTGAGTGGAGAGATCTGTTGGGGAGTGAGGAGTGCAGGACGGCGGAGAAGCCATCAGGACAGAGGGAGATTCTAGGGGCACTAGGTAGCGCAGTGTGCCCGAATCCGGACCTGGTAAGACTACCGACCGGAGGCATCTTTTGAGGAATAGAGGACCGGCTCTGAACATGGTGCGGGCGTTTATCCCCGAGCCGTTAAACAGGAGGCCCGAGCTTCTAGAGAAAGTCACGGCCGAACACCTAGTGCATCCTTAAAAAGGCACCGTATAGGGTCAGGGGGACCCAGATAAGAGTCCTCCATAGAGGGCCCGTGGGAGCTGGCTTGAGGCTCTGTGCACGGGAACACTTCAAGGGAGGCAGGAGAGAGCCCAGTGAGGGACTGGAAAGGAATGGCAGGTACACCACCGAGGGTCCTAAGTGAGTCATCCCAGTTCCCTGGTGTTTACCCTGTCCAAAAAGACAAGAAAGACTGTACCATCTGTGACCTGTCTGAAATACCGCCAGTAAACCTGTGCAGAGTTAAAGACTGTGTGTCATACTTTATTTGTCTGTACCTGATGAGCCACACACTTGCTGCAGTGAAAAGGACAAGTGACTGTGCTGTGTGGTAAGCTGCCTCCCTGTGTAAAAACTGCAACATTCTCAACTGAACTTACCATCATTGCCAGAAGCAGAATCAAAATGCACCCTCAGGAAGCAGTCAGAGCCCAATTATAAAGCAAGCCCAGCTGCAGGCTAATAAACCACCTCTACCAGCTTTGTGTGGGAGGCGACCTGCCATGCATACACTGGGCCTGCTTAAGGCACCATTCACACTGATACAATGATGGTAAGTTTTTTTGATGCTGCTTTTTTCTAGTAGTTTTTGCACAATTTTTTGTTAGGACTGATATCCCTTGTCGTGGGTCATCAGCTTAAATGTCTTGGCCATTGCATGAACCAAAATCCCATTTGTAAAAGTTTTTTATTCATCATATAAGAGACTTTTTGCACTTTTTATCTATCCAGGGTGCAGTTGGGCCCCTAGGGGCGCCATTCATCTAGTGGTGCAGAGGTATCGTACTGTGTGGCCCAATGCTAAGCAGCGGAGCGGTTGGGTCGCTTTCAGACACTCTGCATCATTTGTATCAGTGTGAATGGTGCCTTAAGCAGGCCCAGTGTATGCATGGCAGTCTGCCTCCCACACATAGCTGGTAGAGGTGGTTTATTAGCCTGCAGCTGGGCTTGCTTTATAATTGGGCTCTGACTGCTTCCTGAGAGTCCATTTTGATTCTGCCTTTGGCAATGATGGTAAGTTTTTTTGATGCTGCTTTTTTAGTAGTTTTTTGCAACATTCTCAACTGCCCCGGGGAGCCTGCTCCACCTACAGGGAGCGTAACCATCTTGCTGCTCCACCATCATCCCAGAGGACTGTCCTGCAGCGCCGATAACATTACTGGAACTGTAGGTGGCGTCACGAAACACTTTTATTTTATTTTTATTGACTGTTTTCCCCCTTTTTAAGCGACCACCAGGACCACGAGACCGGGCAACAGGCCCCAGTGACATCTCTTGTGAACTAAACGCCCATTTCCAAGTATCCCATACCCTGGGGCGGGTCAGAACCATTTTACACCTCTTATCCCTTTGAAGACCCTATCAAAAGGACCTAATACAGCTGGACAGTTTGTATTTACTGTTGGGAAAGAGAAAGGGATTAAGACACAGACTATTTAAAAAAAAAATAATGTATGCATTGCTAAATTAGAGTCGGCTTCAATCATAATTCCAGAATTAGAATAGTAAACTAGGAGTTTGGGCTCACCAACCTCACTCAAAATACTATAAGAACCCAGACAAGCCAGGATTTCTTTGTCCATAGATTTGGGGCAGCTGAAACACTGCTGTGATCCACTTCCATCTCTTCCCTCCCCACTGGGAAACAGATGGCAAGCTGCAAAGTTTAGGGTTCTGTAAGTTTCTCCCTTTTATTTTATAACTGTTTCTTGCATATTTGTATGTCACGTTTTGTTTCCATTTTTATATCTTTTTATTGTAAGCACTGTACCTTTTATATTAAAGATTAAAACTTTAATAAGTCTGAACCTTGTATTCCCTAAAGAACCAATAACCCTAGAGAGGATGCGATTTTGTTGATTGTCTGATAGTCTTAGTTTAGGGGGACTCATCGGCCCCCCAAATCCGGTGAGTGGTGGCAGCGTGTGTGTGAAGCGGGGTGCGCGGTCTCGGGACGTCGGGGTGTAATTTATGATTCCTTTCAGCATAGGACAGAGGTCGAGTGCTGGATTGAGTGAGAGGAAATAGATTAGCCCTTGCAGGCGCAACCCCAAGTCACGTGCTGAGAAGCGGGTACATGACAGACCTGTCTAGGGATGATAGGGAGCTCTGGGTTCAGACTCAGGTGAGTGTTAAGGGGTGACATCCTTTCCCTCTCTCTAATACCCGGGTCTTTCTTTTACCTTTTTCTTGGTGTTCCCCTCGTGTTGCACTACACGCCGATCATTTCCTCGCTGCGGCATGACAAGTTTATGGAAAAGCAGATGGTATTGATCAGAACTACAACTGTTCTCATAATGAACAAACACTATTAAGGCTTTGTCGATGGAAATGTAAAAAATAAAGTTATGGCTTTTGGAAGAAATAGAGGAAAAAAAAAAAATTGAAAAACCGTTCAATCAGGCATTGCCGACTCTACGATCTGTTGTTGTAATGCATAGAGGTGCTGGGTCCTCCTGAGAGAGAGAAATGATCCCATATCAGAATCAAATCAGACTTTACTATTAGGATATTTGAAAATGGGTTTTCTAAATTTGGCACCTTTAGGTATGACATGACTATGTGTGTTTGTATGGCAGCTCATGTGTGCAAAGTCATGGGTGTATGGACAGCAACTAGGGCAAAAAATGCAAATCGTACAATATATGTGTGCAAATGGCAACAAGGACTGTACCAGAAGAGGAAGCAGTCCGTGCTTGACTAGCAAGTCTACAAAAAAACACGTTTTATGTCATGTTTTCCTCTGTGACACACTTACATATCCCTGTATTGCTTTTAAACCCTTATGGTGGGTTTAACGTTGCGATATCGGAGTCCAATTTCAATGAAAAGTCACGTGGTTCGATCGTTGGAGCCGATATCGTTCCTGCGTTGTATGGTGTGAATGTCCAATACGATGCAGGAACGATGTCAATGCGATATCGGGGATTGAATGAGCGTGCTATTCAATGCTCCGATACTGAATAGAGATTGGAGCCGGATCGTGCTGTGTGACAGCCCAATTCCGATGTGATGTTCTACGTCACCCATTCACTCCCATGTTAAATGGCGTTCCTGGGTTGGGGGGCGTAGACATCGCACGGACGTTGTATTCCGATATCGCAGCGTGTAAACCTCCGATGCGATGCGGGAGAAACGTGCACTAAATGCGCGCTCCCGCGCCATTGAGTTGCGATATCGCAACGATATTGAAACGTGTAAACCCACCATTAGTCCTAATCTAAAGACCAGCTTTTGTGTGAACCACTTCACTTTTTTCAAGAATCACATATGGTCCATGTGATCTTTTATCGGCCCTTGCTAAACCCAATGTCAGAAGAATCGGATTTTACAGGTTCCCTTTAACAGTGTGAACACTGATCATTCGATACTCATACTCGTATTCAGTGGTGTAACTAGAAGCTCATGGGTCCCGATGTGAAAGCTCAAACAGGGTCCCCAATTATGACAAATCTTTACTAGCATTAGTCTTTTCCTATAGGGCAAAGGGACTTTTGGTTCCCCCTAGTCTCCAGGGCCTGGGTGTGATTGCAACCCCTGCACTATTGTTGTTATGTTCCTGCTCGTACTACCTATAGGAGGGATCAGGGGTCTCAAACTCAGCTGAGTATATAGGCTGCACATAGAACAATTTAATTTGGAGGGTCGCATTCTTTGCAGGACTAAGTGACATTTTCAGTGATACCATATTTTATCTATACACATTCGATCAATAAATGGCATTCATCATATGGGTTTTACAGTTTTATGACATGGGTTATGATGGATGGGCGATAACAAGCCTACACCATTTTTGTTTACTTTAGTTAATATATAAAACACCATTTTTAATGGCAAAAATATTTTTTTTCATGCTTTATTTTGATTTTATTTTTACATTTTTACAATTTTGTTCCCCCAACTGGCCACAAACAGTAATATTGTCATAGAATTAGCACAATATAGTAATTCTGGTCACTGTGTTGTGGTAATGTTCCCATTTTGGTCCTCATCTAGTATCAATGCCCCATCTTGGTCCTCTTCTTGTAGTAATGTCCCAACCTGGTCCCCATGTTGTAGTAATGTCCCCATCCTGGTTCTTATCTTGTAAGTAATGTCCCCATCTTAGTCCCCTTTGTGTAATAATGTCCCCATCCTGGTCCTCATCTTGTAATAAGGTTCCCATCCTGATCCCCTCTTGTAGTAATGTCCCCATCCTGGTCCTCATCTTGTAGTAATGCCCCATCTGGTCCTCATCTTCTAGTAACGTCCCATCTTAGTCCCTTCTTGTAGTAATGTCCCATCCTGGTCCCCCTCTTGTAGTAATGTCCCAATCCTGGTCCTCATCTTGTAGTAATGGCCCATCCTGATCCCCCTCTTGTAGTAATGTCCCATCCTGGTCCTCCTCTTGTACTAATGTCCCCATCCTGGCCCTCATCTTGTAGTAATGTCCCCATCCTGGACCTCATCTTGTAGTAATGTCCCCTTCCTGGTCCTCATCTTGTAGTAATGTCCCCTTCCTGGTCCTCATCTTGTAGTAATGTCCCCATCCTGGCCCTCATCTTGTAGTAATGTCCCCATCCTGGCCCTCATCTTGTAGTAATGTCCCCATCCTGGCCCTCATCTTGTAGTAATGTCCCCATCCTGATCCCCCTCTTGTAGTAATGTCCCCTTCTGGTCCTCATCTTGTAGTAATGTCCCCATCCTGGCCCTCATCTTGTAGTAATGTCCCATCCTGGTCCTCTTCTTGTAGTAATGTCCCCATCCTGGTCCTCATCTTGTAGTAATGTCCCCATCCTGGTCCCCTCTTGTAGTAATGTCCCCATCCTGGCCCTCATCTTGTAGTAATGTCCCCATCCTGATCCCCCTCTTGTAGTAATGTCCCCATCCTGGTCCTCATCTTGTAGTAATGTCCCATCCTGGTCCTCTTCTTGTAGTAATGTCCCCATCCAGGCCCTCATCTTGTAGTAATGTCCCCATCCTGGTCCTCATCTTGTAGTAATGTCCCCTTCCTGGTCCTCTTCTTGTAGTAATGCCCCCATCCTTGTCCTCTTCTTGTAGTAATGCCCCCATCCTGGTCCTCTTCTTGTAGTAATGCCCCCATCCTGGTCCTCTTCTTGTAGTAATGCCCCATCCAGGCCCTCATCTTGTAGTAATGTCCCCATCCAGGCCCTCATCTTGTAGTAATGTCCCCTTCCTGGTCCTCATCTTGTAGTAATGTCTCCATCCTGATCCCCCTCTTGTAGTAATGTCCCCGTCCTGGTCCTCATCTTGTAGTAATGTCCCCATCCAGGCCCTCATCTTGTAGTAATGTCCCCATCCTGGTCCTCATCTTGTAGTAATGTCCCCTTCCTGGTCCTCATCTTGTAGTAATGCCCCCATCCTGGTCCCCATCCTATATTAATGTCTCCATCCTGATCCCCCTCTTGCAGTAATGTCCCCATCCTGACCCCTTCTAGTAGTGATATCCGCATCTGGATCCCCATCTTGCAGTAATGTCCCCATCTTAGTCCCCTTCTTGTAATAATGTTCCCATCCTGGTCCTCATTCTGTAGTAATAGCCTCCATCCTGGTCCCCTGCTTGTAGTAATATCCCCATCTTGCTCCCTATCTTTTAGTAATGTCCCATCCTGGTACTGGACATTCTTCACATACACGTTAAAAAACAAAGAACTTTTTCTCCCCTGCCCTCCATTCCCTAGGTGTCCTGTTTTCCGCAGGCACCATAGACCCCTAGGCAATCGTGACTTGCTCCAGGCCAGCTGCTGACCAAACAGAAGCCAGCTGGTGACGTCAGCGTGCCAGTGCGGCAACATATGTCACCACTGCCCTGGGCCGTTGTGACGGCAAGCCAACATCAGCTGCTGGTCACTAATTGGCTGGTAGCTGGCATTGGTATTGCAGTGCAGAGAGCTGGACTCTGTGTGCCAATATTTTTCAATTGAATGTGCGCTCAAGGATGCACGTTCAATTGAAATAAAGCATTGATGTTGGCGGCTTACTGGACTGGGCTGCAATTAACAAAGTGGTCTATGGTGCCTAGGGGCCGAATGAAGCAGCATCAGGAGCTGCATGCATGTTTGGTAGTTTTGCACTAGGGAGTCAGTTTCTTTCCTTCTGGATAAGAGCTACTTTACATGATTTATCCAGGGAGAATTGGCTGGAAGACTCATCCATCAGACTCCAAATAGGGCAGTGTGATCCATTACTAAAGAGAACACGTCTCCTCCAGAATCCAGTGGTGGAAGCTTTACACCACTCCATCCAGAGAGGCAGCATTGTGCTTGGTGATATAAGGGTGCATGCAGCTCCTTAGCCATGAAGCTTCCAGTGGGGCACAGTATCTGGGATGATTTTAATATAAATGGAGCTTTTGAATCTGCAGTTATGGAGTCAGCAGTGCTTTGGTGACTTTTATGCCCTCTGCTCCTCAGCACTCAGCCCCCCGGTCTGTAACATTATGACCCTTCATGGCTGAGTTTCCTTCCACTTCTCAATAATCACTCACAGGTGATGGGGGATAGATTTAGGAGGACTAAATCTCATGAACGGACTTGTTACCCCGGTGTCTCCTATTAAAGGACCACACTGGTATCAGTGAGCTCTGTACCACCAGCTATTCTGAGATATGTCACAGTTGTGCAAGGATATGTCCAGCGCACGTTGCAACATAGAGGATACAATGGAGATGGAAAGGTCCTAACAGTACAGTGTGGTGAGCGGGTCCTGTCGTGTCACTAACCTGTGTCTGAGCCTTGAGCTCCCTAATATCCCTATATGGGTTCTTCCCTCTCATCGCTGCCACATGCCTAGTCTCTAGCTGTCCCTTCACTCACTCTGGATAGTGCAAGGCACTAGACTTTATCACTGCAATAACAGGCCCAGTGGAAGGAAGACAGACTGGGGGAACATAGACAAAAACACCAACTAAAGAGTTGCAGTCAAACACTAGGGCTACAAACAACAGGACTCCAGCGGCTTCCAGAAAATTCCTCCCTCCACAGTAGTCAGTTCAGAATGGTAACATCATGCCACCTGTGGTACCTGGTAACAGGGTTACCAGCTCTGCGGCCGGCCACTGAGGTGATGTAAATGCAGCTTTGGTGGTACAGCTCCCCACAGGTGGATCTTTACCTCAGGGCAGCGGAGTGGATTAGGGGAGTAGTAGCAGAGGTTCTGTTGTGAACGCTGCAGGCGGCGGTGGTGAAGCAGGCACACACACACAATAGTCTTTGTTTTGGTACCTCTTTACTGATGTCTGTTACAGGACGGTCCAGGAGAGTAACCAGGTTTCGGTGCAGCTTGGGACGTCCACCTTGGAGAGTTGTGAGGCCTCCTCTGTTACTGTGTGCTGTGATTGGGGTAAGTCCTGCCTGTGACTGAACGTGCCGCTCTTTCTCCCTCTCAGGGTGCTGTTCCACAACCGACAATGAGGACCTTGCTGTGGGATCCTATTCTCTGCTCAGGTCCCTGGTCCTATGCTTGGTCAGGTTTGGTGTCTCGCTTGGTGTAACTTCAGGGGACTAAATCCTCCTGGTTGGTCCGGGCTTTCTCTGCTACACTTTAAATGGATAGCAACTTCGGACTCCGGTGTCCGGGTGGGCTAAAGGGATACCAGGTATGTTCCCTTCTTCTTTCTTCCTACTTCTTCCACTGGCCTCCGTCCCTCTCCCTAGGGCGTTGCACAGTGGGGTCAGCTTTCCTGGTTCTGGGCCTGGCTTGGTCCCAGCAACCAGCTCCTTCCTTTTGTACTGTCTGGAACTAACTAACCGACTCCTCCCCTCAGGCCTGGATCTTTATAGGGGATCTGACTTAAGGACAGCCAGTTGGGCTCTCCCTCCAGGTCTGGGGTAGAAGTGTTGGTGCTGTGTGCCAAGGTGTACATCCCTCCCTGCACCGGTGGGTCCTGTGGCTATCTCCTGTAGGGGTGCCACACTCGCACCGCCTGTCATATGGCTTACAATGACAAGAGAGGGTCACAGCCCAGCTTTATTCAGCCAAGGCCCGCCTGAACCAACATCGTAGGTAGGCCTCAGAACTGGATAGCCCCAACTTCGCTTCCAAGCTCCGGATCCTGAAAAACGACTTGGGCAGTACTCAGTTACACCTACAATCTCGTTATTAAAGGTAAAACGGACTGTTCTTCCCGTTTCTGTCCACTTCTTCATACGCTGACTCCTGCAACCCCCACTGTACCATCACACATAGATTATATACCAGCCCAGGGGATAACCAGCCCTGCCCCTGGAGGGCTTAACATCATCCCCGGGACCATGACAAGCCGTGGTGGCTCATATTAGCCACAAACCACAGGTGGCGTCACATCCATGACAAACCCTTTCCTTTTTTCCTTTTTATTTTTATTCCCCTTCATTGACGTTGCCCAGGGCCACGGAACCGGTCCGGGCCACCACCGTGACATTCCCCCAGGCAACAGAGACTGAAGGGATCAGTTCCGAGTACCCCACAGCCTGGCAGGCGACTCATATACACTGGTGGAGAGAGAGCCAAATATTATATACCATTGGTGAGGGGCCAGATGTTAAACACTGGGGGTGAGGGGCTAGATGTTATACACTGCGGAAGAGGGGTGGGATATTATATACCATGGGAGAGGGGCTGATGTTCAACACTTATGGAGAGGGGTCAGATATTATACACCATGGGTGAGGGGTTGGATGTTATACACCGGGGGCGAGGGGCTTGATGTTATACACCGGGGGCAAGGGGCTTGATGGTATACACTGGGGGAGAGGGGCCAGATGTTTTACACTGGGGGAGTGAAGCCGGATGTTTTACAACGAATGTTATACGCTGGGAGTGAAGGGGCCGCATATTTTACACCAGGGATGAGGAGCTGGGTGTTATACATCGGAGGCGACAAAGCCAGATGTTACACAGTGAGGGAAGGGGGCTGGATGTTATACACCAGGGGTGAGGGGCTGGATGTTATACATCAGGGCTGATGGGGCCAGATGTTATGCACTGGGGGAGTTATACATCATAGGTGAGAGGTCACATGTTATACACCAGGGGCGAGGTGCCGGATGGTATACACTGCGGGAGAGGGGCTGCATGTTAAACACCGGTGGCAAGGGGCTAGATGTTATACACTGCAGGAGAGGGGCCAAATATTATATACCATGGGCAAGGGGCCGATGTTAAACACGGAGAGGGCTTGGATGTTATACACCATAGGTGAGGGGTCAGATGTTATACACTGGGGGCAAAGGGGACAAATGGTATACACTAGGGGAGAGGGGTCGGATATTATATACCATGGGCAAAGGGCCAGATGTTAATCACTGGGAAGAGGGGCAGGATGTTATACACTGGGGGCGATGGGGTAGTAATTTATACACCAGGGGCCAGATGTTATACACTGGGGGAGAGAAGCCAGATGTTTTACACTGGGGGAGAGGGGCCGAGTGTTATACCCTGGGAGATAGGGGTCCGGATGTTTTACACCAGGGGTGAGGGGCTGGATGTTATACAGCGGAGGCGATTAAGCCAGATGTTATACACTAGGGGAAGGGGGCCGGATGCTATTGTGGCGCCCCTGCGTACAGGTGGCCACAGAAGGGTACTGCAGCCAGGCAGTTAGGACATGGTAAACACTACACCCTCACAGCCCACATCCCCACGCATAGAGAGGGTTCACATCCAGCTCTGAGGTTAGACACTATATGAGACCAGAGGAGTGGTGGATGAGGAGTGGGTTGGGCACACCAGAAAGTCAGGTGACTGACAGTATATAGAGAGGGGGAGGAGTGAAGGAAGTCAGTAAGCCATGGTGCTGAGCAGCAAAGACCAAGAGTAGGCCCAGGGTGCCGAGCTGAAAAGACAGAAAGAGATCACACGTCCTGGAAGAGCCTAAGCTGAGGAGCGCAGACCCGTACTGAGCCAATGCGAGCCAGATGGGGGGGAAAGCCCGTCCAAGATGCTGAAACCACCAAGAGTGTGATAGACAGAGAAGGGACGGTGCAACCCGTGCCCTAGACAGCAGCTGAAGCTACTGACGGCAGGTGGAGAAGCCCTCCTAGATACCGAAGGAAACAGAGGAAGGAGCCTGGCAGAGCCTCATGCTAGAGGACTGTTGCAGGCTGGGCTAAGGCAGAGTGTCAGCTCTGAAGGGGACCGACGATTCACCCGGTATCCCCAGATTCACTGACGGGGAGCTTTAGTTTCAAGCTGGAGTTCCTAACCCAAAGAACAGGCAGCTCAGTGACACACTAGGACTCACAGAAGCCCGAGTCACCGCTATACTGTTCAGCGTCCGCATACACCCGTGTAAGACGGAGAGAGAGAGTAATAGCCCAGAAAGGCACACTAAAAGACTGTGTGAGGGGTCACAAGGAGAGAGGAGCCTGGCTGCAGGAGAGAAGGGAACCCGGAAAGGGAGAATGCAACCGAATGTTAAGAGCTGTATAAAGAATTGCAGATGACCTGTAAACTGCTTGAAAGAACTTAAGTAAAGCTTTGGAAACCCTGCATTGTCTCCTGCCTGCTTCCATCTGCAGACCCTCTCTCCCATACAGGCTTGCACCAAGAAGATCTCAACCTGCAGAGCCACAGCCTGTCAGCACCAACGCTGAGGAGAGATCCCTGCAGCGTCTGCAAGTAAGTGTGCTTCAACAACACACACACACACAATAGACTTTAACTCCTTACTGCCCCGGGGGATACAGTTCCCCCCACTGGAACTATACCATCTCCGCTGCCTTCACATCACCCCCGGAGGTTCTGCAGCAGCGGCGGCCCCCATCGCTGGCCGCATCAAGTGGGTGGCGTCACCCGTGACATATCCCTTGTAAATATTCCCCTTTTATTGTGCTGAGCCAGGGACACGGTCCGGACCAGGCCACCAGTGACATCCCCAGCAGCAGATCGGTCCGGTACCGAGTACCCCACGTCCCTTGGGGCTCCACACTATACACCGGGGGTAGTTGTCGGATGTTATACACTGGGAAAGAGGGGTCGGATGTTATACACTGGGAGCAAGGGGTCGGCAGTACTGGATTTTAAGCACAGCGGGCAATGGGATAGGATGATAAAACTGAATTCAATGATTAAGAGGTGAGTCCAAAACGTTTCTCCTTATAGTGTATCTATAGGTGGCATTTGAGAAATAATATCAACCTTCTTGATGAGAGCTAATTTGCCTGGAGTTTCCTGTGAGACCCTTCATCAGCTGGATCTACAGGAGGAGAATAAGAATCTTCCAAGAGATCTCTAATGTCAAGGCTATTTGCACCACAGGTCTCATTGATGCATGTTGTGGTCTACTCTGTGATAGTGTAGGAAAGCTTTCTAAGTGATGCAAAGACAGAAGGGCCCACGGCTAATAATCCAAAAACTAAAAATGATATGTTTATTCTGGGATCAAAGAAGGAACACAAGAAGCTCATTATTCCGGATGCCTTATTTTCTTGGGAAAAATCAAGAGCATCAAATTATCGTGGAAGTGGCCGCCATCGTTACACATTCACATCGTAGACTAGTCAAGACAAACGTAGTATTGTTACATGGAAACAAGAAGACCACGGTGACGTGCTGAGATAACGACTGTGCACAATGTCTCTTCTTATTAGTGAGAGACTTAGAAAGTTCTTCAAAGAAAGTGCAATTAGTACGAGGGGAATAGTGGGCGAGACGCCTTCACTCACCGAACCTTCATTTCTGCTTTTACATATATTACATTCTTCTTTATGAAATACCAAAATCTCTGTCCACAATGTTAGTCCTGTATTTTCTTCAAAGCAACCTACATACGATACATACCTAGGGAGGGATTGCTTGGGTACTTTTGGTGGGTCATTAAAGGGGTTTGAGTTTAGTGAAATATTTGTGGCCATGTTTGACAAATCATGACAGTGTGCAATGTACACAGGATTCCCCTTTAATTTCCAGTGTCAGTGGGCGGTCTAAATTAGGCTAAACTACTAATAAGTTGGCCGCAATGCAATGATTTTGGTGGGACCGGCCAACAGTTTAATTTGTATGAAGCAGAGATGATAAATTTAATTCACAGGATCCTTGTCCAACTATTGAGGGACTGGTCATATGGGGCCTCGATAGTCATGGACGATGCAGACCCTTGGCTGCAGAGTAGCCCTAGTTTTGCAGCACTCACCCCGGCTGGTTCCCCAGTGCAAACGCTCACTTCCGAGTCCCCCTTGGTGAGGGTCAAAGCACACACAGAGACAATAAAGTCCTGCGGCAATTCTATATTTAAAGAGTGTTGCAAATATGGGCACACAACATGAACATCACTTGTTTAGAGGTATTCACAATGACAGACTTTGGTGAAGACTACTTACACCGTTTCGGTACGTCTGTGGTCTCCCTACCCGGCGCAACACCACGGTATCCCTCTAGCAATTAATTTAGTCTCTACTGGCTCCAGTCCAACTCTTCCCATAGGGATCCACTCCACGGAACTGTTAGGGACACATGTTAGCCAACGTTCCTTTGCTGCCACCACTATGTAGACCCTTTTTATCCAAGTCTCTGCTGAAGCTCACCACACCCATACCAGAGGGATCAGTCACTTCCCGGGCGCGATATTCAGTTTCCATGATTACCCAGTAGGTCCTATAAAACCTTATAAATGGGCATGAAGTTCCAGTGATTTTTTTGTTTTTCTCCTCTTGGAGACTCTCTGACCTCTACACTGCAGGCCTGTTTTGTTGCTTAAACTCCACCTTAAGGGGTGTGCTAGCTCACTAGCTAATGTAATACTAGCTTATCCGAGGTACCATGGAACATTTTACCTTGGCCACAGAGTGGCTTCATACATAGAACTATATACACATAAATGCATAACATTACAACACATACATATATAGACTGTATCCTTCAGAGCAAGAGAAGGGGCAGAGCCTGATACCCCCTTACACAACGGCCATGTAATTATTCCAGGACCGCCTGACCAGAGCCTTTAATGTTAGGGTACGTTCACACACCTGTATTTTCGATACAAGTGCTGTCTAGACCAATGTTATTCAATGTGGCTATGTAGACCAAATGTTCACATTTGAAAAAATTTGCAGCATCTCCTAGTCTGTTACACATTTGGGATCAGACTCAAGTCTTTGGGTGAGCAAAAAATCAAATTGTGTGGTGCCCCACTGATCTGGCCGCCACCGGGAGTACTGCACTCCTCCATTAGTGGGAGGGTAGTGCTCCTATTCTCTGAATTGGGACGGTGAAGTTGAGACCTGACACTGTAACACACACACGTAGGACTTTGAGCAGGGACGGTGGGCGGTGAGCGGACCTCTGAAGGGTCCTTCTCTGTCTCCCTCCACAAACTTTCTGCTTCTCTGCTTCCTGCACTCACACTGCTCTAGCCTGAAACTCCTCCCACCGAGACTGGGTCTCTCAGCAAAGAATTTAACCCTATAGCCCCCTGCTCTAAATGTGTGAATGCAGATTGAGAGCCTCAGACCTACATTACCTCTCCCCATAACAGGAATACTGCACTCTCTGTCTTGGGTGCAGTACTCCTCTGTAGCGCACTGACTAGTGGGGTGCTAAACTCCCCTTGGTGAATCACACTTGTCCCCAAGTGTCACTACCATACCCGGTACAGAGAATTTTTGTATGCATAACAAACAATATTTTACACTTTTATTAACGACAGATATTCTTGGTTCTTTCCGTCCGGGAGGCACAGTTATTGTAACTTTGCAAACAGTTCTAAGCAAAAGTCCTCATGAAAGTCTATGGGTTTTGCAAAAGAAAAAGCAGTCTTCACATTTACCAACTATATACAGAACCAGGATATTGCAATTTACTTATCACAGTTGCATACACGCAGGGCGAACCATCCACGGGGCCCCGCATGTCTCTCACAGCTCATACAGTCATTGTGATACAAGTCCCGGTCTGAGTGCTCCGGAGCTGGTACACGGTTCCGCTCACCTGTGATTGCGGCTACACTGACCTGTCTAGCCGGTCCATGCGGTTGATGCTCCTTCTGCACCGTGTGAGGCCCGGATGCCCCGACTTCCTCGATGTCGCATTTCCGGTCATCCTCCTCGGACTTGGCTGGCTGGACAGATACTCAGCTTCCTCGGACTCCGCTTCGGTCTCGATGCCGCTGTCATTAGGTAGGGCATCAGGGTTATCTCGCTCTGCCACAACTTCTGCACAAATGATGATAGCCTGCATCTCGGCTGGCGGGTCCTCACTGGTTACCAGGTGCTCAACCATGGACCGGTCTCTTGCTCCCGGTTCCAGCTCCAGGTTGCTGGACCTCCGTTGTGTTGCTCTGTCCCTGCCGCCATTTTTAGTTTCCGACAGGGATAGTTTAGTCTTTGGCCCGTCCCCTTGGTTGTTTGGTGGCAATCGGGGCAGGCAAACAGTTTTGCGCCTCTGGTATGGCTCTCCCATGGTAAGGGGCCGAGGCACGCCCGTGGGCCAGCACATTGTCTCTTACATTTTCAAGGCCGCCATTTTGGATCCACTGAGAATGGTGGGAAAAAGTTCTTGGGTGCCGTGCATAGGCAGTGTAAGTCCTTTTTAAAGTGGCCAATAAAGTTCTGTAAGGTGCACAAAACCCAGTTTACGGGTTGTTCGTCCTGTTCATGAGCGCCAAATTTGTCGGGCCCACAAGGGTCTGGGTACTCAGGTCTCGGGCAGTCGGATTCAGGGATGTCACAGGCGGTCGGTGCCCGAGCCTGTGCCCTCGTGGGTGCAAACAAAAAAAAGGGGGGTATATTTAAGAGTTTATAAATGAATGTCGTGACGCCACCTGTAAATCTGGTGATGGCACCGGCGCTGCTGCAGACCTCCGGAGATGTGGATGGCAGCAAGGTGTTGTAGCTCCCTACAGGTAGAGCAGGGTCCCCCAGGGCACTGTAGTGTGATGATAAGAATAGGGCAGCGCAGTCTCTGCTGTGAGACTGGAATGTCACAGTTCACCAGGAAGGAAACACAGACACTTGCTTTATTCCAGTTACCTTCAGCTTGTACACAGTACACAGGGGTCTAGTGAACCAGGTGTCATAGGAGGAAGAAATGTCTCTCTGAGGCGCCAGTGATGTTCCTTCTTTATCTCTTTCACTGTCCTACCTCTGCGCACTCCTTCCTCCTTGCGCTGCCCTGCACGAATCCCGCTTACTACCAGGCCTGTTGGGTGATATGAGATACCCTTCTCTCTAAGGGGGTCAACCTGGTTTGGTTTATATGGTAAAATAAATGTTTCATTTAAAAGTACAACTCGTCCCCCATAAAACAAACCCTCATATGTCTATATTGAAGTAAAAATAAAAACGTTATGGAAGGAGGGGAGGGGAAAACGGAAAACAAAAATGGAATATGTTTGTGTGAACTTGGTCTTACCCACCCATCCTGGCTCCATCACTGAGGAAGGATTTGTCTGTTCCTCTGACTGTGACATTATCTCACTGAGCCACTGAACCCAGCTCGGGTGGCAGAACATCCCCAGGCCGGAGTGTTAAGGTAGTTGGTGTCAGGGTAAAAATCAGATGAGTACATAGCTCCACCGGGTTTCCATTATGACCTGAAGAAACGAGCAGTCTGTTCTTGAATCGAGTTGTGCGTTAAGTCATTATTCTTGGCCTGGTGGTGCTAACTACTCACCCTATTTTACCCTATTGTTAAATGAAGATTCTGAGAATTTACCTTATACAGTTGTGGCCAAAAGTATTGACACCCCTGCAATTCTGTCAGATAATACTCAGTTTCTTCCTGAAAATGATTGCAATCACAAATTCTTTGGTATTATTATCTTCATTTAATTTGTCTTCAATGAAAAAACACAAAAGAGAATGAAGCAAAAAGCAAAACATTGATCATTTCACACAAAACTCCAAAAATGGGCCAGACAAAAGTATTGGCACCCTCAGCCTAATACTTGGTTGCACAACCTTTAGCCAAAATAACTGCGATCAACCGCTTCCGATAACCATCAATGAGTTTCTTACAATGCTCTGCTGGAATTTTAGACCATTCTTCTTTGGCAAACTGCTCCAGGTCCCTGATATTTGTAGGGTGCCTTCACCAAACTGCCATTTTTAGATCTCTCCACAGGTGTTCTATGGGGTTCAGGTCTGGACTCATTTCTGGCCACCTTAGAAGTCTCCAGTGCTTTCTCTCAAACCATTTTCTAGTGCTTTTTGAAGTGTGTTTTGGGTCATTGTCCTGCTGGAAGACCCATGACCTCTGAGGGAGACCCAGCTTTCTCACACTGGGCCCTACATTATGCTGCACAATGTGTTGGTAGTCTTCAGACTTCATAATGCCATGCACACGGTCAAGCAGTCCAGTGCCAGAGGCAGCAAAGCAGCCCCAAAACATCAGGGAACCTCCACCATGTTTGACTGTAGGGACCGTGTTCTTTTCTTTGAATGCCTCTTTTTTTCTCCTGTAAACTCTATGTTGATGCCTTTGCCCATAAAGCTCTACTTTTGTCTCATTTGACCAGAGAACATTCTTCCAAAACGTTTTAGGCTTTCTCAGGTAAGTTTTGGCAAACTCCAGCCTGGCTTTTTTATGTCTCGGGGTAAGAAGTGGGGTCTTCCTGGGTATCCTACCATACAGTCCCTTTTCATTCAGACGCCGACGGATAGTACGGGTTGACAGTGTTGTACCCTCGGACTGCAGGGCAGCTTGAACTTGTTTGGATGTTAGTCGAGGTTCTTTATCCACCATCCGCACAATCTTGCATTGAAATCTCTCATCAATTTTTCTTTTCCGTCCACATCTAGGGAGGTTAGCCACAGTGCCATGGGCTTTAAACTTCTTGATGACACTGCGCACGGTAGACACAGGAACATTCAGGTCTTTGGAGATGGACTTGTAGCCTTGAGATTGCTCATGCTTCCTCACAATTTGGTTTCTCAAGTCCTCAGACAGTTCTTTGGTCTTCTTTCTTTTCTCCATGCTGAATGTGGTACACACAAGGACACAGGACAGAGGTTGAGTCAACTTTAATCCATGTCAACTGGCTGCAAGTGTGATTTAGTTATTGCCAACACCTGTTAGGTGCCACAGGTAAGTTACAGGTGCTGTTAATTACACAAATTAGAGAAGCATCACATGATTTTTCTAACAATGCCAATACTTTTGTCCACCCCTTTTTTATGTTTGGTGTGGAATTATATCCAATTTGGCTTTAGGACAATTCTTTTTGTGTTTTTTTTCATTGAAGACAAATTAAATGAAGATAATAATACCAAAGAATTTGCGATTGCAATCATTTTCAGGAAGAAACTGAGTATTATCTGACAGAATTGCAGGGGTGTCAATACTTTTGGCCACAACTGTAGATGAAGAGCTAATTTGGATAAGGATTGTAACATCACACTGGATAAAGTATTGCCTATCCGTTGTCACAACTCGGAAAGGAGAGCAAGGCGCCAATAGAGACGAGGCTGCATGTTTTTGTCTGGGGCCACAAGGGACTGGGTACTCAGGTCTTGGCCGGTCGAGTGCAGGGATGTCACGGGTGGTCGGTGCCCGAGCCTGTGTCCTTGGGTGACAATGAAAAGGGATATATTTACAGGGATTATAGTTATTGTCAGTCGTGATACCACCTGTAGGTCCGGTATTTCACCGCGGCGCTGCTGGGACCTCCGGGGTGATGGGCGGCAGCAAGGTGTTGTGGCCCTCTACAGGAAGAGCCTGTCCCCCGGGGCTGTAAGGGTAGGATGGTGGCATAGGGTAGCGCAGTCTTTGTGGTGTGGGACAGGTTGAAGAAGGGACACGCACACAAATAAGTCTTTTTCTGTACCTTTTACTGATGTTCTTGCAGGTACACTCTCCGGGTTGAAGGCTACACCTCAGGATTTTCACACTAAGCGGGGTATAAGCCTCCTTGTTCTGTTCCTTGTCCCGAAGCCTGGCTGGCATGAAACCAGGCCTGACCTCCTGTGTCTCCACACCCGGGTTGCTGCACTGAGGGCTCTCTCTGTGGGCCACCGCTATCTCTCCTGTGGTCCCTGGCTCTCAATTGTGGGTGGTGCGGGTGTCCTGGAAGCTAAGCCTCTACGGTGTGCTGGATTTTCTGCTGGATTTTCTGTTCTCTTTCCCTGTGTGCAGACTCGGTCTCCAGTGACCGGGGTTCTGGTGGGATGAGCCGGGTTTGCTCCTCTGCCCTTGTCTGGAGTGTTCCTCGCCTCCGCCTGCGGTCCTCACTCTCTCTGGACCTCACGTAGGCTCTGGAGGTGCACTGATCTCGGGCCTAGCACGGCTCCGGTGACCAGCTTTTGCTTACTAGATCTGAGCTGATCTTCACAGTTCTTCTAGTGTCTGCACACTCTGACTAACTCCGCCCCCAGCACCTGTATTTATAGGGGATCTGGCTTAACAGCAACCAGTGGAGCTCCCCCTACAGGCCTGGAGTGGAAGGTGTTGTGTGTAGGTGAGGTACCAGATATGGAAATCCCTTAGTGAACTAGTAGGTTCTGTGGCTACCTGGTACAGGGCACCACATTTTCATAATGAATGTATTCTTCTATGGGAGCCCTGCTTCTTCTTTTTATCATATAGACTATTGAGATAGGTGGTGTCCTGCCAGTATACAGTGTTAGGGACCTCACTACCCATATTCTGCTGCTACAACTCTAATATTCTGTTATTCCAGGACTTCTACAACTCTGCAATAACATTGTTCAACACTGCTGCACCAGCCTCCACTGCTACCACTCTGCTATTTTGGTCATCGCTGTGTCAGTTCTACTACATTGGCCATCACTGTGCTAGCTCTGCTACATCAGAATCCACTGGGCCAGCTCTGCTACCTCAGTCATCATGTGCCAGCTCTGCTACCTCAGTCATCATGTGCCAGCTCTGCTACCTCAGTTATCATGTGCCAGCTCTGCTACCTCAGTTATCATGTGCCAGCTCTGCTACCTCAGTCATCATGTGCCAGCTCTGCTACATTAAAATCCGCTGGGCCAGCTCTGCTTCCTCCGACATTACTATGCCAGCTCCGCTATATCTGAATCCGCTGGCACAGCTCTGCTACCTCAGCCATTACTTTTAACTCTACTACATCCAATGCCGCTGAGCCAGCTCTGCTACATCAGAATCCAATAGTCTATCTCTACTACATCAGTCATCACTGTACCAGCTCTGCTACATCAGAATCTGCTTTGCTAGTTCTGCTACCTCAGTCATCACTTTGCCAGCTCTGCTAACATCAGAATCTGCTGGTCTAGCCCTTACCTCACCATCACTGTCAGCTCTTAGATGAGATTCAGCTGGGCCAGCTCTGCTACATGAGAATCTGTTGGGCCAGCTCTTCTACATCAGTCATCACTGAGCCAGGTCTGCTACATCAGAATCCGCTGGGCCTGATCTGCTACCTCAATCATCACTTTGCCAGCTCTGCTATGTATCAGTAATCAGTGTTCCAGCTCTTCTACACCATGATCCACTGGACATGATCTGCTACATCAGGCTCTGCTAGGACAGCTCTGCTACATCAGTTATGGCTATGCTAACATCAGTAATTGCTGTTCGGCGTGTCCTCTGTACCTTGTTGTACTTGTCAAGAACTGCTCCGGAGATCCATCTCCCCAGGTGACATAACCTAATGCCTCTCTATTTGGCATATAAAGCGGATCCCCCAATATGACGATCTCATGCACTAAATAAAAACATATGGAAAGAAGTTGTTGAGAGAAGACGGACACTTTTCAGTAATTTTCTTGTCAACTTTTGATAAATTCTTTTCTAATCGTTTTGTTCGTTCCTGAAGTGATGATGTAATTTATAAAAAAAAATGGACATATTTTTGTGACAGATCCACTCATATCCTCCGTAGATGTGCACATATCTGTCATTCCTGCTCACGACTGTGCAGCTTCTTGGCGGGAAACAACTTCACTATAAACACCTATCTACTATAGAAAAGTCCTATCCAGTCTTTCTGTGTGTCTGTGTGTCTGTAAGTTTGTCCCGAAAACAGTGCCACCTATAGGACATTGTGTAAATATTCGTACCACTCTGGAACGCAGGCTGGCGCCGTGGCTACTCAGTGTACAGGTGAAAGGGACATCACATAGAGGTGAGTGAGAAACAGGCAAAGAGAGAGTGCACAGGGGAAGAGACAGCACAAGAGGAAAGAGAGCACACAAGGGAAGAGAGAGCTCAGAGGGGAGAATGAGTGCATGGCGGAGAGAGGTGGCACAAGGAGAGAGAGAATGACTCACTGTGGCCGGGAGTCCGGAGGGACAGGCGTTTTCTTCTTCCTCCTTGTCACGGATGGACCGCGCCTGCCGGTAGTGGGGCCCGGTGGTCCAGATTCAAATAAAGACGTCGTTAGTGGAACAGATTAGGGGTTAATTTGTTTCGTGACGCCACCTATGGGAGTTCCGGTAACTGTACCGGCGCTGCGGGGCCTCCGGGGGATGGAATGCAGCAAGATGGAACACTCCCCACAGGCTGAGCGGTGATCCCCGGAGCCAGGAGCTGCACAAGATGTTCTGAGGCAGCTGCGGTTACCTTAGTATGCGGATAGACAGTTCATAAGAAGGCACGGACACTGTCTCTGTAACGGATTCTTTACTAAAACCAGCAAGCAGTACATGGTATACAGTGGTGGGTAGTGGACCGGGTGGACTCAGCAATGACCAGTGTTTCTCGGAGATCCGCGGTGTTCCTCCATTCTAACTAAGCATGTTGCCGTTGTCGCCCAGGGATGCCAGATCGGGTACAAGGAGGCTGCTTCAATGTCCTATCCGGGGTGTACGTTCCGGATGCTTTGGGGAGCCTTTTGGTGGGTACCCCGCTGGCTAGACGACTGTGTGTGGCGGTGGTGGGGTGCTCCTGTAAAGCTGTCCCTCCACTCCTCTGGTTCGCATAGCAGAGCTGGACTACTACTAGCTTCGGTACCAGCAAACCGGCTGTAGATGGGCACGGGATGATTTTGGATCCGCATGTAGATGCCCGTTGATCGGTTGTTAAGGCACCGGAGTAATGGCGCTCAACCGGGGTGATGGCCAGGGGGCTGCACGGGACTGTGCAGGCCCCCTCTCCTAGGTTGCAGAGCTTGTTGGTTTAGCTCCTTCTCCTACGTTGCTCGGAGAGTTCTTTTTTCTGCAGACTACTACTGACTAATTGTACTCAGTTCTCCACCTCTATAGGTGACACTCCACCTGTACTACCTCTACACTCCGCCCACCAGGACCTGATTGGCCCTCTATGCTGATGATGCATGTAGGGTATGGATCTCTGAGTTAACCGTGTGACTGCTGAGTCAGAGAATATTGCTGCTGCTGTCTTGGCTGCAATACCCTCCTGTGACGCACTCGTTGCGGGGCGCCACAAGAACGTACAATGGTCGCAAGGACCGGGGGTACCCGAACAACCGGGTTCGATCAGGGGGATGTCACGGTGGCAGTCTTGGTGGTCGTGGCCCTGACCGAGCATGGAAAGGGGGTTATTTACATGGCAATAATGACTGACAGCCTCTGTGCTGTGTAACTTCAGACAAAGCAGCCATCAGTCAAGCATAAGGAGGTGGTACTGGGTGGGGAATAGAGCTGGAGTGACACAGGCTTCAGATCTACAAATAGCTCTTCAGCCTCTGTCACTGCAGCTCTATTTCCTGTCTAGCACCGCCTCCTCATGTTTGACTGATGGTTCAGTTGCTTGAAGTCATGCAGCATAGAGACTGTCAGTCAAGCAGAAATAAGCAAATCTGGGTGGGGAATAGAACTGGAGTGACAGAAGCTTTGGATCTACAAATAGCTCTTCAGCCTCATTTGCCTTCCTTCCATCCTGGGCAATCAGTGTTTTAATTGATATAGAAATGAGGCTGAAGAACTATTAGTAGATCTCAAGCCTCTGTCACGCCAGCTCTATTCCCTGCCTAGCACCACTCCTCCTGTTTGACTAACTGCTCATTTCCCTGAAGTCACACAGCATAGAGGCTGTCAGTCAAACAGAAAGAAGCAATTCTGGGTGGGTAATGGAGGGTAATAGAGATGGAGTGACTGAGGCTTCAGACCTACAAATAGCTATTCCGCCTCGTTTGCATTCTTTCAATCCTGATTAATCAGTGTTTTAATTGATATACAAATGAATCTTAAGAACTATTTGTAGATCTGAAGCCTCTGTCACTGCAGCTCTATTTCCTACCCAGTACCACCTCCTCCTGCTTGACTGATGGCTCATTTACCTGATTGCTCATTTGCCTGAAAAATGAGGCAGCACTGGGCAGGGAAAAGAGCTGGAGTGACAGAGGATTCAGATATACAAATAGCTCTTCAGTCTTATTTGCCTCCCTTCAATCCTGAGCAATCAGTGATTTAATTGATATATAACTGAAGCTTAAGAATTATTTGTAGATCTGACGCCTCTGTCACTCCAGTTCTATTTCTTACCCAGTGCCGCCTCCTCCTACTTGAATGACAGCTCATTTGCCTGAAGGCACACAGCATAGAGGCTGTTAGTCAAGCGTAAAGAAGCAACTCTAGATGGGTAAAAGAGCTGGAGTGACAGAGATTTCAGTTGTACAAATAGCTCTTTAGCCTTGTTTCCCTTCTTTGAAGACTGAATAGCTATTTGCAGGTCTGAAGCCTCTGTCACTCCAGCTGTATTCTTTGTCTAGTTTCACCTCCTCCTGCTTGACTAGCAGCTTTCTTGGCTGACATCACACAGCATAGAGGCTGTCAGTAAAGCAGAAAGAATCAAATAGAACTGGAGTGACGGAGGCTTCAGACGTACAAATAGCTCTTCAGCCTCGTTTGCTTTCTTTCTAGGCTGAAGAATATTTGTAGGTCTGAAGCCTCAGTCACTCCAGATCTATTCCACACCTGGTTCCGCCTCCTCCTGCTTGACTGACAGTTCGCTTGCCTGAACTCACAAAGCATAGAGGCTGTCAGTCTAGAAGAAGGAGGCGGCAATAGGCGGGGAAAAGAGCTGGAGTGGCAGAGGCTTCAGATCTACATAGCCCTTCAGACACATTTATATAATAATTCAAATGCTGATTTCTAAGCAGTGGAGGAATAGGATGGGCATGTAAAGGTATTGCTGTACTTGTCTTCGAAACAGCTACATGTAGTACATATAAATAATGTATCTCCACCATGCTTTGCACTGCAGCTCTGACAGTGTAAATAAACCATTTTCTCTCCATATATGTTTTTTCCTTTGATTACAGTAGATAAGTGCATCGATGCTCGGCTCGTCATGTCCGCTCGCTGCAATAGAACCGGTAGATGAGCATAGTTTTGTGACACTTAAGGTCATGTTTGTTTTCACCCACACAGGCCTGTAGGTATGCACACACCTCACTCCAGATCCAACCAACTCCTGTTTCCTGCTTACCACAAGTGTTACATTACCCCAAAAAAACGCATTCCAGGGTGCGAGGCTTTGCTTTGAGTTGTTTTGGAACAGACAAAAAAGAACCCGATGCCGCCCAGATCAGGGGCGTGAACACTTGTGCAATCATTCTCTATTCATCCAGTGTTTGTACATCTAGACAATGGAGCGCACTACCGGCTCCTGTACGGCCCCTATGCATCGCCACAGGGTAGATACATCATTGACCCTACATTTTCACACATAGGAAACTTTTCTAATCATCAAGTTCCAGATGGATCCCATCAGCCATATGACATCTAGAGCCTGCCAACTTATCAGTGTTAGAAGATCAGTTGAAGAACCTAACTGCACCAGAGGATGAACCTGCCTGCATCAGTGCCCTGTGGCCAGCCAACAAGATACCAAGAGCCCCTGGTGTCACGATGGTCTCTCTTACTTTGGAGACATATGACAGGTTTAGGACCTGTGTCTCATTCCTGTATTGGGACTTCATTTTAAATGGTTTGGGTTTTTCACCTTTGGCAAGGTAGGAGTTAATGTCAGTTTCTGCTGCTCCAATGCTCCTTAGTTCTCTTCCCAAGTGTGGCTACTTTGTGATCACTCCCATCTCTTTTATATGGTCACATGGTCTAGCATTCCTTGCTGGTGACTGAATTCCTGGCCTAGCTGCATGAGGTGAAGATGTGACTCTAGAGAAGGTGATTGTTGCCAAGCAGTCTGCTGCCTAGAAGAGTGACAGCAGGCGTGAAGTTGTTTTTCTCCTTCCCCTGTCTGTCTCCTCTTCCCCTCTTGTTGATTTTATTGCAGTGATTGGGCTAGTGCTCCCGTCGGCCATCGCCCTATTTAGGGTTATAATCATGTTCAGCGATGAACTACGTCGGCGACAGGGTGAAAGAAAAACCATACAGGGACGTAGGTAAGTTCAGATGGCAGTTCAGGTTACAGCACAAACAGTCTATAATCAGGTAGCTGGTCGGGTAGTCACAGAGATTTGCAAGGTCATTCAGTGGATTCCGTAGTGTACTTTCTTTTGACGATGCCGTGTCCTGCTGATAAAACCTGCCCCGGCACAACCCTATTGTATACCAGGCCCATTGGGGTGCTGTGAGATTCCTTGCTTTCTCTCTCTGAAAGGGCTCGACATTTGGTTGGCAATCCTGGCGAGGCTGCACTTTGTAGACAGGGTGTCGGGGTTGATGAACTGACCCGTGACGACCGGTGTAGACAGCTTAGGGGCTGAACACCCTGCACCGTATCCTCGGAGCCAGTACTACATTAGGTGGACCAGGGTTCCCCCAGAGTATGGGCGCTC
Organism: Allobates femoralis; assembly: GCA_033576535.1. Lineage (NCBI taxonomy): Eukaryota > Metazoa > Chordata > Amphibia > Anura > Aromobatidae > Allobates > Allobates femoralis. The sequence continues at coordinate 48,867,877 of JARQOC010000003.1, forward strand.
CGATATGGGGTCCCCTCTTTCTGTTCCTAGCCTGCCTCTTCTCTAGGCCCCCTCCCTGGGAGTCTCCTTCTTTCGTTCGGAGGTTCCCCTCTCCTTCGCTCCTCAGTGCAAACTAGAAGTCCCCTGTGTGACTTCCCTCCTCCCCTAACTCTCCCCAATGGGAATGGGACTACCCGTCTACCCGGGGTTAAGTGTGGGAGTGCTGGGGTGGGATCCACTTACAAACCTTACTCCTCCCTGTGACAGGAATAACTGCACACTGTTTTGTGCCTACTGGGGCATACTGATCAGTGGGGCGCCACATTCCCCCTTGGTGGAATACACTCGTCCGCGAGTGTGTCTACCTGGTACAGGTGTAGAGTAGAATTAGTTTTTTTTAATAAACAACAACATTAACATTAACATTAACAGGTATTATTTACAGTAATTTCTCATTATTTTTCTTCCCTTTATGGGAGGCACCATACTTAAATGTTGCAAACCTTACTAACTTCATCGGCCTCACAGGGTACGGTAAACACTGTGCAGACCCTGCTTTAAATTAACACGATATCACACAAGAGTCTCTGACTTAACGCTTTGCAGTCCAGGCTCAAACATGATTAACCGGGGTAAACAAGGATTCAGAGTTTTCACGAAAGTTTATGAGTCTCTTGTTGTAAACAAGGGGTTAATGCACACATTATTCCAACACAATGTTAACTATTTACATTTCGGGTAACGTTCATGCTGTAAAGTTCAGCATTAACATATGGGACACACAGATGGCGAACCAACCCATTGGTCCTGCATGTCGCTCATGAGTGACTTGATCTCCTCGGTATAAGTCCCGGTCCGGCTGACCTCTGCGGATTTGTGATTCGATGTCTCTCCTCACTACAAAAATATCGTTTCTTAGTACTGTCTCTCTGATAAACCCCCACCCATCCCTGTAATGGAAAGACTCCACGGTACCTGCCTTTCGTAGTTCCAACAGTAACGGGGGTTGCCGGCAGGCCTCATCGCGGGCATGGCGGCTCCCCATCTCCCGCTGCCACCACTCCTCACGACGGTACTGTCGGACCGCCTGGTCCGTCGGGCAGACTTGTGGAAAGTACTCCAGTGGCAGGGAAACGGGTCCTGGGGCGATCGGGGAAGCGCTGATCTTGGCATGGGACCTGTTCATGGTCTCGCGTTGGTACTCCGTTGCACTCTACCAAACTGCTTCAGAACCAGTAGCCCCGGTGACAGGTTCTTGGTCATCAAGGGCTGGACTCTCCTCCTCGGAGCCGGTCTGGTCGTTGTCCTCTTCAACGGCCTCCACGATCAGATCCTGCTCCAGGTCGGGTTCTCCGGGGTCTTGGGTCTCTGGTCCTGGGACACTGGCAGGGCCTACAGGCGGGTCTGCAGGGTCTCCTGCCTGTACCCCTAACTCTCCCAAATGGGAATGGGACTACCCGTCTACCTGGGGTTAAGTGTGGGAGTGCCGGGGTGGGATCCACTTACAAACCTTAGTCCTCCCTGTGACAGGAATAACTGCACACTCTTTTGTTGGTGCAGTACCCCTACTGTGGCGCACTGATCAGTGGGCCACCACATATACGGACGCTCATTAGTCCGCGGCGTGTCATAATCACCAGCCCTATATTTTTTTGGGGATCCACTATGGACCCTGCTGCTATTCTTGCACACCTTAAGCAGACTTTTTTACAGGAGGTGAACAGGTGGTGCAGCAGCTCACGCTCAGACACAGCCAGAACACGAGGTACTCCTCCTTTTCTGGGGGACTTGAAAAGTTTCAGGTGTTTCAGGATGCCTGCAAATTATACTTCAGGCTTCACCCTCGTTTTTTGGGGAGTGAAGAACAGAGGATGGGGATCATTGTCTCCCAGTTGCGAGGAGATCCCCAGTCCTGGACTTTCTACTGACCGATTCTCCATCATTGTGGTCGGTAAACAAGGTTTTTGTGGCTTTGGCCCTTGTCTGTGGGGACCCTGATGGCATCTCCCTGGCAGAATCAAAACTGTAGACTCCAGCAGGGGATGCAGCCGGCTGAGGAGTACTGTTCGGAGTTCCGGAGGTGGGCCACGGACACCCAATAGAATGACCAGACTCTGAGAAGCCATTTCTTTATTGGGTTGTCTAGTAGACTCCAGGAATCAATGACTGAGTACTCTGCTCTGAAGTCGCTGGAAGCCACAATATCTCTTGCTATCAGGGTGGATAGATGTCTCAGAGAGAGATTGTTCTCCCTGTGGAGGAGGTAACACAGGTGCAGATGGAGGAACTTAAGCAGATAGGAGTGTCCCCTCGCTTTAGGCCGTCTGTAGCTTACCATAGGATGGGGGCAGCATGCTTTTACTGAGTGCTTAAGCGTCACTTCATTGGGGTTTGTCCATCCATATCCAGACAAACATCTAAAAAGCTGTCTCCCCCAGGTTTTGTGGAGGATGGAGACCTGGGGAGTATGTTTCCTCCGTTTCTCCATCTTTTCCAGCTGATATCCCTCCAGGACAAAGAGGGGATACCATTCCTACTTTTCAGGATATAGCTAGTGATGCACCCCCAGGCTATGGGGTACTCGGGAACCAGGCCGGTGTTGGTCTCTCAGGGATATCACAGTAGTCGTGACCCGGTCCCGTGGCCAGGGATCAGTCCAAAAAGGGGATATTTACAAGGGATGATTTGTCGTAACGCCACCCGGGGTATGTGGTTAATAGAACCACCGCTGCCGTATTCCTGCTGGGGACGGTGATTTGGGGCAGCGTGGATGGAAAGCCCTCCTCGGGTAGGGCTGGAGGGTCCCCAGGGCAGGAGGGATGGTTTGATGTGGCTTTGTGAAGGATGATGATTTTCACAGTCACTTACTTTGCTGCAGCTTCTTCAGTCAGTATGCAGGGCTGACAGGCTGTGGCTCCTCAGGTGGAACTTTTCTGCGGTACTGCAAGTATAGAGCTCAGTTACAGGGCACAGGGCAATAGACGTAATTAACACACACAGACTCCTGATAGCCATTTCTCTGTCTGTTTACTGGAGTTGAAGTAGTTGTTACAAGCTGTCCCTGGAATCTGGAGAGCAGTTCAGGGTATTTCTCACCTGGCCGGGTTGTATTGGCTTCCTCACTGTTTGCGTTGTGGCCCTGCAGTTGCCGCCCCTGACTCTGTCTGCGTCTACCAGTATGACAGGCAACTCAAGTCCTTCACTTTTCCACCTCACCCGGGAAGTCAGTTTTTGGATTCTATATGTTGCTGTGTCCCTGGCACTGGGTAGCTGGAGAATTTGGAGTCCCCCACTTTCCGGTGTTGACTGCCGGTGTGTCTGAACCTGCACAGTCTCAGACTCCGGTGTCCGTTCTTGTGGTGTTCCTCTGCGGAGGGGAAGCACAGGGTGATGCAGCCCCTCCCGGTAAGTTTCTGTCTCTCTCTCTTCCTTCCTCAGGCCCTAGCCTTAGGCCTGGTGTTCAGCAGTGGACATTGGGATGAGCCTGGCACAGCTCGTTTACACCCAGGTCTGGTCCTCAGTTTGCACAGAACCTGTCGTCTTCACAGCCCTCCCAGGAGCAGAACTGAACTGTGCTCTTCGCAGTCCTCCTAGGAACTGCACAGCTCTTGTTGCTCCTCAGACCAGAATATATAGGGGAGTTCCTCCTGAAGCCGGGCTTGGTCTCCCACTTCTGTCTGGAAGGTGTTGGTGTTGTTTGTGTGTTGCCTGAGTGGAATACCCCTTACTGCTCTCTGGTGACACCTAGCAATGGTGACTCTGTGGCAATGTGACTCTGGGGTGCCACACTAGGCCTATTTTTCTCCTGTGAAGTGCCATGAGAGGAGTTGTCTATACTGGGGACCCGGCTCCTGAATCTACGGTTCCTAAGTCGGTTCTGTCAGAGGTGTCTACTCCTAATACACTATCTGAAGAGCCGCTCCCCCCCAGGTCCTTTTGAGGAAGGCGACCTGGGCACACACATTTCCTCTGTACTTCCCTCTCTTCTAGTAAATGTAAATAAGTGACTCACCCAGGGCAGGGTACTTAGATCTCAGGCTCAGTCTGGAGGTCACTGGTGGCTGCCTGAGGCTGTGGCCCTGGTGGTCAATGATTAAGGGGGAATTATTTACAAGGATTATGTACAAGTTTGTCCTGACGCCACCTGCAGTACCTGGTGAGATGTCACCAGAGCCGCTACAGTCCTCCGGTGGTCGATGGTATTACGGCAATGATGGTGTAGTCCTCCGCAGGCAGGACTGGACCGCCGAGGTAGCGATTCTGTGGAAGGAATCAGTCTATGCTAGGAAAGATGCAGCAGAGTCGACAAGTCACTTCACCGGGTACTTTACTGGAACTCAGCAGTCATTACAGTTCACAGTGCAGTATGATGTTATCAGACAAATGGTTACGGGTAACTGCAAGTTGATTTTATGGTAGGTAGACGGAACCCTCGCACATGCCTTTCTTGTTCCTCCTGTTCCCTTGCTCCCAGTAGCGGTGTGAAGCCTGATTTCGTATAGAGTAGCCTGACCTCCTGCTGTCTTTACCTCCCTTGCTCCCATCAGGTGAACCTTCTGTTGAACACAGCAGCGCCCGGGACTCTGTGGCTCCTTGCACAGCGGCTTGCCAGCGGTGTCTGATTCCCCTCTAGTGGGTGCTTTAGGAGTCAGGGCCGTATCTGAAGATACCCCCGTTCTACGGATTCTCTGCAGGCCGTGAAGGTTCCTGCAAGTGCGGGCTCCGGTACCCGGTTTCTTATTTTGAGCGGACTCCCACCTGAGCCTCTTGCTCCTTTTTCTCTGTCTGGGATCTGTTCTCGTTTCCTGGGTCCCTCAGCCGAGGTAACCCTCCTTGCTCCTGGTGAGCCTGTCCCAGACGCTCCTTATCTGGTCCAGAACCACCGTCTGACTCCTGTCTCCCCACGTCCTAGACTCCAGTCTTCCTAGACCACTAGACTGACTCTAGTGCCCCCTGGAGGTGACTATATCCCCTCCCGGGTTCCCTCCCACTGTGTGACCTAGTGTGGTTGCCTGGTGGACACGCAGCATCGTTGCGTGTGACACTGGGAGCGAGCGAGAAGCCAGCTCCCAGCGCCTCTCAGCAAGCACTGGGAGCTGGTATCCATGGTAAACTGCGGGTAACTAAGCGCCGCACGACACTTAGTTACCCGCTTGTTTACATGGTTACCAGTGATCTCGCTGGTACTGATCGCTGGTGAGTCTGCCTGTGTGACAGCTCACCAGCGATCAGCCTTCAATGTCGCCAGCGATGAGATCGCTGGCGACATTGATGTGTGTGACGTCTCCATTAGTGCTGTGTCCCACGAATTGGAACAACTCATTGTGTATGATTCTAGGTTATGTATTGCATTTCTCTATTGCTAGGCAGATGCCCTGCTTCTTGAAGTTTGTCCCTTCATCCTTTCTTTAGTTGATCATGTTAGCTTTCGCTCCTTCCTTCTTCCCCATTATTTGCTGTAGCCATTTTTCAATGTCCACATGTTTACTGCTCTATTTGGATTACTCTTTCCACCTGTTGCATTGTGCTTAAATACAAGATCAACTGTTTCTCTTGGATTCTTAATACAAGTCAGGCTGGCCGAGTTGGAACTATCTGAAGACGTATCGCATGTGAGTGCAACAATCATACAGTTATCTAAGGGATTGATGACTAAGGGTTTAGAGACTCATACTGCCTTGAAGAGTCAGAATACTTAGGGAGCATGTATGGAACTTTGTTACAGATTCAACATTGACAAGTGGAGGGACGAAATATCTGTGCTTTACACTGCAGTTGTGATCATTAATTCAAATTTATGATACACAATTATACACTACAATCAACCAAACCACCAGTGAGAAAAAATGTAGGGTCCTTGAGATCTTTCCCAAGCCCTCATGGTTCTACATGGCTCCACACCCATGATGTAGACAATGAATGTCAGTCACCAGGCAGTTCTATAGGTAGCGGGAGGCATCTTACAAGCTTGGCGGCCATTGAACTATGTGTGATATTATGATTCTGCCTTGTAAAGTTTACCATAAACTGCCTCATATATTGTCAGTGGCATAAAAGACACCTGGAAGTAGACTTTTATTACATGGGAAGCACATTACAGTCTGAAAATTATATTGTTTTAGAAGTATATTTCCCAACTCCCGAGAAGATATCTAGAAAATAGTCAGAAGTATAAAGCACCTCTAGTTATTTAAAGATATCTAGATATTTAAAGTTAGGAAGGTGTGAATGATGTACTTGTCAACACTATTAGACATATTTCTAGTAATGGAGCTAATTAGTGTTCCCATGTAAGACCTGTTAACATTTATATATATGGTTAAAGGAATGTTTTGTCGACTCTTCTTTGTGTTATACTGCCACCTGCTGCCAAAAAGGAAAGGATAGCAGAGAACCCCCCTGCTGCTGAGAATGACATGGAATAGTCCAGGAGATGGATGGGTGGGTCTCCTGAAGGAGAAGAGAGAACTTCCATGTGTGTTGCAGAGAGAGACAGACCTAAAGAGACTGGATGTCGAGTTAGGGGCCAGACTGCAAGTGCAAGCTGAGATCCAGGACAGAGATCCAAGACTGACTGCACTCCACACGCCTGTCAGCAAATTACGGGCCCCAACGGCAACGAGGTACCTCGCAGTAAAACTTGTAGTAAAGTGTGCACACTGTTTTAGTTAGGGAGAGATAGGAAAAGACTCTGCAGTTCAATATACAAGGAATAGAAAGAAAACGAACACTCTGCGTCTCGCTCGATAAAGACTTTGCATTTCTTTATTTAAAGACATTCAGAGACCTTGCATTCGCTGCAGACTAGGCACAGTGGTTATATGCATTGTATTTACTTTTGCACACCTTCCCGCTCCTTCCCCTTCTTTTCCCTCAGTTGCATTAAAATTGCATTTGTTTAACATTCTGTGTTCCGTGCAGTCCTTGCGTATCCCGTTACCTGTGGGCTATTACACCCACACAGTTCAATAGCCTTATCATGTCTCCCACACAAGGCAATAGCGCTATCATGGTCCCCACACAAAGCATGATGACCACACAGCCCCCCCACACAGTATGGTGCCCACTCCCACACACACACAGTATAATGCCCACACACACAGTATGATGCCCAATCCCACACGAACAGTATGATCTTCCCTCCCACACACACAGTATGATATTCCTTCACACACATACACAGTATGATGCCCACATGGTCCCAACACACAGTATGGTGCCCCCCACTATTATCTCTACACAGTATAATGCCTTCACTGTATGATGCCTCCACAGCACCCCCACACACAGTATGTTTCCCTCTCCCACAGACTAACAGTATAATGCCCTCACTGCACCCCACATATAGTATGATGCTTCCACAGCACCCCACACACTATATGCTTCCCCCTCTCACACACTAATAGTATAATGCCCTCATTGCACCCCACTTATAGTATGATGCCTCCACAGCACCCCACACACTATATGCTTCCCCCTCCCACACACTAACAGTATAATGCCCTCAATGCACCCCACACACGGTATAATGCCCTCACTGCACCCCACACACAGTATAATGCCCTCAATGCACCCCACACACAGTATAAAGCCCTCACTTCACCCCACATATAGTATAATGCCTCCACTGCACCCCACACACAGTTTGATTTCCCCATAGCATCCCAACAGAGTATGCTACTCTTACACACAGAATGATGCCCTACCAAGTACTCCAACACATTATTATGTGCCAAAAACAGCCCACCCACAGTATGATGCCCATACAGTCCACTCACATAGTATAATACCCCCACAACCCTTATATAGCGTCCCTCACACACATATTACACTATCCTGCATCCCTGTTCCACTTATCTACTCTTTGCTTTCCCAGTCATATGGCTTGAGATTATCCCATGATGGTCCTTGAGGATCCTTCAAACCCTACAAAGACAGAGTGGTGAAACCAGGATCTGTTGGCTCCCTGCTCCATCATCTTGTCAATCTGTATTTGTGACCTGAGGTTATAGATACAGTCAGATTCCAGACATATTCCTGATCTCCTGGGACAGCTCCCCAAATTTGGGACTGTCTCACTCGATCTGTAATAGTAGGGAGGTAAGTAGGATATCTGTGGTGGCGCCTGGGAGTAACAAGTATTGCATTCCTACAGGGTACTAGGATCTGCATGAGTTTTATGGATATTATCTGGGGTTTTTCTTATTTAGGAAGTCTTGTCTTGGGGCTTGTATATCTTTAGGGAATGGAGTAGAGTCTGTATTCGCTTAGGAGCTCATGTTTGGGGTTTTTGCATATTTAGGAAGTCTGGACTAGGGTCTGTAATAGTTTAGGGTGTCAGGAGTCTGTAGTTATTTTTGGGCGTTGTGATGTAGGTTGTAGGCACTCTTTAGTGATCGGTCTTACAGATGAGTGGGGCACATTTTGTGCTTCTTAAGTCAAATGAGTGAAATTCGAGCCACATGATTTCCTTTTCCTCCTACCATAACAATGACCTTCCATATAGACATTACATAATTATACCGACTATAAAAAAAGGAAGTATGGTTTCACACTAAATGATTTTATAATTTTAGTGTAACATTTGCTTCATCCAGTACCTTTACCCCTGATAAGTGGAAAAGCACTGAACTGCCAGGGCAAATGCACCAGATTTCTTCAAATTTGCTCCGGATCAGTGGTGATCCCCACTATGAAGTACAGTATATCACCCCAATACAGTTGAATCCCATTGTAGTCATAAGCTCCCTGCCCCGCCAATCTCTGTCATATAGGCCATGCCTACTGTTGATCTACATCAGAGGTCCCCAACCTTTCCGACTTTGAAAGCCACATTCCGCTCTCAAAGATGGTCAAAACCCAAATTCAGCTCAGAGAGGGTTGCGAGCTACATCCAACTACCGCCACCAACAGTAGTGACACCTAGAGCCCCCATTACCAGTATAATCACAGACAAAGCTTTTCCACAGAGATCACACCAAGGCAGTGTACCAAGATCCTGGGGTTCCTACCTTACCTATATCCAGGTCTGCTCTTCTATGTGGGGGCTACTCACATCTAGAGACCTGTTCATCAGAGCTGTTTACTAGACCTGTTGCTAATGTACCAAGCTGGAAGACAGCTGCAAGCCACAGATTACAAGTCCATGAGCCACATGTGGCTCCTGAGCTACATCATACAATTATAGATGAATGAGTAGATTCGCGCAGGACCCTGTCCCAGAGACCAGATTAATCTTCAGTGGTCGCTGGGTGAGAGCCCTGCAAACCACCTTCTACCTGCTGTAATTTTCAGCTCTTCTTTTGATTAGCAGCCAGGCTTGGGCGACGTTGTGTGTGCGTTATGCCGTAACGATGAAGATGCCCCATGACAGCTAATCAAAAGAGGAACTGAGGCTAATAGTAGGTGGAGGGAGGTTCACACTGCACCTCTCCAGCAGCAATGGGCTACCGGCCTGGCCACTGGACCAGTATCTTGAGAATCAATTTATTAATCTCGAGCAACAATTAATCAGTGTCCTGAAGCCTATAAGGGGACAATCTGGTGTTATAGCCTTCAAAGGAGCACATACCGGGTGGCATATGTATATTCAAGCGTCCTTCTTACTTTGTAGAAAGCACATTGGATTCATTCGTTATTACTTTCTGTAGGGGCATACAGGTGTTATTAATACCTTTGAAAACAGTGGTTTCCAAACTCCAGCCTTCACGACCCACAACAGGTCCTGTTATCATGATTTCCTTAGCATTAAACAGATGATGTGATCATTACCATTTGCAATGCTAAGGAAAACCTGAAAACAGGACCTGTTGGGGGCCACGAGGACTGGAGTTTGGGAACCACTGGACTAGAGGACACACAAGGGGCATTCTTACCATGTGAGAGCACAAAAAGGAGTACCTATTTCTTTTAGGTGCACTATTAACACTATCTATTTTAGGGGAACTACCTATGTGACACTATTCAAAACCCAAGAGAAAAACACAAAATGAATATTGTTATGATCTCGTAGCAACTCACATGGGAAACTATGGCCTTTCTCAGAACAAAGACACCTGACCCAACTGGTTCCTGTACAGACTAAGGTTCCTAGCTGTGCGGACCCTAGGGGCTCTTGCAAAACAAGGAGATGACAACACAGGCTCTGCTTCCTAATCAGCTGTCGAGTGCACCTCGTACCTCCTTATTAACCGAGGGAAAAGTGAAAAGCTTATAACCCTGAATCAGGAAGATGTGCAGAGATAGATAGGATACCTGAGTGAGACATCATAAAACCTCGAAAACAAAGTGAAATCGTCAAGTATGCTTCCTAGCTAAAGAAAGCAGAAAGGAGTAGGACAGATAGAAGAAAAAACTGAATTAGTCCTTACCGGTAATTCCTTTTCTTGTAGCCTTCCACGACAGCATTGCAGGATGTCGTCCACGCCCTATTGGGGGACAGGAACACAGAGAGGTTAAAAGCCCCTCCCCTTCCTCCGTACTCCAGTGTATTACCAAGATCACCTGAAGACATGGATTACCTGATATAACCGGATCCAAATACCGACAATAAGGGGGGGGGAACTGATGCTGTCGTGGAAGGCTCCAAGAAAAGGAATTACCGGTAAGGACTAATTCAGTTTTCTCCCATCGCCTTCCACGACAGCATTGGAGGAATACCACCGATACTCCTCAGGGTGGGACAATTGCCTGTAGGACTTTCCTACCAAAGGACAGATCCCGACTAGAGGACAGATCTAACCTATAGTGGCGAGAAAAGGTGTGGAGGGACGACCATGTAGCCGCTCTGCATATCTGCTCAGATGAAGCTCCAGCCCGCTCCGCCCAGGATGTAGCAGCAGCCCGAGTGGAATGAGCCTTCAACCCCACCGGAGGAGCAAGGTCTTGAGCGACGTAGGCCGAACAGATCGCCTTCTTGATCCAGGAAGCGATGGTAGCCTTGGAAGCCTTCTTCCCTTTGTTTTTCCCAAAATGCTGAACAAACAGGTTCTGATCCAACCTCCAGGAAGCGGTCACTTGGAGATAGTGGAGGACAGACCGACGCACATCCAAGGTGTGAAACATGGCTTCAGCCGCGTTAGCAGGAGAATGACAAAAGGACGGGAGCACCACTTCCTGGGACCGATGGAAATCCGACACAACCTTAGGAAGAAAGGACGGATCCAACCGAAGCGTAATGCGATCATCGGAAACCACGAGGTAAGGCGCCCGGACCGAGAGCGCCTGCAGCTCCCCAACTCGCCTGGCCGAAGTAATGGCCACCAAAAATGCCGTCTTGTGCGAGAGAGATGGAAGGGAAGCAGTAGACAAAGGCTCAAAGGGATCCTGAGAAAGCCCTTGAAGAACAATGTTCAAATCCCACGAAGGGACGAAAGGCCGAAGCCTGGGACGCAGTCTACAAGCAGAGGTAAAAAATCGTTTGATCCATCGATGGGCAGCAAGATCCTGATCAAATACGGCACTGAGAGCTGAAACCTGGACCTTAAGGGTGCTCGGCTGAAGGCCCAAATCCAAGCCTCGCTTCCCGTAAATGGCGTTCGTCACGGGCTTCCTGCTCTGCTGAAGCGTGCGGATTACTGCTTGGGAGAGGCCCTTGGCCGTCAGGATCTCGACCTCAACAGCCAGGCCGCCAGATTGAGCCACTGAGGGTCCGGGTGAACCAGAGGACCCTGGGATAGCAGGTCGAGGTTGTGGGGCAACCGAATCGGACCCTCCAGGCACAGGTCTTGGATAGCGCCGTACCATGCCCGTTTGGGCCACAGGGGAGCCACCAGGATAGCCGTCACCCCCTCCACCCGAATCTTCTGCAACGTCTTGGGGAGCAGCGGGATCGGAGGAAATGCATACACCAACCGGAAGTCCCAGCGATGGGCGAAGGCGTCCAGCCCCAGAGGATGGTCCGACCGACTCAGGGAAAAATATGTTGGCACTTTGGCATTTGCTCCCGATGCAAACAGGTCGATTGATGGGACTCCCCACCTGTCCGTAAGAGAGCGAAACACGGCCGGATGGAGGCTCCATTCGCCAGGGTGGACCTCCGTGCGGCTCAAAAAATCTGCCTGTACATTGTCCGCTCCCCTCAGATGAACAGCTGACAAGGAGAGAAGATGGCGTTCTGCCCAGGAAAATATTCGTCTTGCGAGCACCTGCAAGTGGATGCCCCGAGTACCACCTTGGTGGCGCAAAAAGGCAACCGTAGTCACATTGTCCGACAGAACCTTGACGTGACGCCCTTGTAGGATGTGAACTGCAGCATGAAGAGTCTCCTCCACCGCTAGAAGTTCCCGGAAGTTCGAAGATTGACGACTGATTGAGAGACTCCAAACCCCCTGGAACGGCACGCGATCCACCATAGCTCCCCAACCGGACCCGCTGGCATCCGTAGTTACGGTGGTCACTGGAGCCTGCAGCCAGGCCACCCCCGTCCGGAGGTTCCCGGGATTCATCCACCAGGAAAGGGAGGCCACCACCCGCCCCGGGGTCTGGACCCGAGAGTTCAGGGAATCCTGGCGCCTGTCCCAGGAGCACAGAATGTGTTCCTGAAGCAGACGGGAATGAGCCTGAGCCCAAGCCACTGATGGAATGCAGGCCGTCATGGACCCCAACAGGGACATCGCCTCCCGCAAGGTGGGAGACTCCCGAGCCCGGAAGCGGGTCAGTTTGTCGCGGAGCAGAAGCCGGTGTGCGACAGGAAGGAACGAGGTCTGTTTGGAGGAGTCCAGCAAGACTCCCAAAAATTGGCGGCGGGTCGCCGGAACCAGTTCCGACTTCCGAAGATTGGGCACCCACCCTAGACCCTGAAGAATCTCTAAAGTTCTGGACACATGGGTGCGCAGGACCTCTGCCGAAGGCGCCACTACCAGCATGTCGTCTAGATAGGGAATCACGCATAAGCCCTGGGACTGGATGAATGCTATCACCTCCCCCATGAGATTGGTGAAAACCCTGGGGGCTGACGAGATCCCGAACGGCAGCACATTGAACTGATAATGGCCCGTCCCACCTGCCCCGGAGATCGCAAAGCGCAGAAAGCGTTTGTGAGACGGGTGAATGGGGACGTGATAGTACGCGTCCTGGAGGTCGATGGTGGCCATCATGTAATCCTGACCGATCAGGGGAATCGCCGAGCGGACAGATTCCATCTTGAATCGCCTGTAAAGAACATGACGATTGAGAAGTTTCAGATTGAAGATGATACGGGGCGCCCCGGAGGGTTTTCGTACCACAAACAACCTGGAGTAGTGCCCCTGGCCCACTTCTCCCGGAGGGACCGGAGACACCACGCCGGAACCTAACAGGTCTTGCAGACCCGACAAAAACAGTGTGCGAGAGTCCCCTAGAGGAAGGGGAGTGATCCGCAGACATTGAGGGGGCTGACTTTCGAATTCCAACCGCAGACCCTCCCGAATGGTCGAGAGGATCCACGGGCATGAGGAGATTGCTTCCCATTGGGGAAGAAACATCAAGAGCCGCCCCGCAATGGGCCCGGCGTCACTGCTTAGAGCCCGGCTGGCCCCCCGCCCCCTGACTGCGGTGCTGGGGGAGCAAGATATTACGGTTTTTGTCACCTTTCTGGTAAGCCCAGCGACCGGACTTCCCCTTCCCCCTATACTGGGAGGGCTGGCTACGCTCGGCCCGAAAGGACTGCTTCCGAAAGGGCTTCTGTTCCGGGAGACACTTTTTCCGGTCTGACACCTTTTCCAAGATGTCATCCAATGCCGGACCAAAGACATAAGACCCCTGAAAAGGGATGCCACACAGCTTAAGTTTAGACGTGACATCCCCATTCCACATCTTAAGCCACACAGCTCTGCGAGCTGTGTTGGACAACACTGCGCACCTGGCGCCAATGCGGACTGACTCCGCCGAGGCATCAGCCAGGAAGCCTGTAGCACGTCTTAGAAGTGGAACGGAATCCAACAGCTCCTCCCTGGAAGTACCCTGCAGGATGTGATCTTCCAGCTGGGAGATCCACCTAAAGAGTGATCTGGCCACACATGTCGATGAAATGTTCACCTTCAAAGACATAGCGGCCGCCTCCCAGGATTTTTTGAGAACACTCTCCATCTTACGATCGAGGGGGTCCTTCAACTGGGAGGAATCTTCAAACGGTAAGGCGGTCTTTTTCGCCACCCTGGCCACCTGGATGTCCACCTTCGGAACGTCCCCGAGAAAGTCAGCACCCTCCAAGGGGAACCGCTGTTTTAACTCGGAAGGGGTGATCAGCCTATTTTCTGGCAACTCCCACTCCCGCTGGATGAGCTCCCGGATGACCTCATGGACAGGGAAGCCCACCTGCCGCTTAGCCCTCAAGCCACCGAACATGGCGTCCTGCACTGAACAAGGGGGTTCGACCTCCTCAACTCCCATGGTGCTACGGACAGCGTCCAGCAATTCTCCCATGGACTCAGAGGAAAAATAGTAGTGTCCAGAATCTCGTGCCTGTGCAGAGGCAACAGAGGCAACATCCTCGCCGTCCTCAGACGCAGAGCTCTGGACAGCTGCCATGAAAGCCATCGACTCACAGTCCTGGAGCTTCCTCTTTTTTGAAGGGGAAGGCCTGGATGCTGCAGCAAAACCTGGCAAGGCTGAGATAGAAGCCTGTACCTCCTGTCTAACCGCTTGAACTTCGTGTCTAACCATGGACCGGAGTTCCTCAAGCAGGGACGGGGATTCTTCCCTGACCACACCGTCCGTACATGGCTGACACAACTTCTTTTTGTAGGAAGAAGGAAGTTTCATGCCGCAGATGCCACATTTTCTGGATGGGGTTTTGCTGCTTTTAACAGGGGGGCCCTTGTCTCCCTATAGAAAAAGGGGGAGAAGGGGACCCAGAGTGAGTGAAGGGATCTAAGCCCCTGACCGCAGTGACCACCCCCAATACACTTACAGGAGCTGGGGGAACGCTGGGCTCTGCAGAGGCAGAGGAGGAAGATCTACCACCCTCCATCTTCAGGGATCTCCTTACCTGGGTGTAGTCTTCCGGCGGGTACTTATCTCTAAGCACCGTGCCCCCAACGTGGAACAGCTGTTCCCTCCCTCCTCCCGGTCACTGGCCGCAGGCAAACGCGTGCGATAGGCCTGCTGGGTCCCTGGAGCCGCGCCCAAGCAGTCACCGCGCGCACAGGAGCCGCCGGCCGAAAACCGGAAGTGACGTCACCCGAAACCGGAAGTGACGTCGCGGCACTCTCGGCGCGCGCTCCCGGGACCGCAGCTGGAGGAGGGAGACGCCGGAGAGCTGAGACAGGCCTCCGGCGCTCTGAAAACGGCCTGCTTTGCCCCGGAGGACGCAGGAAGGCCGCCAGGTCCCATATGGGAGCCCCGAGAAGGAGGAGGAGGACGCCCCCGACGCCCATCTCTGGCCCGGCCGTAAGTTCACCCAAATGCTGCCCCTGCCGGCCTGACAGCACTGGAACCTCTCCATGCCCCAAGGGGGACAGGAAGACACTGGAGTACGGAGGAAGGGGAGGGGCTTTTAACCTCTCTGTGTTCCTGTCCCCCAATAGGGCGTGGACGACATCCTCCAATGCTGTCGTGGAAGGCGATGGGAGAAAAACAAAGATAAATAGTCTAGCAGATCTCTATCTGACTAGTAGAAATCCAAAAGCTGTATGGCTGTAACTCCAAGTAGAATCCACAAAAAATATCACCAGCAGGAAAGATCAGCCAAGGGAAGGTTTAAATAACTACACCCAAAGGGTAAACTAAATTAACAAATGAAAACACCTGTTAACTTAAGAGGAATGAAACAAGGACAACAGATAATAGGAACCAAGAAAGAAACCGAACCCATTGTGGCTCAGAAGAGAAAGAAGCAAATCACCTAACACAGGTTTTAAGGTTTAAATCCTGAGGCATGACAAGCTTATACTCTATGATAAGTAAATCATAGTAGTATATGTAAATAAGTGAGGGTATTTGGTTAACACAGATTGATCAAAAAGCATAAAACCATCCACCACAACAAGGCATGCCCATAGGGACGGTCCTACTCTAGTATTAAAACCTTACCTTGCATCAGTGACATCAATGTGAATAAGGGTAAAGAAAGACAAGACCCCAGCTGCTGCCACCTATATTACTGTATATAGTATTTTTTCATATTTAGTAATTTTATCACTATTCAGTGATAGGTGTTAGTAGTGGTCTTTTACCCCCATCCAAATATGTCTCTTAAAGTTAGACTATTGCAACTTGGTCTAAATTGAGACAATTTGCCTAATTTGCTTTTCACTCCACTCTGGTCAAAAGAAGACGATCAGGTTTTGAGAAATGTTATCAGCATTTCTGAAATTCAAATGTTCTTTGTGGCCAAAATATGCCGTGGGTATAAAAAATTGTACTCAACCCTGTTAAAATACCAGGTTTTTGTCATGTAAAAATAAATCATCCCGAGAAGAATAAGTTCAAAACATTTTAGTAATGTCACTCATAATCTGTACAAGTCAATAAAAAAGTAAACTGAAATCTTTTCAGGTGGAAAAAGAAAAATAAAGAATTAAAATAATGTGGTTGCATAAATATGTATGTCGAGCCCCAGGCCTGGGGGTACTCAGGTATCAGGCTCAGAGGGGTTCACGGGGATGTCACGGGTGGCGGTGCCTGAGCCCGTGGCCTGGGTGACACTTCAAAGAGGGGTTATGTACAAGGAAATAAGAGTTGTTGTCTCGTGACGCCACCTGTAGTACCTGGTGATGGGTCACTAGCGTCGCCACAGTCCTACGGAGGGTGATGGTATTGCGACAAGGATGGCAAAGCTCCCTACAGGTGGAGCTGGTCCTCCGGGGCAAAGTTGCAGTAAGCAAAAAGGTTGAAATTTGGTAGCACAAAGACACGGAGGCAAAATCTGTGGCACCCCTGCGTCCAGGAGGCCACAAAGGGAACTGCAGCCAGGCAGGTAGGACACTTGTTGCACACCAACACCCTCACAGCCCACATAACCCACGTGTAAGAGAAGGTAACATCCAGCCCTGAGATTAGAGACTCTATGAGATTTAGGGGTGGTGGATTTGGAGGAGTGGGTTGGGCACACCCGTAGTCAGGTGACTTGACAGTATATAGGAAAGGGGGAGGAGGAAGGTGTTCAGTAGGCCGAGATAGGCTGAACAGCAAAGACCAGGAGCTGAGGAGCACAGGCCAGAGAACAGCAGCAGGTTGCGCTAAGCTGAGCAGGAGAGATCCACACGTTCTGGAAGAGTGAAGGCATAAGGAGCGCAGAATCTGTACCGAGCCAGTGTGAGCTGGAGGAGAGAGAAAGCCCATCCAGAGCCAGATCCCCAGGAGTGTGAGAGAGCAGAGAGGGACGGTGTAACCCGGGGCCCTAGAAACACAGCTAAAGCAACTGATTGCAGGCGGAGTAGCCCTCCTATATACCGAGAGACGCAGAAGGAAGGGAGCCTAGTAGAGCCTCAGGCTTGAGGACTGCTGGAGGCTGGGCTGAAGTAGAGTGTCGGCTCTAGAGGGGACCATAGTTCACCCGGCATCCCCAAACAACACGACGGGGGGTCTTAGTTCCAGATTGAGATCCCTACCCAAAGGACAGGCAGCTCAGTGACACACGTAGGACTCACAGAAGCCCGAGTCACCGCCATACTGTCCAGCGTTTCACACACACCCCGTGGAGACGGAGACCGTAATAGCCCGGAAAGGACACTGCAGACTGTGTGAGGGGTCACAGAGAGAGAGGCCTGGCTGCAGGGAGCAAGGGGAACCCGGAGAGGAAGAATGTGCCCGTGTATTAAGAACTGTACTTGAACTTTGTAAGAACTGTAAATGAGCTGTAAAGTGACTGGCAGAACTGAGAGTAAACACGGAAAACCCTGGAACTGCTTCCCTTGTGTTTCTGCATGAAAGCGATTCTCTCCATACAGGATTGCATCAGAAAGACCTCCACCTGCAGAACCACAGCACAGCACAGCCTGTCAGCATCAACGCTGAGGAGAGATCTCTGCAGCGTCTGCAAAGTAAGTGTGCTACACACTCCACAATAGACTTAACCCTTACTGCCCCGGGGAATACAGTTCTACCCACTGGAACTATACCACCTAAACTGCCATTACATCATCCCCGGTGGTTCTGCAGCAGAGGCGGCCCCCATCACTGGCCGCATCAAGTGGGTGGCGTCACGACTGACATCCCCTGTAAATATCCCCTTTTATTGCCGAGCCCGGGACACGGACCGGACCAGGACCACCCGTGACTTCCCCAGGAGCAGACCGGTCCGGTACCGAGTACCCCTGTCCCAGTGGGCCCGACAAGTCACTCTTCCGGGTACTTTGCTGTAAACAGTCAGCAGCAGTATACAATGTCCACCCACAGCTCAGCCAGATGTTAAACAAACAGGTAGCTCTACAGGTGGCTGCAAGTGGATGCTAGGTGGTATGGAGGTACTTGTGGTATGCCTTAGTTGATGAACCCGTGTCCTTTCTTCCCCACCTAGGATTAGTCCAGACCCATTTAGTCCTTGAAGGTTCTTTAGGGGCTCCCCTCCCTTTGCAGTGAAGAAGCAGGTGGACCGCTCCGTGTGGCAGGGTGCTGCAGCCGGTGAACAGACCGCAGCAGCCGGTTGACGACTTTAGAGCTGGACTCTGGCCGTGTCCTCGGTTCAGGCATTCCCTTGGTGGACTGGGGAAGCTCCCTGGAGTATGGTCGGTCCACGCTGGGGTTCCCCCTTTCTCTCTCCGCCCAGACTCACGCGTCAGGCTCCCTCCCTCAGGATCCCCTTTCATCTTCCCTCAGGATCAGCCTGGAGCTGTCCTGTTAGACCTCCCGACTTGCTCCACACTCCTCCTCGACTCCCTTCTTACTACTCTTTGATTCCCTCTAGAGGTGACTATATCTCCCTTCCAGGAGTAACCTCCCACTACTACTCTAGTGTGGGACTGCAGGAATGGGTCCCACCCACCAGCCCAGCATCCACTTGCAGTTGGGGAAAATTACACTGCTTTTATGAGTGTAATACCCCGGTGTGACGTCTGACCATCGGGGGCGCCACATGTACACCCTTAAACTAATACTTTGTTGAAATCCCCTTTGCTTCTATGACAGCATCTCCTGAGTACAGCGCCATCTTCAGATTGTAGCGCCTGTGACCGGTTTCCATGTGGCAGGGACATCCACGCTATGCTCACCTTGCCCGCAATTCCGCACCATCTGGCCGCTCCCTGGTTTTATCTTCCTGCTGCAAGGACCTGTGTCCTCTGCATAAGTCTCTAGGGAGCGCGCATAGGCAGCGCACGCCGCTTGCCCATGATTCTTAAAGGGCCGGTATGCCCTAAACCTGGAGATGCTTCTCAGCCTACTGCTGAGAAGCACTATGCATTTAAGGCACCTTCCCCCATTGGGAGCTGCCTGAGCAAAGCAGTCTGATCCCAAGAGACACATTGCTAGTTCTCAGATCCTCCTTACTATTGTTCTGTATCCTGTTCATGAGCCTATTGTCCTGTGCCTATAACCCACTAACACTGTGTCTTGTTCTAGAGGCAGTATCTGACTCCACCTGCTGTGCCATATACCAGTCTGTGTCATATACCAGCCCGTATCTGACTACACCTGTTGTGTCATATCCCAACCTACACCTGATTCCACCTGCCATACCGAATACCTGTCTGCATCATCTTGCTGCCACTAGGTCCTACCACACACTAACTTGAGCCCTTTGGCTGCATCTTCTTACCCAGAGACTCTATCTGTAAGAGCCAAACCTTGGAGTTATCTGTCGTAGTATTAGACCCCCTGGGGCTGCACCTGGTGACAACTTACCAGCTAAAGCCTATTTCCATCCCTATATCAGAAATCTAGGTGACCCTCCCAGTCTTGCTTCTCCAGATGGCAATCGGATGCTCGACGATCCTCAAATTTTCATTTAGATTCAAGCCTGGGTCATTCCAAAACTTTGTGAAAACAAAAAGAGAAATCAATTGCGCCAATAGTGAGGACCTGTTTAACTAGGGGCTTATTGCTGCAGATGTAGCGATATCCACTCACCTGGATCAGTTGTGCCAAAGCCCCCGCACAGCTGGAGTGTATGCTGTCAGGTGAGGGACAAGGAGACCTCCTTCGGAGCACAAACAGTGAGCGCTGTTTGTGAGCGCTGTTCATCCGGCGGTGATCCTGGGACCCGATCACGTGATCTGACTGGGCGTCTCCAGCTGACGTCACAGCAGGTCCTATTGCTGGTTTCAGCTCTGAGCAGCTCCACACCGCTGTACCCAAAGGGGAGAAATAGCAATTGAAAAACAGAAGGATTTGTGCGGTGATTAGGTGGATCCACCTGATGAAGATAGCGTGGCTATGGAAACGTGTTGTGGCAGTTGAGAGCATCAATTTATTTTTAATAAAGTAAGTTTTACAACTTTAAGAATCTCAGGCCTCTTTTCCCTGCTCCAGCGCTCCACTAATCACCGCTCAAATCCTTCTGTTTTTCAATTCCAAAGCTTTGATCTTTTTCTGGAAAGGCCATTCTTTTTCAAATTGGAGTCATTGTTGTGTTGAAAGTTGAAATTCTTCCTTATCATCATTTTTTTTCATTGCAAATCTGAGTGATATTTGGAATTGTTCATAATTCCCTCCAGCTTGACTATAGCTCTAGTTTCAGCTGTGAAAAAACAGCACAAAGCATAATACTGCCTCCGTCATGCTTCATTATAGGTATGATGTTCTTTTGGTGATGCGCAGTGCTGACTTTGTGTCAGACATACTTTTTGGAATTTTGGCCAAAAAGTTCAAAAATAAATGAAAAAACAAGAAGAAAATTGGTCTGGGAGGCTGCCAAGACGCCTTAGTGAAGGGTGGCAAGATGGAAGCCTTTTCTCACAAAGAAAAAAAAATCTAAGCCCAAGTATATTTTGCCAAAACCTACATTAAGCCTGCCAAAAACATATGGACTCATCAGACCATAACACATATTTTTTTGGCAGGCGTGATTGTAGGTTTTGGCAAAATATACTTGGGCTTAGATTTTTTTTTTCTTCGTGAGAAAAGGCTTCCGTCTTGTCACCCTTCCCTAAGGCGTCTTGGCAGCCTCCCAGACCTATCTTCTTCTTGTTTTTTCATTTATTTTTGAGGGACATCCAATTCTAAGTACCGTAATGTCACTTGTGCCAAATTTATGTTACTTCTGGATGATGTCTTCACAGCATTCCAAGATGAACTACAGGACTTTAATACCTTTTCATGAGATGGCAAAGCCCCCAAAGCTTTTGCATGTTGAGAGTCAGCAGCAGAAGTCCTTTGGCATCCCCCAAAAAGGAGATTCTCCAGAGAATCCGCTCATGCAAGAGGGTCCTTCTTGAAGTCACAGTGCCAAGTTTGAATCTGGTCTTAGAGATGGTGCTGGCCTGATGGGTCTCCCCTAGGAATGAATAGGTCATAGCTTTCAAATTCTGTAAGGCCAGTCCTAAACACAAAAGTACCAGAGTTCTGAAACAAAAAAATCCGTTTGAAGGGTACTTTAGGGCTAAGCTGCTTCTTAGTAAAGAATTAGTTTTTTTTCAAGGTGGTTTTCAAAGGGGATGTATCCCTCAGAGTGTCAGCAAACCTATTAATAAAGTTGGTCTTAATTAGTGTGTTTATTGTGTTTCACCTATAGAAGCTGTATGACCCAAAAACAACATTAAAAAAACTACGGTGGACCTCTTACGGACACGTAGTGAGTTGAGCGCACTGTTGGATACGACGTTAGCAAGGCAGCGGGACCGCTTCCATAAGTACCTATATAAGTACTCTGATAAACCCGGTAAAGCTCTGGCGAGGTTCTTGCACCCTCGCGCTCCCACCACTTACATCCCTACCATGAGGTCTGCTACGGGTGATTTAGTCCATCTTCCTGCAGAGATTGTGGATTCATTCAGAGCATATTATGACTCTCTCTACAACCTGAGGGGTCCGTTGTCTGATATGTCCCCTACCGAGTTTCAGTCTCGAGTGGATGATTACATTCGTGACACGGAGCTCCCGCCTATGACAGAGATAGAATCTGAGGCCTTGGAGGACTCCCTCTCGGAACAGGAGATATTGGATACGATAAGATCCTTGGCCAATGGTAAAAGTCCGGGTCCAGATGGATTCTCTGCCGCCTTCTACAAATTATATGCGACTTCCCTGGCCCCCTTTATGACCAAACTATTTAACTCCATTTCGGCCACCTGCCCCTTTGCCCCCCAAACACTGATGGCTACAATTACTGTGATCCCTAAACCGGGCAAGGACCCCCTGTTATGCGCAAGCTATAGACCTATTTCCCTCATCAATGTGGATGTGAAGGTGTTCGCAAAGGTGTTGGCCAATAGACTGAGCCCTATTCTTCCTGGGTCCATCCACAACGATCAGGTGGGTTTTGTGCAACATAGGGAGGCCAAGGATAATACAGTAAAGACTCTGCTTCTGACTTCGTACATGCGCACGGGAAAGATACCAGCCTGTTTATTATCTATTGACGCTGAAAAGGCATTTGACCGCCTAGGCTGGACCTTCCTACGTGCATCTTTGAAGCAGTTGGGGGTGGGACCTACCATGTTGGAGAGAATCTTTGCTCTATATCATAGACCCACGGCCCGTCTTAGGGTCAATGGCACTTTATCCTCGCCCATTGACATAAGAAATGGGACTCGTCAGGGCTGCCCCCTCTCCCCCTTGCTATATATCCTTGCTATGGAACATCTAGCAGTGGCTTTGCGGAAGGTACCAGATGTCAGGGGTCTGCGGATTGGTCAGCATGAGTTTAAGTTGTCCCTATACGCTGATGATTTATTGTTATATATTTCCAACCCGGCTGTGGCTTTCCCTGTACTCCTCAGAGAGTTCCGTAAGTTTGGTGAGGTCTCCAATTTTAAGGTCAATTTGTCCAAAACGGAGGCGCTCAACATCTCCCTGCCTGATGACCTGATCTCTCAACTCAAATCGTCCTTCTCCTTTAGGTGGCAGACCACTGCATTAAAATATTTAGGAATCTTGATACCGGCTGACCTTAACGCAACATATGCTCTGAACTATGTCCCTCTCCTGCAGAAAACCATATCAGATCTTAAACGGTATAACAGACCTCAGCTATCTTGGTTCGGGCGGGTGGGAGTGATCAAAATGGATATTTTACCCCGATTCCTCTATCTCTTTCAGACAGCTCCTGTGCAGGTTCCGGATTGTTTTTTCAGGCGTCTGCAATCGGCCATTAACAGCTTTATTTGGGGAGCAAGGAAGCCACGGACGCGGTTTTCAGTCCTAGTGAGACCTAAAGTTAAAGGGGGGGTAGGCCTTCCTGATTTTAAACGTTATTATCAGGCAGTCTTGCTCTCTAGGATTGTCGACTGGAGGTTCAGTGATGCCCATAAACAGTGGGTGCTCCTGGAGAAACTTCTATCACCCTCCTCCTTGTACTGGCTGCCTTGGCTGGGGGGGACTGGACGCCCACCTGTGACGGGCTTTCCTCCCCTCACACAAACTGTTTTGAGGTTCTGGGATAGATCATACACGAAATTACGTTTGACTTCCCGATTGAGCAGACTGAGTCCCCTTTTTGACAATCCAGCCTTCCCCCCTGCAATGAATAGATCTAGGTATCTGTGCTGGTCACAACTAGATGGAGTGGGGCTGGGACAAGTGAGGGATAGGCTTGCGGGGCTCTCCGGCGTGGGGGGGTTGCGAGGTCCTGACGATGCGGCTCCTTTGTCCTGGTTGGAGTTTATGCAGTTGCGAAGTTTTCTCTCCAATATTTCAATAGGGGCGCTAACTCCGTTTGAATCCCTGATGCTCCCCACCGAGGGTCCCTCCCATGTGGTTTCGGTGCTCTATAGCCTGATCCTGAACTCGCTCCACACTGGCACGCTTGGATTTATGGAGGCTTGGGAGAGAGATCTGGGGATCACCTTTTCTGAGGCAGACAGCTTAAAAATTTTTACTCTTGTGCACAAGATGACAATGTCTAGTCAAGCGCAAGAGAGAAATTATAAATTGCTGACGCGTTGGTACAGATGCCCTACCCTGCTCCACAGGATTAATCCGGAAGTCTCAGACACTTGCTGGAGATGCGGTTCTGCTGTGGGCTCTATGCTTCATGTCTGGTGGTCCTGCGATCTCCTGCAACCCTTCTGGGCCTCGGTTTTCGATGCCTTCCATCTAATGACTGGGGTTCGCCGTGAACCCTCTCCACAATTAGCTCTGTTATCTCTGATACCCGGCTCGATAACCTCCATCAAAAAGGGGATTCTGAGGTTCTGCCTAATAGCTGCCAGGGCAGTTATTCCCCGACACTGGAGGTCCACTGAGGTCCCCTCTACAGTGGAATGGATATCTGAAATGGATAGGTTGCACCATATGGAATCGCTTGCAGCGGGAGATAGTGACGCCGGGTATGAACAGGGGCGCACTTGGTTCCTCTGGCAATCCTTTAAGGAGGGCCAGGGGTTCTTGACTTGGTTGCGCACCTACTCGTAATTTCCAACACCTGGGCGTCTAGACTGCTGGGTCTTTCCCATTCCCCCCCCCTCTTACCCCTCCTACCCCTTTCTAATTTTTCTCTTTTTTTTTCTTCTCCCTTCTTATGTCTCAGTGTATACATTTCTCATTGGCTGTGTGTGTTTTCTAAGTTTTGATCCAGGCGTGATTTTCAGGTAATGAAACATGCATTCTCTTGTTGGGGGTTTTACTGGTGTCCCTTTGTACCTGATTTCTTACAGCTGTAATATGCCACTGTACTAGGATCTGGATTCTGTATTGGTTATTTCTATTGTTATGCTTGTCTGAAACTTTAATAAATATATTTACAGAAAAAAAAAAAAAAAACTACGGTGAATTGTATGGAGTTTTGGCACTGCATTTTTTGACCTTGCAGTACACTTCCTGCCCTTGTGAATACACCCGAAGGATGGGGCTCACCGGGGCTTTTCTAATGCACACACTTCACTGTCCTTTCAGAAAGAGTTTCCAGCAGTTTCTTTATCATCAGAGGGAGGATTACATTGACAAATGACAGTGACACACCCCCCAGGGCCGTGTGGTATTCGGAACTGGGCTACAGTACTGTTGGGGAGTCACGGGGGTCGAGACCCGGCTCCGTTACCGTGGCGGTGTCAATAAAAGTTTGGGAATTAAGGTTTTGGGGGTTGAAGTCGTGACGCCACCTACGGTACTCGGCCAGGGATGGCCGACACTGCAGTTCAGACCTCCGGGGCAGATGACGATGCAGGTACCCCAGGGGCAGGTGTATAAGTCAATGTGTAGATGGTTGTGAAGTTGCAGTGCAGGGCAGGTGACGCCAGAGTAATTCAAGGACACAGCTGGTGCAATTCCACACATTTACTCACTGTTCTTAGGTAGTAACATCCAGCCGGGTGCTGTGTCCTATAACCAAGGGGACTAGCCACTCCCAGGTAGATTGGAGATACTTAGCCGGCACCCCATTATGTGTACCTTCCCAGGGTCATTTCTCTCTCTTGCTCTGGCTCTCTCCCTCCTGCCCTGTGCCTTCCACTTCAGTGGCCTCGGACCCTGCCGAGCGACGCACTCTTCGTCCCCTTGGCTGTATCCGACCACCTTTGCAGCGAATGGTGTGGATTCGGCTGCTGCTCCTGGAGATGCAGCAGCCTCCGGTTGGCTAGCTGCGGCCTCAAGTCTCCTCTACTAGTCTGGGTCCAGTGACCCTCTGCAGCCCTGGTCCCTCCACTTGCCACGAACCGGCAATTAATGCGAGCCCCATGGGTGGATTTCTCACATCCCGTGCCTCTGGGCCTCTTCCTTCTCAGGAGCCCTCACCGGCTCTCACATCTTCCTTGTTCTGGGATGAGTCTCTCTGTTCCAATTCCCAGGAATCCTTTCCTCACATCTCTCCTGCGACCTCACTACTCCTCATGTCCTCCCCCTCTCTCCTCGTCGTTACTACTCCTCACTAATCCATGGTGTGCTCCTCTTATCTGCTTCCTCCACCCACATCCTCTACCTAGCCTGGGATGGGGCCCTCCCTCCACAGGGTCTGCCCACATCCCCTGGCCTGGAGTGGTGTGGTGTTGGATGCGGGTGTGTGGGTGCCAGGTAGTGTCCCCTCCTTACCCGAGAGTGGGGCACCACACGTCTGGCCGAGGTGCAGTAACTCTGTGGCGACTGGACCCTCAGGAGCGCCACAACAGTTCTATACACTTCTGATAACACAGGATTCTCCAATCGCAGTAGGCGACATCACAGCTAACCTCCTCCCCTTCTCTTTGCAAAGACCTTTGCAGGAGGTCATCAATTTAAAAGATAGGGTCAGGGTATGAAACAAAAGGAAGTATGAGTCTAAAAAAAGTCCCAGTGAACAATGTGAAAATTGTTAGTGCAGATTGTGTTATGTAAAAGTGCCAAAATGTAAAAAATACATTCAACAGGAAAACCATATTTAAACAATAGATCATTTTCTTATGATCTTTTTCCTGTAAGATATATGACTTACCTTCTCAAATTCAATGTTGTACTGAAACACAGAAGACCCAGAAAAGACTTAGTACATGGGTCAACCCTTACCACGTGGGACAACACTCACCACATGGGATGGCCTTCAACACATGGGACAACCCTCACCAGATTGGACAACCCTTAGCATATGGGGCAACCCTCACCACATGGGATAACCCTTAGCAAATGAGGCAACCCTCACCATATGGGGAAGCCCTCAACACATGGGGTAACCCTCATCACAAGTGGAAACCCTCACCACATGGAGCAACCCTCACTACAGAGGTCAATACCTACCGCATGGGGCAAACATTACACCATGAGGCAACCCTCACTGCATGGGTCAACTCTCACCACATGGGGCAATGCTCACCACATGGGGCAATGCTCACCACATGGGGCAACCCTCACCACATAGGGCAACCCACACCTCTTGTGGCAACCCTTACCACATGGAGCAGCCAGAAAAATATGGGGAACCCTCACCACATTAGGAATCCCCCACTACATGTGTCAATACCTACCACAAGGGGCAACCCCAACCACATGAGGCAACCCTCACCGCATTGGTCAACCCTCACCACATGGGGCAACCCTCACAACATGGGTCAATTCTCACCACATGGTGCAATCTTTACCACTTTGGGCAACCCTCAAAATATGGGGCAACCCTTACCTCATGGGGAAACCTTTACCTTGTGGGTCAACCTTCACCACATGGGGCACCCTCAACACATGGGGTAATCCTCATCACAAGGTCACAAGGGGAAACCCTCACCACATGGATCAACCTTCACCACATGGAGCAACCTTCACAACCTTACTACCCTCACTACATGGGGAAATTCTCACCACATAGGGCATACCCTTACCTCTTGGGGGAAACCTAACCTTCACCATATGGGGGAACCCTTTTCTGCTACATTACCCTGGGCATCCAG
The DNA here is from genome assembly GCA_033576535.1 of Allobates femoralis. NCBI lineage: Eukaryota > Metazoa > Chordata > Amphibia > Anura > Aromobatidae > Allobates > Allobates femoralis. Next base: position 48,895,218 of record JARQOC010000003.1, read on the forward strand.
CGAATCCTCTGTTGAGCTCTGATGCTGGCTTCATATTTACCTCAAAATCGGGTTAAGACTTATGTATATTAAACAGCACGGCACTGACACCACGAGTAATGATAAACCTGTAGTAATGATAAAAAATGGTCCTGCTTGCAATTCTAGGCTCTATAGCATGCAAGTAGGGCCTGTCCTAAAGCAGACACTCTGTACTTAATCCTACAGGCAAAAGTTGTTTTTTAATTTAAAGACAACTGCATAAACGGACTGCGGATAAAATACAAAGCCTCGCTGGTACAATCGCGACTTCAATAGCCCCGGGCAATTGTTGGCTTCACTAAATAAGGTGAATAAATTAGTAATTCAGCCTACTATAAATGTGATCAATTATTTTATACCTACGGTATTTGACTTGACCTTTGAAAAGCTTATACCCTCATTGGATGGAGTGACAGCTGCACAATCCTTGGATCGTATTGCATGGGAACCCCCCTGGAACAATTCTGAGAAGCTGTTTGTAAAAAGAAAAAAAGTTTATGGGTAACTTTACGTCACGGGGAAGTATACAAGGCCTCAGCCTCTTGTTATTGTCTGCCTTTAATGCCTGCGAGTCTGTCGGGACATGCTATTCTCATCTCAGAGTCTATCCTGTGTAGGATAACTATGCCTTTAATCATACAAGGGGTTTGTTATAATGTAATCCTTTAATTCACTGTTTCTCAAGTCTTGCCTTTTGCATTGATGTGCGGAGCTTTTTATGAGATTGTTTGCAGTAACACCTTCATAGGGGCCCCTAAATCCTCATATCGGCTCAGTCATCCAACTATGGCTTATTACTAAGGAAAATGGTGTCTTTTAACCTCCGAACATAGGACTGAACCTAAGCTTTGGCATTGAGATAGCACGAGGACACATAGCCACTGAGTCAGGTGATGGGACGTATTTTGTTCTGTGTGCAGGGGCGGGCTGGGCCGGGGGGCAGAGATGCATATGCCCCCCGGGCTGGTCACTTAGTCACTTAGCAGCGGTTCAAGGCCGCCACCCGCTAGGTGCCTTATTAACATCCTGCTCATGTACACTAGTACAGTGGTATGTAAAAGTTTAGGCACCCCTAGTCAAAATTACTGTTATTGTGAACAGTTAAGCAAGTTGAAGATGAAATGATCTCTAAAAGGCATGAAGTTAAAGAGGACACATTTCCACTGTATTTTAGGCTGAAAAAAAAATATTTTCATCTTTACATTTTAAAATTAACGAAAAAGGAAAATTGGTCGACATATACGTTTGACCACCCTGCATGGTAGTGCCCAAACCTAGTAGTGCCCCCTTTGGCAAGTATCACAGTTTGTAAATGCTTTTAGTAGCAGCGAAGAGTCTATCAATTCTTGTTTGAGAATCAGGCCTGGCTGTATGATCCTTTAAATGCACATGCACTAATTCATCCCCCATCTAAACACATAAAAATATGTTTAAGAAACGTTTACCAATCATACAGAAAAATTACATCAATCACATCCTCCTGCCCTTCCTACTTTTTGAAACGTTGTTGAGGCCAGCCAGAGCTGGCATAAAAATGGCAAGAGTTGCAAACTTTTTTGTGTAAATACAAGTTGTGCAAACATTTTGCTGCATTCTGATCCGATGAATTGGGTCTGTATAGGGCATTTATAGAAAGCCTATATGGATAAAATGTATATGAACTGGCGATAAGCGAGCGTGCTCGGTACTCTTCGATACTCGATGAAGCATCAGAGTGCTTGGGTACGATAATTGCTCGATTAAGTATCACAGTGTTTGTCCTTGCTCCCAAAAACCCGGGGGGTTTAAAAAAAACCTCTTTTTTTATAGTTCTTTTGGGGAATGTCATTTTTTGGGCCTTTTTGGGGGCGGGGTCTCTTTTGTTGGCCAATACATTTTTTACCCCTTTTTTTTGGCCAAAATCATGCGGGCATACCATTAGGGGCCAATACGATTTTTGGGTCTCTTTTAAAACCCAATAGGGGTGTTTAGTATCAATTTGGGGTTTCCCAATTCAATTTTGGACAATCATTCTTCCAGTAGGGGGTGGTTGGATACTCTCTTACTCGCGATGGGGTTTGTTTGTCTCTACGCTTCCCCAATTTTTTTGGGGGTGTTGGGGTAAATCATTAACACCAATGTCAGGGGGGGGTACTTTTTTTCACCAATTGGGGTTGGGAAGGGCATTACTTGCCTAATATTTTTGGGGGTTCCTTTTTTGCTTGGCCAAGTATCAAATTTTAATCTTTTTTTTGGGGCCAAGTATCTGTTTTGGTACTTTTTTTCTTGCCAAGTATCTGGGGTTTGGCACTCATTATGGCCAAAATATGGGTGTTAGTATCTCTTTTTTGCCAAATCATCTGATACTCTCTTTCTCTAATATGGGTCTTGGGATCCACATGCCCAAGTATTGGGGGGGGGGTACTTCATCATCCCAATTTTGGGGGTGTTGTGTACGATTTTTTGTCCCCAAATTTTTTTTGGGTCTTTCTCCAAGTACCAGGGCTCAAGGGGGGCTCAAAGAAAAAAGGGGATAGATTTATAAAAACATTTCCCCATTGATTTTGCATTATACGGGGTATCGGCACGCCACCCCGATCTTACCTTCTTTTGTACCAAGCTCTTTTTTGCGGGGCCTTGGGTAACTTAACTCGGGGGCCCAAACGAAAAGACCAAAAGGGGTACAAAAAAATTTAAAAAATTTTTAACACATTTTTTTTCTATAGCCCAAAACTTTTACCCCCCAGGCGGGGGGGGGTTGAAAACCCTGCACCCTTGTATCACGGCCTGCTCCAAACAAAACCAAACCCCCCAAAACCCTTTTCTCCCTTCCGGCCCCACCCAACCTCCTTCAAAAAAAAAAAGGGGGCCCATCCCCCCTTATTCATCCTAGCTAAAATGATGCATAGCTAGACATGATAAACACTGCCAAAGGACCGTTGCCCTCACCCGGGTTCATTTTCGTCAGGGGCAAAGGGGCCCCTCTGCTCGGAAAACTTTAAACCGGGAGATTTATCTAACCCCCCCCCGGGAATTTTTCTTTTATTTTGGAAACCGTTTTTACATCATAATACTGTGAAAAACGGATATAAAAAGGGGGGGAGACGTATCCACAAATCTAAAATGTCAAAGGGGGGGAACCACTTAAAATTCTCCCAAAATTAATTTTGAATTCTTTTAAAAATAAATAATTTAAAAAAATTTTCCCAAAATTTTGGAGTATTTAAAAAAAATTTTCCCTGGCTAATAATTTTCTATTTTCCCTTTTACTGTGTAAGGGGGTTAACCCCAGGGGCTACCGATCCAGGGGTACTGGGGGAACCCGGGGGTCTTGGCCCACTACCCTTTCCACAAGTAAAGGGGGATTTAGGGGGAAATTTGTCTACCCACCCATTTGGGGCTTAAAGGTTCACCACTCGTTATCCCAACAGGAAATCCCATTTCTTCTTTTTTTCTTTTCTGGCTGCTCCTCTCAGGGGCCTACACTTTTCTTACAGTCACCTCCCGGGGCCTACTTAAAACTCCTCATTTTTCCCTTTTGTACTGCACCCCGCCTACCTTCCCCCCCACTTTTCTCAAAACCCCCACCACCCCTTGCCCCCTAAGCCCACCCGGTTGGGTTTTTCTCCTTGGGTGTGTTCGTAGGTTTTGGTCAAAACTTTTCCCTAAAACCGGGGGGGATTCCCTATGTCCCCCCTTTTTTTCCGGGCGCCACTTACGACTGTACAAATTCTGATCATACCCCCCCTTGTGTGGATTTTTTTATTTTTGGGGTCCCCTAGTACTGTTAATGGATCTGTCTGAAAAACGGGACAGGTTAAAAAAACCACATTCCTGTTTAAATAATTTTATATTTCCCCGCAGTTTGTAATGGATTTTTGACCGTACGGGAACGGGGCGATCTACCAATCTCTTTCGAGATTATCTTATATATTCCCTGCATACTATTAATTGGTCTGACTGTACAACTTTACAACCACACCCCCCTGTTAATAATCTTCTATCTGTTCCCTGTTTACTTTATGGATTTTACCCCGGGGGGGGACTCTCCGGGTACTGCGGGGGTATCCCGGGGTTTTGGGGCCACCGGCCCGTTCCAAGAAAAGGGGGTATATAAGGGGGAAAATTTTCTACCCACCCACTTGTGGATTTAAAAATCCCCCATTACCCAAAAGGAATGCCACTTTTGTCTTTTCTGTCTATGGGCCCCCTGGGGGGGGCGCCTTTTTACTACCGTAAAAAACGGGTCTGTCATCCCAAAACTCCTTCTAGATAATTTATATTTTTTGGGGCCCCCGCAGTACTGTGAAAATAAATTTGTCTGATTTAAAAACATGGTTGATCAAACCACACTCCGTCAATAATCTTATATTTTTCCTACATGTACGTTAATGATGTGTTTTGACCTGGGGGAGGGGGTTTCATATACAATCCTTGCAAAATAATTTTTATATATTTCCCTGCTTTTTTTTTTAAAAGGGGGGGCCCTTACAGGAGATTCTGACTATCACATCCCCATCTGAAAATCTTTATTTTTTTCCCTTTTTTTACTGTGTCTTTTGGGGGTAAACCATTGTTTCCCCCCTGCCTTTATTAATCTTGCCAAAAAAAAAAAAAACCCTTTTTTTTCCAATGAAACAATTCGACTATATTAATGTCCCAACCCAAATTTACCTTCCTAACAAAGCAAACGTCTTTTTAAAATTTAAAAATTTTTAAAATTTTTTTTCTTAATGCCCATTTTTTTTATTCCTTTTTTTCTACTCAAAAAAAACCCCCCTTTTTAACAGTTTAAATTTTCCCCCTTTAAACCAATATTATTTTTAATTTATTAGTACCTTTTATAAAAAAAAATTTTTTCCTCACTCTCACTTGTGATCTGGGATAAAGTTTTTTTCAAGGGGGGTTCCCTTTTGGTCCACCCCCCAAGCCCCCCCCGGGGGAAAATTAAAAACTACTCTTTTTCCCAACTAACCTCTGTTGGGGAAAATTTTTGTCTGCTAAGCCCCCAAACACCATCCACGAACCCCCCCCGGGGGGCCTATTGGGGGAAACCCAAAAAAATTTTCAACTCATCGGGGAAGGGGGTTTTTTTGGGGGTATGGCGGGGGGGCCCCACGCAAAACTAAACCCACAGGTACACTTAGGGGGGCGGGAAGGGGGTGGGATATCACGGAAAAGGGAAACCTAAAAACCCCAACATTTGGGGGCCACCCCCCTAAATTACCTTAACCCCAAAGGGCCCTTTCCATTTTTGGGGAAACGCACGGCCCCCTTTAATTTTACGCAACCCCCCCCAAACGTTTCCAAAATTCCCTTGGGGAGACCTTGTCATGGGGGGGCCAGAAGGGGGTTTGGTAAAACCCGCGGGGCAACAGGGGGGTAGTTTTTTTTTTTCTCAAAACCTTGATACTATAATTGAGGCTCCCCCAGGCAAATGAAAACTCGGAAACCCGGCCAGCGGGCTCTGCCCTTTGGGGGGAAATTTTAAAGGGGGGGGGGAAAACCCCTTCCGTGCTGGGTTTTTTTAAAAAGGGTTAAAAAAGGGGGGTTTCGTGACACCCCCGGGGGGTTACGGGGGGCCCACCGCCTGAAAAACCCCGGGGGGGAATATACCTAATAGACGCTCTCCAGGTAAACCAAAAAGGGGGGCACTGTAAATATTTTTTGGGGGGAGGGGGGGCAAGGGGCCTTTAACACAGCCCCACCTTTTTTTTTTTTTCTATCCTTTTTGGGGGGGCGGGTTTTTAAAGGGGGTTTTTCCACCCCAAGCAATCTTTTCTTCCCATCCTTTTTTTCCCCCCTTTAAACGCCTGTGAAAGGGCCCCTGCTCAAAACCCTTAGCTGCCCCCTCCCTTTTCCCCTGCAAAAAACCAGAAAGACAGCAACCGACCTTTCCTACCCCCCCGGGGTGTTCTGCAAACTCTTCCGGGGCTTGCCCCCGGGGGTAAAATTGGGGGAAAATTTAAAAACCCCCCTTTTTTCCGGGGTACTACCCCGGGGAAACGTAAGACCCTCACAGCCAGACCCCTGTCCATCCCCTTTTCCGGGGGTCCCCCAGGAGTTGCCACCTCCAAAATATTTTTTTTTCTCCTAACCCCTCCCAAACAGGGGGAATTGTTAGCCCCCTTTGGGGGATACTTAGAAACTGCTTCTTTCCCCCCCCTTTTTTCACATCCTCCAGGAATAACTCTTAATCCCCCCTTCTTTTTTAACTAACTCCCCCCCAGACCAAATATGGGGGGACTCACCCAAGGGGGGATTTCCCCCCCTTCTCCGGGGGTTTTTTTTTTTTTTACCTTATGAAAACCCTTGTTGCTCTCTGGTGAAAACCACCACCGGGGGGCAGAATGACATTTGGGACTTTTTACCCATGCCACACAACCCCCGCAATCCTGTAACATTATCCCGGGGGCAACCCGGGGTGTACCTATGGAGAAACATCGGGGGCCCTTTTCCCCTCAATAAAAAAAAAAATCACAAATTTTTAAAAAAAAAAAAATGCACAAAAAACTTATAAAGTCCTTTTATTATTTATTTGCATCTTTTTTGGGGTTTAAATTTTTTTTTTTTTCTTTTTTTTTTTGGCGCCCCTTTTTTTTTTCTAATTCTTTTTTCGCCTTTTTTTCCCATGATGAATTGGGGGGGGTGTGTTTCCCCAAATTTTTTGGGGGTAGTTCTTTTTTAAAAAAAGCAAAAATTTTTTTTTTAAAGTACTCCATCCCCAACTATGTACTATTTTGCAAATTTTGCAATATTTTACCTAACATTATTTTTTTTCAAAAAAAAGAAAAAAAAAAAACAGCAAAGAAAAATCAAATTCCCTAACCAAATCAAAAAAACAAAACCCAAAAAAAAATGACTTCAAAAAAATGAAACCCCCCCAAATTTGTAAATACAAAAGAATAAAAAACCAAAATACTCTGTAATAAACCCAAAAAACCCCGGGGGTTTTTAAAAAATTTACCCCCTGCACCCCCCCTCCCCCCCCCTGAAACACAAGGGGCCCCTTTTTTTGAAAAACAAAAACTAAACGGGGGTTTTTTACTTTGGTTTTTTTGGGGCCAAAAACATCCATGTAAATAATGTGTCTCAAAAAAAAAATTACATTTTTAAGGGGTCCCCTGTTTTCCCTTTTTTTTTTGTTTTTAAAAAAAAAGGGGAAAAATCCAATGAAGGGTAACAAAAGGGGAAATTTTAAAAAACCCGGGGGCCCAAAAAAAAAGAAAAAACAACCTGCATTACTGAAATTTCCCTTTTTTTGTGTTCGAAAAATAAATAAATTTTTTCCTAAATTTTGGGGCCCAAAACCCCGGTAACCTTAAACCTTTGTAAGTATCGGGGCCCCTGGGGATAACCCGGTCTTTTATTTATCCTTGGAATCATTGATACGACTTCTTGTTAACTCACCCCCCCCCCAAAAAAATTGGGGAATTACACATTCACAATGAAACAAGGTGAAAAGGGTCCCGTCACCCCCCCACATAGGATTCCATATCGCCCGATTTGACGACGCGCACTTCGGGAAACTTTTTTAATCGCGGGGGATTTGCCCCAAATAGCATCTCATTTCGATCTCCACTTTCCGGGTTTTAAAAAATTTTCACCTGCACCCCAAATTTCCCCAATTTTGACCCCCTTTCTACATCCCCATCCCCCTGTACCCCCACGATCCGAAATCAGGGGGGATATCACCTGATTTCACGGGGGGGTTTACCCCACCGATTTTCACTGAGAACCCCCCCGTCCCCCACTACACACATGTATGGGGTTTTTCCACATCGTAAAGGGGGAAAATTGCCGTTTTTCCGCACATGGGGGATACCCCCTTTTAAAAAGCTTGGGGGTCCCCAAAAACTAAAATATATGTTTCCCCAGTTGATCAAAAAACATTTACCATTTTGTGGGGATTAACTATTCTTAAGGGGGTCGATTATGTTCTTCTTTTATAAACAAGAGACTTACCATTGTTTCATGGGGCCCACTGCCCGGGTCAAAATTATGTGATGATTTGAGTTTTTTTTGCTAAAGGGGGATTCCTCTTTCCCTTTGACTCATCGGGGGTGCCTGCTCATGCTAGTCACTTTTTCCCCAAATTTCACTTTGGGGTTTCCCCAAAAGGGGTATCTACTACAGCAACACCCTTCCCCCCCGCACGGGGGGGGGGCCCCCTTACTCCCCCCCTTTTCCGTGAACCCCAAAAATACTCTGCGGGGGGAGGATTATTTGATGTGCAATGCTAAGAAGCTAAAAGACGCCCTGGTGCTCTTCCCGGGGGTTCCCGAGCCAGATTTCTCCCCCCCCCCCCGAAAGTCCAAGGGGGGACCAGACACCAAAGTAGACATCACAAGAAAGAAAAAAAGGGATACCCATACCACGCAAGGAAAAAAAAAGGGGCCCCTAATAAAGGGAAAAAAGGGGGCCTGCAAGAACTGGGTTTGGGGGAACCGGGGGGAAGCAGGGGGGGCCTTACCCCCTTTTTTTTTGGGGGGATCGCATGCACCCTCCCTTTTCACCCCCGGGATCCCCTTTACCTATATAACACCAAAAAAGGGAAAAAAGAGACTTCCATGGGGGCATCATTCCTTTCCACCCCCGGGCCCCCTTGAAAACCCCCTCATCCCCCTACACTGCTTACTGCCCCACTCCAGCCCCCCCTTTTACACCCCCCCCCCCCGAGCCCCAGCTTACCGTAGGACTTTCCATCTCACCCACTACCATCTACCCCCGGGGGGCGTGCGGGGGGGGGTGACCCACCACCATATACAGTCTCAAAGTAAAAAAACTCTTATCCCCTTTTAAAAAATTTCCTTTTTTGAAGTGCACCAGGGGGGATAAACGCGCCACCCATGACTTCCGAAACACCCGCCGAGCCGGGCCCCCCGGTTTGGGGGGCCTGGGCCCCACACATAAAATTCAGAGGAAACAAATCATAAATTTTGAACTACAATTTTTGGGGAGCCCCTTTTCCCCCCACAATCCTTAAGAAAAAAACCCCCTGAAAAAACTGTTTTTAAAAAAGGGCTTACTGCTTTCCCCAAAAATTTATTCGGGGGTTTCATTTTAAAAAAAAACCCCGGGGGGGGTTTCAATAAAACAAATCGGTTTTTCCTAAAACAGGGGGGCCCAACAGCCCCCACCCACTGACCTTCTTTCTCCCACCCAAAAAGGGGGTTCCCTTTTTAGAAAAAGATTAATTATCAAAAAAAAAACTTGGTTTACAAAACCCCCCTTTTAAGGCGGGGGTCACGTACCCTTTTTCACTTTTTTTTTTGGAGACCTCTTTTTCAAAAACGCATTAAAAAAAAAGCACCCATACCCCCATTTTTAAAAAAAACCGGGCCCCAATACCCCAAAAAAAAAGTGTGACTGCCCCTTTCTTTTTTGGGGGCATACCAAAAACGCATGTTTTTTTTTAAAAACGCAGGGGGTTTTTTTTGAAAACCATGCGTTTTTATAACGGGGTTTTGGGGAAAAACCCGAAAAAAACCAAATTCCCTTTTTTTTTTATCCCCTTAAAACGCAAACTTTTTCCCCTGGGGGCCCTTTTTTAAAAAAACCCTGCTTTTTCAAAACGCTCAAAAAAAAACTACAAGCACTATTTTTTTGAATTCAAAAACCCCCCCAAAAAACCGGGGGCCATCAAGACCTTAAAAAACTCATCCCCGACATAAAAAAACCCTGAAAAAAAAAAATCTTTTTTAAAAGGCATAAAAAAATGCATGAAAAGGGGCCCCAGCCTAAAGGGGTTTTTTGGGGGTCTCCAAGGTTTAAAGCAACCCCCCTACCATAATTTGGGGAATATATTTTTTACCAAAATTGATGCTTTTTAAAACCCCCGTAGGTACAAAACTTTGGGGACAGCCAAATCCTTCGTTTTAAACTCCCCCCAAAAAATTTAAACTGTGCCGTTCCCCCAGCGGAAAAAACAAATTCTGTATTTTTCTGACAAAACATTTTCCCAAAAAAACTAGGGGGGAAAGGGGGGCCCTATACCCCAAAAGTACCGGCGTACGGGGGGCGTTTTAGCACAGGGGGGGTTTGGGGCCGGGGGGGGTGAAAACGGGGGTCTGGTTTTAAAAAATTCATTTTTTCGTTTTTCCACACAAAATTTTCCGACCACCCCCCCGCACTGAAGACCGTAAAAAGTACATTAGGGGGGGGTAAAATTTTTTTAGCTTTGGGGGCTTTGTCTGACTGTCTTCAATAAAAAAAGGGGGATTAAAAACCCTAATCTGGGGTCACATCGCTCTTAAAGTTTATCTCTACTAAAATAAGATGAAAACCCGTTTGCGCACCATTTTACTGAAGACAGTCAACTCAGAAGCAAAAAAAATATTCATGCTCCTTACGCCCATACCCTTTGGGGGACACGAAAAACCCCGGGCACTATGCACTTACACGCGAAGTAATTTTTTCCCTCGGGGGGGGTTTCAAAACCCCGGGGGGTGACAAATCATTTTTTTTTTTTTATGTCTCCCATAAAGGGCCACATATACCAATGGGGACATAAAACCAATTGGGAAATAAACGGTACAATTACCGGGGGGACATATATCCGGGGGGGACATAACACCGGGGGGGGGAAAAAAAACACCGGGGGGGACATTTTTACCAAAAAAAAATACATCCCCCAAAGGGGGGGGAATTTTAATCCAAATAGAACACAAACCCCATGGTAAAAAACCCACCGGGGGGGAACATATACAACGGGATGATGAATATACCCCAAAAGGGGCCCAAAGGGGGGGCATTATAAAAAATTGGGGGTTTTTTAAAATTTTCAAAAAAAACCCTTCCCCCCCCCCAAAATTTGGGCATAAAAACCCATTTATTCAAATTTTTTTTTTTAAACCCCTCAAAAACCTGTCATATGTTCTGAAATCTTATACCCAAAAAAAATTTTGGTACTATCCCAACGGGTATCCAGTAAAACTATCGCTGATACACCTTTTTTCGAGCGTTTTAAAAACCCAAAAAAAAGGAAACCCCTCAAAAAAAAAAAATCTTTTTTTTTTTTTAAGGGGGGGGAGCCCCAAAATTTTTCAATTTGTTCCATATAAAAACCATAGGGAAAATTTTGGGGGGGCCCAAAAATATAAATAAAAATCACGCGGGGGATTTTCCCATAAATAATTAAAGACTAAAATTTTATTAAAAAAAACCCAAAAAAAACCAAAGGGGAATTTTGGGGAAAATTCAAATAAAAAATTTATTGCCTGGGCAGTGGGGTTTTAAATTTTAAAGTCCTAACCCCCTTCCCCTGTACCCCCCTTCTCACATTCCTAAAAACCCCAAAGCACAAATTTTCAATCCAGTCATCCACCAAATGAACTACTTTTATCCAACCTCTAACATTAAACCCCACATTCTGTGCGGTGTAAATCATACCCGAACAAAAATTCCTCTCCCCGTCCTTACTACAATCCCAGCTTTCCCTGGGGGAAAAGGGTTGGGGGGTATAATTTCACAACCATCGAAAACCAAAGTATTGTTTTTCCTCATTTTTAATTTTAAATAGCCCAAAAAAGGGGGTTTATAGTCTTGGGGGGGACTATGGGGGCCCCCCTTTTTTTCCCCAATTTTTTTTCCAAACATTTCCAAACACTTTAAATTTTAAAAATTTCAAAAATAATAACTATAAAAAAAAAATCACACCCTGTGATTTTTTTCAATCAAAGCGATTTAATAACCCTTTTTAAAAAAACCCCGGGAATCCAAAAATAAAACTCATCCCTTTTTAAAAAACCAGAAACCCCTATTTTCTAACTTTTTAATTTTTCTCACGTTGCCCCCCCGCAAGATATTCCTTTTTTTTTTACACAGAAGGAAATTTTGGGGCAAAAACAACTGGGGGGTTTTTTTCTTTTTGGGGGGCCTTTTTAAACCCCCCTTTTTCCCAAAAAAACTGTCAATAACCCCTAATCCGTATCATCCAAAGGGGGAAAAAAACGCCACAGTAAGACTTTAAAAAACCCCAAAATTTTTTTGCCCGAGATTTTACATCCCAAAAAAATAAATCAAAAATCTCTTCAAAAGGGCAATGCAGCTCAAAAAAAGGGAAAAAAACTGCAAACGGGGGGTCGGGAAATTTTTTAAAAGGGGTTTTTAAAATAAATTTTTTTTACAAAAAAGGGGCATTTTTGGGGGAAAATTTTTTTAATTTTTATTCTCTTGGGGGCTGCAGCGGGGTTTCCTCCAATTTTTTTTGGGGGAAGGGTCACCGGGGTCATTTAATAGCCCTTTTAAAAAAGCAAGTTTAAAATTAGGGCCCCCCCCCACATCAAACGGGGGAAAGGGGCCAAACCCCTTTTTCAATACCTTGTGATGGGGAAAAAAAATTTTTAGGGGCTTTTTAAAATTTTACCCTGAAAACCAAGGGGGGTTTTTTGGCCCCTCCCAAAAAAAATCGGGGCCCCCTTTAAAATTTTAAATAAGGGGGAAATTTTGGGCAAAAACCTGCAAATACAGGACCCCCAAAAAAATTATTATCTTTTCTTTCCAAAAACACCCCCCCTTTACCTTATTATCCGTAATTACAATCAATTTTTAATGAAAAGTCGCGCATCCCCCCTTTTAAAATTTTGGTTTTGTCTTATTTTTTTTCCCGGGGCCCTTTTTTACAAGGTTTGTAAAAGCCGGGTTTAAAACCTCAAAACCCCCAAAAAGCTTTTCGGGGGTTTTTTTCGCCCCATAGATTACATTCTGGACCTTTAAAAAACAAAGGGCCCCCCTTTTACACCACGGTATTTGGGGCCCTTTTGCCCCTATTTATCCCAGGGCCCCAAAGCAGGGGATTTCCTCCATTTTGGGGCGGGGCCCCCGGGGTTTTTTTCGTTTTTTCCCCGGGGGCATAAAACAGTTGCAGCATTTTTTTGTTGGGGAAAAAAACACACAAAACCAGTCCGCTTTCCCTGCAGGGGGGGCTATGGCCCCCACCCCCCATAAAAGGGGGCCCCAAAACCCCTTTCGAAAGAAAACTTTTAAAAGCCCCCGCTTGTTACACCTGAGAGCTCCCCCTTTAAATTTTTAGCCCCCGGGCCCCCCCCCTCCACCGCTAGCTGAAATCTCTGCACTGGACCCGGCACCCCTTTTCCCCCCACAAAACAAAATCGGGGGGAATTTGTCCTCCATTCCCGTTTCCCTTCGGGGTTTTGCCCCCGGGCCCCTAAAAAACCCCCAAACCTGAAAGGAAAAAAAAAGGGTTTTAAACCGCCTAACCGGTTCCTCAGGGTTTTTCTTTCAGGGGCCCCCTCTGCCGTCCTCTTTTGGGGTTGCGGGGAAGGGGGCCAGCACGGGTTTTATTTCATTTAAAATTTTAACTTTTAAAATTAAAAAAAAAAAAAAAACAAAAAAGGGCTAATACCTTATCACCCTAACGTGACCCTTACAAAATATCCCCCTAGACCCCCCTTTTGTCCCAAAAAAAATTTTTTCACAAATCTGCCTTTATCACACTCTTTTTATTTGGCTTTGCAAACTTGGGGGCAACTACTTTTTTTTTATTGTCTCTGCAGTAAAATCCCTTTAAAAATTCCCCAAATTTTCCCCACAAAAAAAAGGGTTTTTTTAACATTTTGTACCCAAACACGCGCATGAATGCAGCCAAACCTTGCGCACTTTTCCCTTTTTTAACATAACTTTTTCCTATTTGACGGGTTTTTGGTTACTTTCCCCCGGGGCCCCAAAATTTTTGTGCACCCCCGAGGCACTCCGAATGCACAGTTCTTTTTTTTAAATCTGAAAGGGCCCCCAAAAGCCACAAACCACCATTAAGTCAATGATCTCAGTGTCCTCCGCGACAGCGAAAAAAATCACTGCATCAAAAAAAAATCTCCCCCGGGGGCCCCAAAAGGGGGCAGGGAAAAAATTTTTTTGGGGCCCCCTTTTTGTCCCCCCCCCGGGGGGGCCGGGGGAATTTGAAGAAACGATCAACCTGTTTTTCCCCCGCCGAATAATATTTTTGGGGGAAGTTTTTCAGGTACGTCCTTGTCCCCCCCCCACGATATCCCCCGGGGTGTTGGCGGGGGGTTTTTTAAATTTAATTTTTTTGGTTTTTAAAAACCCCCCCTTTCCGCCCCCCGGGGGGGAAGGGGGCTTGGGGAGAAAAACTCTCCCTAAACTCCCTCCCCCAGCCCCCCCAACCTGGGGCGGGGGCTGCAAAAAATTTTTAACGCAGGGGAATTCTCTGCTGCGTTCACATCAGTAGCTTTTTTTCACTGTTTCGTCTTTTTTCCCTCCCATCAACACAAACCCCAGGTAAACCACCAAGGGGGGGAAAAATTGGGGCACAAAAACCCCCATGTAAAAAAAAAGATTGATATGCGCAGTTTAAAAAAAAACCCCAAAGGGGTCGATTATACAAAAAAAAAGAATTCTTTTCACCTCTTGGGTTTTCTTTTGGGGGGAAAACGGGGCCGAAAATTTTCCCCCCCGTGACCCTGGCTTCATTTTTAAAAAAGGGGGGGAAAAGAGGGGGGAAAGACGGGGGTTTTTCGGGATTCATGCGCCCCCTGCTTAAAACCGGGGGGACGGCCCCCGGGGCAGCTTGGGGGTTTCTGCTCCCCCCCAAAACGCGGTCCCCGGGGGCCAGGGGGGTTTGGGGTTCCCCTTTTGGCAGAAAATTGGGGGGTCATCCCCCCATTCTCGGGGCCTCTGTACCACGTTCCGCTGATAAAATTTCTACAAAACCACGGGGGGGTTTTTTTTACTTTCACTCTTTTTTTCCCGGGGGCCCCGGGGGGGTTTTTTCCCTTTCCCAAAAACCCCGGGCCCCGGGTTCCAAAGGGGGTTATGCAGTAAAGCCCATCGGTGCCCTTTTTTTTTCCCTTTTCCAAAGGTGCCTTCAAAGGGGGTTCCTCTCTTTCTCTCCCATTTTTAAAAGGGGGGTATTTTCGTTTTAAGCACACTTTTTTTTCCCCCGGGGGCCCCTCACGCCTTCGCACACAACCAAGTCCCCCCGGGGGCTTTTTTTCCCCCCCGGGGGCACTCTCCCTAGGGGCCCCTTTTCCCAAATTTTGGGGGGGGTTTTGGGGGGGCCACAGCTCCCTTAAAACCCTGGGCCCTTTTAAACCCGGGTTCAAGAAAACTTTTCAATTAATGACCCCCCCCCCAAAGAAAAATAAGAAAAAAAAATTTAAAAAAAATTTTTAAAACTATAAAAAAAAAACCAAAAATTTTAAAAACACCCCTTTTTCCCCTTTTAAAAAAAAATATTAAAAAAAAACATATTTGAACATTAAAAAAAAAAATCAAAAAACCCAAAAATTTTTTTTTTTTGATGCAACATTGCAAAACGGGGATAAAAAAACCCCCCTTTACCAAAAAAGGTTCCTTTTAAAAAATCAGCTAAGACAAAAAAAAAACCCACACAGCCCCAACCCAAAAAAATGAGAATGGGTACGGCCGGAAAAAACCCCAAAATCAAATTTTTTTTTTTAAAAACTTCTGAACTTCACCACTTAAAAACCAGAAAAAAATAAAATTTTGGTATCTCAACCCCCGACCTGGGGCCCCACCCCGACAGTAAATTTTCCATATATGAACAGGGCGACAAAAAAAAAAAAAGAACAAATTTTAAATTTATTTTTTTTTTAATTTAAACCCCCTTTTGGGTTCTGTCCTTTCCCCGGGCCCCTTTCGGGGGATTAAAGCTACAAGCCTAAAAAACATTTTTCCAAAACCAATTGCAAGACACTTTTCCTATAAATGTCGAATTTTTGGGGCGGCAGAACTCGCCTTTTATTTTCTCGGGGGTTTTTTTAAAAAGCATTTTTCACCCTAAATCCACCCATGATCTTTCCACCTAAAAAAAAATACCAAATTTTTCGCCCATAAAAGTATGCACCGCCCTCCCCTCCTAAATTACCACGTTTTTAAATAAATTTATTTAAAGTCGTAAATTTTTAAATTTTTTTAAAATTTTTTAAAAATTTCCCTTTTTCCCCGTGGGGGGAACCCCTTGTTAAGATTTAAAGGGGCTTACGCCGATTTTTTACAATGATCCATCTAGATAACCCATTAAATAGAAAAAATTGAATTTTAATATTTCCCTTTCTACAAAACTAGGGGCCTTTCCCACTTTTTAATATTTGTTTTTTTCCCTTAAAATTTTTTAAAAAGGGCAGGGTGCAAAAGGGGTTAAATTTGGGGAGTACTTTTCCTTTTTTTGTCCTGTGGCCCCCCCCCCGGGGGGGCCCCCCCCAAGGGGTACTGCACCCTGTTTTTAAAAGGGAGTAGTCCCTGCCCCCCCTCTTCGGGGGGTGCAGTTACCAAAACACAACCGGGGCCCCTGGGACGGGGGGGGAACCTGATTAAAAGGGGGGGGACACATTGAAGTAAAAAACCACAAGGGGGGAATCGGATGTAACTAGCCACCCCATGGGGGAGCACGACCACCTCCCCAAAAGGGGGAAAAGGGGGGCATGGGAAAGACAGACCCGGGGGGTGCGAATAACTCGACCCCACGCCCAAAATCTAAAAAAAGGGGTTAAAAACCCCGGGGCCCTAACACCCCCTTTGTCGAAATCACTAAAGATCCCCGGGGCAAATTTTTTTAAATACACTTCCGGGCACAGGGCCCCGTCTGTCATGAAATTTTTGGCCCCTTATACCATGGGGGCCCATCCGATCTCGAACCCCACCGGGGGCTTTGGATCTCGGGGGAATTTTTGGCAAAAATCCAAAGTTATCGAGCTTATCATAATTATCCACGCTTTACCTACACATCTAAAGGGGATCAGGGGAAAAGCTCAAAAGGGAAAATTCTAAAAAGGGGGTAGGGGAAACGTAATATGCATCCTTTGGGGCTGAATTTTTAAAAGGGGAAATTTTTAGGGGCATAGCCTTATTTTTTTTTTTTTTTTTTAAAACCGGGGCCAACCCCCCCGGTTTTTTTTGGGGGGTTCACTTTTTTAAAATTAAAAAAATTTTCCCCCTTTTTTTCCCCCTTACCCAAATGCCCCTTTTTAAAGGCCAGCAACACGGGGGCCAAAGGGGTTTTAATTTTTTGATCAATCAGCCCAACTGCCTCGGAGAATTGCACTCCTTCCCTATAGCCCGGGGCCCCCGCGACACCAGTAAGGGGGCCGAAACCCCCAAAAAAAATTTTTTCCCCCCCCTTAAAAACCAAAAATTTTCTAAATTTAAAAAAAATCAAAAAAAACATCCCAAAAGTTCAAAAAACGACACTTTTCCCAACACTTCCCCCTTTTTTTAAAAAATTTTCATCAATAACTTCAAACGCTTGCTTTAAATTGCACTTAGGGGGTTTTTTAGAAATTTTCAAACTAAACCTTAACAAAATTTAAATCCCACGCTCCGACACCAAAGACATAAAACAAACAATCCTTTTACTGTAAACTTCGGTCAGGGGGAAAAAAAATTTTTCCAAAATTTTTGGGTTTAAAAAGGGGTCAAAATATTCTCCATAGAAAGGTTTTTTTAAACATAAACCAAATTTCGCAGGAAGATCCCCAAAAAACATCAGAGGGGGAAACCATCCCCCTGCTGATCAGCGTAATCAAAAAAACAGGGGGAAAATTCTAAAAACAAACCCCAAAATAAACCAACCCTCCAAAAAAGCAAATAATTTATCCCGTTTTAAAGAAGGGGGTTTAAAAAAGATTTTTAAAGGGGGGTTTCCCCCCCGCCCAAATTTTGCTTTTTTCAAAAATCTTAAAAAAAATCTTTCCCAAAATGTGATTAAAATAAATGTTCCCCTTTAATAATCTTTTTAAAGGGTTCCTTTTATTTTAATGTGTAATGGTGTGTCCCCGACGGGGGGGGCATAGTCTGTCATACCCCCAAATCCTGTGCTGAATAATCTTATATTTTTTCCCGCTATGTATTGTGTAAAATGTGCTGACCTACAGGGAATGGGGGGATCGTCCACAAATCCGTGTGAAATAATCTTATATATTTCGCTGTTGGGGGTACTGTGTAAAAGGATTTGTTGACCCACAGGGACATGGCATCGTACCACATCCCTGTTTAAATAATCTTAATAAATGTCCCGATTACTTTAAGGTTTTTGACCCGTACGGGAAAATGATCTGATCTACCCCATTTCCCCCCGCTGAATAATCTTATTAGGGGTCCCCTAGTAAATGTGTAATGGATTTTTTTCTGGAAAAAAGGGGAAAAAATTTCATACCACATCTCCTGGGTGAGATAATCTTATATATGTGTCCCTCCCATGTGCATTTAAAAGATGTGTTGGGGTGTACAGGGGGAAGGGTTTTTTTATACACATTTCCCCCTTTGAATAATCTATATTTGGCCCCTTTTAATGTACTGGGGTAATGGATGTTCTGACCGTATAAGGGGGGGGACGATCATACCCCAAACTCATGGGGTAGGGCAGAAAAAATATACAGACAAATTTCAGCCAATCATAAATTATTTTTTCTTTGAAAAAAACTTTAAAACCAGGGGAAAAGTTTTTTCTCACGAAAAAACATATGATCCTGTGTGTAATGTCGGGATACTCTTTCCCGTCTGAATGCTGTATACTTATTTTTTTGGGCCCCCCCCCTCAGAGATATACAACCATTCCCGGGACGGGCCCCAAAAAACCATTACACAGTCATGCAGGACCTACACTTCATTTAAAGTTTTTGGGGGGGTTTGAATTTTCCCCTTTTTTTTTTAAAGAAAAACACATTTATCAATAAAAGGTTTTAAAAAAATACTCATACATAGGGGGAAAGGCCCCTTTTTAAAAACCCCTCCATTTTCTTAATGGTAATTGGGTTTTTTAAAAATTTTTGAAGGGAAAGGGGGGGTTTTCAAACCCGAAAAAACCGGGACGAGATTTTCAAGCTAAAACTTTGCTAAAAAACTAAAAACGCCCTTTCCTTGAGCCTTGAGAACGGGAGGTTCATTTGTTTTTCTAAAAAAACCCCAAAAAAGGCCAAAAAAAACTTTCATGGAAACTGAAAGTCTTTTCTTTTTTTTAAAATACTTTTCCCAGAAACTGAATTTTTCCTACTACGGGCTACCCCTTCAAGGAGCACAAAACCTAACCGAGTAAAAAATGGGGGCCCCCTGCACAACGACAAAAACAAGAATTAGACTCTATTTAAAAACAACACCCAACCCCCTTTTCGCAGTTTCAAAAAACCGCAAAAGCCGGGGAACCCCAAAACAACCGTAGCTGGCCTTCAGACAAAGGGAAAAAAAAGCCTTTTGATCGCTGTAAAAAAAAAATTAATATGGCAAAAAACACAGACAGGGGCAAAAGATTTAAAAAGTTTGGGGCAAACAAATTTTGGTGTTTATCACAAAAAAATTTTACCCGAAAAACTAAAAGAAAAAGGGGGCCGCCCATTTTTAAACATGGGGGGGAATTGATGCGGGGGGTTCTTTATGCGGGAAAATGGAGTTTTAAAAGGGGAAAAGGGGTTTTTGAATAAGAAGGATCACCCACTTTGCAATCCCATCCAACCCTGTACACAATTTTTTGGGACCTTTTTATTCTACAACAAAAAGAACCAAAGTAAAGCAAAGCACCCCCCAAATTATTATGAACTTTTGGGGAAAACACACTTATTCTATCTGTAAGGGGTTTGGGACCATCACCAAACCTACCATTAGTTTTTTGGACAGCTTGACCTTTTTGACTAAGATGCCTAACAACCAAGTTGGGGGGGGTTCAAACAGGGGGGGAAATTCCAAATTACCTCACAAATTAACACTAAAACCAAGGGGGCTCAATCTAATTCTCACACTTGTACGAAAGAAAATTTTAAAGGGAAAATTTTATTTCAAATAAAATAATTTTTAACCCTTTTTCAATTCGGGACCAATTTTTATTTTTTGCAATCTTTTAAAAATGATTTTTTAGGGGAAAACCCAAAAAAATTCTGGGCCCCCAAACCTAAAAGGGGCGTTTAAAAATTTTCTTACACGGGGAATTTTTTATATCAACCATTCCCTTTTTCAAACTCCATTAACAGTACATCAGCACATAATAAATTATTCCCAAAGTTATATAAACCCTTTCCCCCACTCAACCACCCTTACCATACATGCGGGGACATAATAAATTTTCTCACACGAGTTATATCGACCTTCCCTTAATAAACACATCCTTCCCAAAAAATACAGGGTAATCATAAAATTTTCACACAAACATTTTTTTTTTCACCCCAAATTGTGGAAATTTTATTATCCAAAGTATTAATTAAAAGAACTTTTTTTTAAAAAAAAAAAAAAAAAAAAAAAAAAAAAAACCTTTAAACCACACAAAAATTAGAACAGCCCCAAAATTTTTAGGAAAATTTTTTTTTCTGTGACTGGTTTTGTTTTTTTAAATTTTCACATTGTCCCTAGAGACAATTTTTAAGACACCTAAAAAAGTCCCCATAAAATCCCCTATATTTTCCGGGGTTTTACAAACCCCAAACCCAGCCTTTGGCGCCTCTTTTTTCCAAATTATCATAAACAAATAAAGAGCATTTTAATACAGTGTCAGAATAAAAAGAAATTTTCACATTTTTTTTTTTAGTTTTCCCCTTTTTTTGGGATCTTTCCCCTTTCCCCCCGGGGAGCTGACAATATACTACTTTTTTCCAAAAATCATCCATTATATTTCTATCTTCTCAAACCACCTTCCTTAAAATATATTTATGGAATCCTCAGGAACGGGAAAACCATGTATAAAGAACGATCTGCCAAGAACTTCCCCTTTACTAAAAAAAATTCTTTTACAATTAAGGGGGGGAATTGTTGCCCATACAAAGATTACATGCAGATCAATGATGATTTGGGAGTTACATAAAAAAAAAGCTTCAAAGATAAGTGAGTTCCCCCCTTCTACCCCCAGAGGGGGCACCCTCAATTTTAACATTATTACACTTTAATATTTTTTGGGTTTTTTTTTTCCCTCCACTACTATTGACCAACTCACTGACCCACTATTTCAGCTGGAAGTTTTACATATGGGGCTATAAGCTGTCTGCCAACCTATTCCATTTCCACGGGGTTTTTGTGTTTTTGTCCCGCAGAAAAACCAATAATTTTTAACAAAGAAATTTTTGCCCTAATTACCAAATTTTAAAATTTTTTGTGTTTTTCATCCCTAAGGGGTTTTTCCCCTATGGGCACTCTAAATGGGGGGTAATGCAAAGCTATGATGATGTTTAATTGTGACCCCAATAAAACACATTTGAGATGTAAAATGCATAAATTAAACACATATAAAAATTTAAAAAAATTTTTTTAATTTTTTATAATGCTTGGGAATATAATTTTTAAAAATCACAGGTTTTTCTTAACCCCAAAAACAATCTGAAAAGCATGATGTAGGCAGAGACCCGATTCCATAATGTTCCTACAGGGTTTTGTTTAATAAACTTTTTTATAATAACCTAAAAACTGGGTGTCCATGCCTTTTATTAATCACCCCATATAACCAAAATCTTCCCAAAATCAGTGGTGTGAACAGGGTTATATAGAGCTCAGCATTCTGAGGCGGGTGATATAAAGCTCAGCCTTCCAAGGGGTGTGGTTATTAACTTAGCCTTCGAAGGCAGGGTTTTTAAGAGCTCAGCCTTCAAACGGGGTTATATAGACTCACCTTCCAAATAGGTTTATATAAACCACCTTCCAAGGGGGTTTAAATAGAGCTCACCTTCCCAAGGGGTTAGTTTATATAGACTCAGCCTCCAAAGGGGTTGGTTTATAAAAGCCTCAGTTCCCCAATGTGGGTTTATAAGCTCACCTTTCCCAAGGGTGGGGTTATATAAAGCTCAGCATTCCAAGGGGTGATTATATAAGCTCACCCTCGAAGGGGGGGTTATAAAAGCCACTTTCCCCAAAGTGTGGTTATATAACTCAGCATTCTGAGGGGGGGTTTATATAAACCATCCTTCCAATGGTTATATAGAGCTCACCTTCCAAGGGGGGTTTATTTTAAACTCCATTCCAAGGGTGTGGTTATATAAGCTCAGCCTTCGAAGGGCGGGTTATATAAAGATCAGCATTCCAAGGGTGTGGTTATATAGAGCTCAGCATTCTGAGGTGGGGTATATAAAGTTCATCCTTCCAAGGTGTGGTTTATATAGAGCTCACATCCAAGGGTGTGGTTATATAAAGCTCAGCATCCAAGGGTGTGGTTATATAGACGCAGCATTCTGAGGGGGGGTTATATAGAATCAGCCTTCCAAGGTGTGTGGTATATAAACCTCAGCATTCCAGGGTGGTTATAAGAGCTCAGCCTCGAAGGCGGGGTAATATAAAGCTCAGCATTCAAAGGGTGTGGTTATATAAGCTCAGCATTCGAGGTGGGGTTTATAAAGCTCAGCTTCCAAGGTGTGGTTATATAGAGCTCACATTCTGAGGGTGGGTTATATAAAGCTCAGCTTTCCAAGGGTGTGTTATATAGAGCTCAGCCTTCCAAGGGTGTGGTTATATAAAGCTCAGCATTCCAAGGGTGTAGTTATATAGAGCTCAAGCCTTCAAAGGGCGGAGTTATATAAAGCTCAGCATTCCAAGGGTGTGGTTTATATAAACTCACATTAAAAGGTGTAGTTAGATACAGCTCAGCATTCCAAGGGTGGGTTTAATAAAGCTCAGTATTCCAATGTGTGGTTATATAAAGTTCAGCATTCCAAGGTGGGGTTATATAAAGCTCAGCTTCCAAGGTATGGTTATATAGAGCTCAGCATTCTGAAGTGGGGTTATATAAAGCTCAGCATTCCAAGGGTGTGGTTATATAGAGCCCAGCCTTCAAAGGGCGGAGTTAATAAAGCTCAGCATTCCAAGTGTGGTTATATAGAGCTCAGCCTTCAAAGGGCGGAGTTATATAAAGCTCAGCATTCCAAGGGTGTGGTTATATAGAGCTCAGCATTCCAAGGTGTGTGTTATATAGAGCTCAGCATTCCACAGGTGTGGTTATATAAAGCTCAGCATCCAAGGTGTGGTTAATAAGCTCAGCCTTCCAAGGGTGGTTATATAAAGCTCAGCATTCCAAGGTGTGGTTTAATAAGCTCACCTTCAAAGGGTGGGGTTAATAGAGCTCAGCCTTCCAAGGGTGTGTATATAAGCTCACCTTCCGAGGGTGTGTTATATAGAGCTCAGCCTCCGAGGTGGTTTATATAAGCTCAGCCTTCCAAGGTGGTGTTATATAGAGCTCAGCCTTCCAAGGGTGTGGTTATTATAGACTCACCTTCCGAGGGTGGGGTTATATAGAGCTCAGCCTTCCGAGGGGGTTTATATAGACTCAGCATTCTGAGAGTGGGCAATATAAAGCTCAGCCTTCCAAGTGTGCGGTTAAGAAAGCGCTCAGCATTCCAAGTGTGTAGTTCTATAAAGCCCACGTTCCAAGGGGTGGTTATATTAAGCTCACATTCCAGTGGTGTGGTTATATAAAGCTCAGCATTCCGAGGGCGGGTTTATAACAGCTCACCTTCCGAGACTGGCATATATATACGGCTCAGCCCTTCTGAGGGCAGAGCTATACACAGCTCAGCCTTCCGCGAGGATGGGATTGTTTTATGGCACAGTGACCAAAGTTCGACTAATCTACTAAGAATAAACTGTGTTTGATAAATATATTTATTATTGCTGGTTTGGTGCCACTGATGCAAAGCTACACCCAAAAAAAAAAAATAAGAATCAAAAGGCAGGTTTATGCATTGAGCTTTTATGGCAGGGTTCCCCAACTTTACTCAGGAGCCACATTGGCCCATTATGTATGGCTCAGACTGCCTCCACCTTGTGCAGAAGCACCAGGGCTAGCAAACAGCTATAAAGCAGTCCCCAATGGTGACTTATGAGTTGCCCCTCACAGAAGACCATCTGAATGGGGCAAGTAGGAAAACCCCTGATCTTGGTAGGAGCCTCATGTGATTCCGTTGAATAACCTTGGCTGTCACAATAAGGGCTCTGGGTGTCACTACAGTGAGGACAGAAGCTGGATGAAGCCTGCAACCCTCTTCAGAGCTGAAAATTGCTCATGACCCTTCTCATGCGGATGTGGCTCTCAAGGTTAGAAAGGTGGGGACTGGTTTTATGGCTAAATGCACCAATGTTTTTTTTTTTCAACTGAGCTCCGATTACTGTAGATCAATTGTGACCCAATCCGTTTCTGTAAACATTTAGCAGATCCCGGTAATGCAGTGAGGAATATTGATGCAGCAAGCAGCTCGCAGACCTCCAAGAAGGGATCATTGGGGCTGAAAGCATTCAGCCTGCCAGTTGAGGCCATACGAGCTCAAGGAAATGTATATATGATCCGTGCCCACCATATAATGAAATGAACCACTTGGTAGATCAACAATGGTGGCTTTATTCATTCTACGTTTCGGAGCATTATCCTCACTCCTTCCTCAGGAAACCAACCTGAAGGTGTGAGGATAACACTCCGAAACACATGAAGATCAAGCCACCATTTTTGATCTACTCCAGTGTTCATTTCATTATACAGTGGCACAGATCATATACACAAATGTATCTGCTCTGATTGTATGGGGGGGGGGGGGGGGGGGGAGACTATTCCCCTCTCCACATGCATGCGTTTATCTGTTTTCAATGAAACAAAGGGGATGGGGGGGGAAGGGGTTGAAGTATTCCTGTGCCGAGATGTTGTGTCCCCTGCTCTGTACTGTGTAATGGATATGTCTGACTGCACAGGGCCGTGGTCTGATCATACCACATCTCGTGCTGAGAATCATATGTGCCCCAGCTATTAATCTCAGACCATAGTCCTCCCTTCACACCCGACATGGAGGGGCCATTGATAAATCTTCACCAAATTTTAAACCTCCCCTGCCCCCCCTTGGAAAACACCTAACATTGACTGATAAAAACATTTTATTGAAACACTTACCGTTATACTAGATAAACCGTTTTTCAGCACAAAAAGTGCTGAAAAGTCCCCTCCCCTATCTCAATCATACTTTCTCAGTGTGTTGTGGGGGGGGGGATGCCATTCCCCGGGGCTAAGATTAAAGAACGGCCCCCTCCCCTTAGTGCAATTAATATGCACTGCTCCCCTTGTCCATCAGCCAGGAGGAGGGGGCGCATATTACTTTGCACTGTCACACTCTCCTTATTAGTGGTATACGGCCCCCCCTTCTCCCGCACCCCTACATAAGAAAACCATTCAAGTTATCCTCCTTGCTTCACCCCCCGCCATCCCCCCTTCTTCCTGCTTGTACTCGGGGGGCCCGCAGCACATGACTCATGTTTTCTGCCCGGTCCCCATACACGGGTACAAGCAGGAAAAGACCGAAATCCGGGACAAAGAGGAAATATAAACTTTTTTTTTTACAGGTGGCAGCAGCAAGGGGGCCTCATATCACGGGGGGAGCTGGGGGGAACACACCCATATACCACAAAGGGGGGCCCTGTATATGCCACGAAGGGGGGGCATGATACTAGTGATGGAGGTCCAATTCCATAAATCGGGGGGGGCGGGGATTTATCATTAAGGGGCTGTAACTGTGAAAGGGTCTCTGCATTTCTCACCCTAGGCTTATACTTGGGCAATAATTTCCCTATTTTGGAGGGTAAAATTGGCAGCTTATACTCAAGTAATACGTAATAGCAAAATTGCTTGATCAACCCTCCCCCCTAAAATCACACTGCTCTCAATTACATACAAAAACCTGCTGACAGATTCCCTTTAAAAAACCACTTTTATAGTCTACACTCACCACCCCCCAGTCAACCCAAAGATTACAGTTAACTCCGTGAAAATTTCAGCTGATCAATCACACCTGACCCCCACCCCCCAAAAAAGAACACCATGTAAACCAAAAAAAGCAACATTTATTTAGAAAAAAAATACTTTAGATAAAACAGCAAATTAACTGCATGTACGGGAACATTTACAATATGTTACAATTAAAAAAATTCAAGTTGTATCATTTTACACAGCAAAAAGGAACAAAAGTAATAAGGCTTCACACCACGTCAGAGCTGTCACTTTTCCATGCTTTGCAGGATCCGGACACAACCTGACAGCACCCAACACTCACAAACTAAGGCCATATGCCTTCTATACTGTTTTGTCAAGTCTGTGCCACGCCAGGCTAAATTTCAGCTGTGGCGCTCCCCAGGTGGAACTTAAACGCTTTTAAATGCTGCCTTCCCGGGCTGAACAACTCAATTGCATCTCAAGCTCCGCTCTTTCACACCAGGGATCCGGGACAAGGCCGGTTTGTTTTAGTTTTGCTCCCCGCACAAAAAATGATCAAACCCGATTTTTGTCCAACAAAAAAACAAAACGGACCAGCTGAAAGGCACAAAATGGGGGTCAAATAGCACAATCCGGGATACTGCGGGAACAAAAGCAATCGGTTCACACTTGACAGACCCGACCCGAAAAAAACAGGGGTGGAACCCCTAAATAAACTTTTTAGGCCTCATCACACCATAAAGTCCTATCGATTTTCCATCTGAATCAATAAGACTGAGAACAAAATTTGGACGGTGAGAAAGTGCGAACTGGTTTAAAACAATCGACCTTATATTCTGCAAGAGACTCTCCACAAGGGAAAAGGACACCCATTACATATGGAGGAACCATGATATTAGGGAAAAGGAGGATAAATATACACCATCCAGGACACAATGGAGCCCTCACCAGGAGTTTCCATATAAACCAGCCAACTTTTAGGTTTAAACAAAATATTCGGAGGGGAACCGGGGGGCCCCAAATACCCTGCAACGCGGGGGGCAAGGTTACCGCAAGGGGGCTGGTGGGGGCCCAAGGGGGACCCTCCACAGAGAGGGGGCCCATGCAAGGGGGTTACCCCCCACAGTGAGGGCAGCGGGCCAGGTTCACAAATACAGAGGGGGCCGACAGGGGAAGGTTTCCCCCCCCAAAAAGCAGGGGGGGGCCGGGTTCCACTGCCAAGGACTGGGGGGGGCAGGGTTCCCCCCCCAACACAAAGGGGGGGGAGCAGACAAATCCCCCAAAAAACTGATGGGCTGTGTATTTTTTTTCCCCCCCCCACCCAGAAACTGGGGGCCAAGGGGTTTCCCCCGCCAACATCAAAAAGCAAGGGGCCACATTAATGACCCTTACCCCCCCCTGGGCCACACCACCGGGGAAAACTAAAGGAGTGCCTCAAAGAAAAAAATCTACTGCACAAGGGGGAAAACCCTTTTTTCAAGGAATTTTTTTTTTTAAAAGGTAGGATTTTCCCTTAAGTAAAGTGATTGATATCAGTGCAAGCCTAAGCCTCTGAATAGCTGCCCCCCTCAAACACCTGGGGGCCCCAAGCAAAAAAACCAGAACATCCTGCTCAAAGGGAAGAAACAAAATGCCAGCGTCCCCAAATGGGGAAAAAGCCAAAATCACAGTTGATTTTTTTTTTGGGGGTTAAATTTAGTAAAAAAAAACTTAATTTCCCCTTTCTCACATGACATACGGCTATTAGACTTGTTTTAGATCCACAATAAAAAATAGGTGTAATACAGATTAGGGGCTGTGGCCAGGTGCTCATAGTGTATGGAAAAACTCCTGCATTACCTGAGGGGATCTACAAAAATCCTCTTTTCAAGAAGAGTACGAGTCCTAAAAACCCCCCCGGATCAGGTGAAAGGCATTTTTTCAAGACCCTGTTCACACTCAATTTCGCAAGCATCCAAATTTCCCCCCCCAATCCCCCCCAAAAGGGGGGTTTAATGAACCCCCCGGGTCGCAGAACCCCCAACACAAGGACTCAAATGAATCACTCGTTTTTTTCCGTAAAGTCCCCCTCACGGCAAGAATACAACCACACCCTGTCCCTCTAAGAAAAGGGACTTTTAAAGAAAAGCGCAACAAAAAAGGGGATTCATTTCAAGTCCGTCGGTCACTACAATACACGGCCCCAACTGACCCCTTTATTGGAGACGGGGGAATCCAAACGCAACCCAGTAACAAACCCCTGGGGGGGGGAAAAGGTTTTTCTTTAACTTTTTTACATCATGTTACAAAACTTTTAAAAAAAAAAGAATTTTTTTTGTATTTTTTAAACCAAAATAAAAATACTAAAAATTGAAAAAAAATTAAAAACCCCCCCCCTTTGAACAAAAGAATTAGTTTCTGATGAAAAACCCTTAATGCTAAATTTTCTGGCAGTGTTTTTTTTCCCCCCCACGGGGTCACGTTACTTTAACCCCCTATTCTTTCGTTCAACTGCGTCGCTCCCCGCGGGGAAAAGCAGAGGAAACAAAGGGAAGGGGAAGAATAGAACTCTGCTGAGGCCCCATCACATGACACCATAAAACCTTATTAGCAGTCTCAATTTTATACACCCATCTTTTTTTTTAAAAAAAAGGGGGGAAAATTTTCAACTAAAAAGGGGCCCCAAGCACATAAATCTCAAATGAACAATTCTTAGAAGGTTTGAATATAGGGACAAGATCCCGTTTTTCCCAAGGTTACGTTACTACCACCCTACCCTACTGAAAATTCTCTTTTTAATACACATTGCGCCTTACAATAACTATTTTTTTTTTTGGGGCTTTTTTTTAAAAAAAATGTAATATCGTCATTTTTACTTTTTAACCCTACTAAATGCTGTTTTTTCCTAGAGTAGCCAGCACTATGTAATACTCCGAGAGTTTTGGGGCCCGGGGCATGGAAAAGCACTTGGAACCACTTCATTTTCAATTTTTTTTCCTGTCCGGGGATCCACAAAAAAACATCCCCATGGACAAAAAATCGCATGGGATCCGGGGGCCTTTCTGGTCCGGGGCCCTTTTTTTTCAAACCCCGACACGAAAGGGGGCTTCACAATGATATAACTTTTAAAAGGGAAAAAAATAAAAGGGTTAAAAATAAAAAATTCAGCCACATCTCCGGGGGGTTTTGAGCCTTCATTAGCTCCTGAAGGGCCTGGGGGGGGGGGGCAACCCCCCCCTGATCATCAACCGGCTACTGGGGGTTTAAAAACCCCCCCCAAAACCGTCACAGGGGGTCACATGACCGCTTACCCTTCTTTTATTACATTGCGGGGGAAAGACGGTACAGACTTTTTTTGACTGATCATGCCATACACCAAATCGGTCAAGAAAAACCTCCTGTGTTTCTCTACCCTTGCCCAAAGGGCCCCTTTAAACTTGGGGTTGGGGAGAACCGATCAGATTTGGCACTGGCCCAAAAACACCATCCAGATTTGGGTAAAAAAAAAAAAAAAAAAATTAAAAATTAAAAAAAAAAACAAATTGGGCAGATTAAGGGCAAACCCCCCAATGGGCGATGCCCATAGGATACAAGGGGGGAAAACGATCCTGGCTTTCCTTTTTACAAGGGGAGAGAAGACAGGGGGAAAGATCATCACTAAGAACTGCTAATCCTTTTAGACAACATAAAAGGCAGGTAACACACACTCAGCATGCACTGAAGCTAAAAGGAATAAAAGAGACGCCCCCAAACTTGAGTATTCAGGCTCATTACCACATGTAAGACCAGATAGGGGCAACCGTGCCAGGTACAAATTAAGTCAAAGGGGAAAAAACATTTTCGAAAATTTCCCCTTACTTTTCCTTTTACTCTTACAAATCTCACCATCATTCCCCAATGCTGGTTTTTAAACCCAGCAACCCCCCTCAAGGCTCACTAATCTTTATAAGGAATAGATTACAAGATCAGGGGCCGACAAAAAAATGATCTTTTTTGAAGTTTTATCCAATTTTTTTTAATCATCCATGAAATGTGAAAATTTAAAAGCAGGCTCCAACCCACGTTTATACCCAAAGGCCTAAAAGAAAAAAACAGGGGGGATTGGGGAAGAAACCTTTTTCAATCAATCCATGGAGCAGGGTTTTTTGGGGGTTTTTTCCGAACAAAAATTTATTGTAAAAAACAGGCAAGAAATTATTTCCACAAATTATTGACTAATAAAATTTCCTTGCTGAGATAATCTTATATAGTGTCCCTCTTTACTGTTAATATTTTTTGCCCCTTTGGGACATTCATTACACAGTACATACGGGGGCACATATCAAATTTCTCAGCACAGGAGATGGGTATGATCAACCAGCCCCTGTATGGTCAACCACCATTACACATACTAGCAGGACACAAATTACTAAAACGCAGGAACATTTTTATGATCAACCCAATTGTGGAATTTATTCCAAATTATTGACTAAAATCAACTTGGTCTGTGGAAAACCCTTTAAATAAAAAATATATTTTTATACTCTATTAACAACTTAAACACAAATGTTATTCTTATTAATACCTATGATAAAGGTAAACAAAAAACCTCGCAATTTACTTAGTTAAAAAAAAATTCTTTTAATTTTTTAATGCTTTTGGGCCCCTGCGGGCCCCTCACTCCTATATAAAATTTTGAGACACAGCTCGTTCCAGGAGTTGGCTTGATTTCCCAATCTTTAGGACCACAAATATGTTTTTCACACCTCCTAAATCCTATCCCATAATAACTGAAGGATTTGCTATTACAATCAAAATGTATCATTCTCCTGATTAACTAGGCCTTACCTCAATGAAGGTACTACACCTTATATCTAGCTTACACCACAAGAACCAAACCATGAGTGGTTTGTAACTATAACCCAAGCTGTATGTCCTGCAAGAGCAGGCAACTAGGCTAATCAGAACAGGTTACTACTTTACACCTACACATACGGGACGATCTTGTAGATAGGAAAACCCCTTTAAAGGTGAATTGCAAGAACCAAACAAAATGAAGAGGACCAACTACAAAATAGCACTAAAGAACAGAGCTGGAGAGGTAATTAAGACCTCATTAAAGGGTTTTGGAGTATGATAAAAATAAAAATTAAATAAAAGCAAAAGGTGGGAATAAAATCCTTTATAAAAAAATAAACTGCTCGATATTTCCCCGAACATCCCCTTACAGACACCTCTGGGGGCCCGTCTCCTCTCCCATCTACTTAATGTCAACAATAATTTCATTAACACATGCACCAGTAATAACCAAAAAGAAATACACATGGTTTATTCCCAGCAACAAAAACCTCCGCTCCAAGCATAAACAAAGCAGGACTCAAGCTGGCCGGAATAATGCTCCACCAAAAAAATAACTCCACACCAATCACAGAATGATCGGCATAAAGTTCTACATACAGGCTGCAAAACGACACGAATACGACCCATCCCGGGAGCCTTTAATCAACAAAAAACAAATGTATTTCACAAAGGGAAGAGACCCTCCATCACTGACACGGGCGAGCAAATCATCGCACCCCATCATCGGCACTTTCAGGTCAAAGCCCCCTCCGCCTCCACTTTCCCTGATTTTTTTGGAGTCCCTAAAACTAAACAAATGGGAAGGGTTATAATACAGGAGACCATAGATTATACTCTATACACATACACTTCTGCAACTAAACACTGCTGTAAATGTAAACATGACCGGGTCAGTACATAACAAAATTAGGCCCCTTTCACACGGCTTTTTTTAAAAGCAGCAACCGGGGTTTACCCATCTACCGTTTAAATGGCCGCACTTGTGGAAGCCCCATGCATGGTCTAAAGGCTTGCGGTCGAAGTGGCAAGTGCTTCTGCCTTCAGCAGAGTGGTAAAACGACGGCGAAAAATACCACCCGACCTTTCTTTTTTTCGCAGCCGCATCCCAAAACCGCCCTTGCCACAACCCCATAACAAAGCATGGGGGCTGCCGCAAGTGCGGCCATTAGACTGCCGCTTATAAAAAAAAAAAAAAATTAAAGGGCCTTAGTCTTACTGGAATTCATTTCGGAAGCTTTCCACAACACAAGGTAATCATCTGCTGGAACACTAAGAAAGAAAAAAAAAAAAAAAAGCCAACACAAGAGGTGAGATACTTAATGTTTCCAAAACATGGGAAGAAAAGGGTTTGTTATTTTCCTTTTAATATAACCCCCCCTTCAAAATAAAGTTCCAAAGAATACTTGAGGTTGCAGAATTTCCCGCATTCGGTCTTATTTTTATCTTTTCTCATTCAATCCATATTTTAAATAAACCAATTTTTTTTTTTTTTTTTAATAGTTCTGAAAATTTTTGGGTTAAACAGTCTATCAAACATATGTTTTAGTTGATTTTTGCAGGAAATTAAAAAAGTCAAGGGTTTTTTTTTTAAAAATCACATTTTTACGGGCAAAAAAAAAAAAAAATAAAAAATCAACCCCCAAAATAACATTGAACCCACCCCCGCATTTCTCTAAAATACATGTTAGGACGTTTCTATAATTCCACCTTACAATTCCAGGGCGAAGATACACAGCATTAACACCAGAGGAAACTAACCCTTTGATATTATACTTACAAAGATACTTCTGATTGATCGTCTCCGGTTGAGCACATCATCTCTTCACAAAATGGGGGGGGAGGAAAAATACATAAATTCAGCATTTTTTCAGCAAACAGGCTTTAAAAAAGCTAAAATTCAACTACCAACACTAAGGGAAAAAAACTTGGAGACTTTAAAGACGGGGTTTTTTATAGTGCGCACCAAAATTTTTTTGACCAGGAAGGGGGTGTTTGATCTCATTTTAAGCATTTATATAGAAAAGTGATCGGACCCCCGCAGGTTTCAAAACACAAAGGGGACTATAAAAAAATTTTAAAAAATTTAAAGGGGGAATTGCCCCCTTTGGGGTTCTAAACTGTCCCCCAATATAACAAACCCTTTAAAAGGGGTTCCTGTAACCCCCTAAATGCCCAAGTCCCCCGCATACACTTTTTTCTGTCCCGCCGAGGGGAAACGGGGGTGAAAAGGCCGGGGGAAATCCCCTATATGGGGCCTCGTGCCGCCTTCCGGAATAGCGCCCGTGGGGCGTTGACAACAGTCCTGGCCTGCCAGTGGGGCATCACTGTTCTCCATTGAAAACGGGGGTCAATTTTTCAAAATTGGTAATAAGCCGTAAAACAACACCCACACAAAAAGGGGGGGCTTTTCAGCGGGGACCCGGGGGGGCCATAGAGGATTACTCAGCCCTTTTTTACACTATTACCTACAGCGGGGGCAGAATACAAGTGCTTTTTCGGGGACGGGGGGAAGTCTGGAAAAGGGGGGGAAAAGGGGAATTTATTACGAGGGGGCCCAGCTTAGAAATTTAAAAAAGGGGGGATATCCCTTTACATTTTTTCATTAAAAAAAATTTTTTTACCCTTACCCAGTCCTTTTTTTGGCTACTTTTCCTTTTTTTTCCCCCCCGAGCGTTCGCAGGGGGGGCCGCAAGTGACCAGCACCGCAACCCCTCTTTTTTAAAAAATACTGCTGCCTTGTCCCGACCGTGCGACCCTTTACTCCCTGTGATATGTCACAAACACCCGCTGTCCGCCCACAAATGCAACAAGCATTTTTGGGGGACGAACGGGGGATTTGTGCCGTCCCTGCGCACCATCACAATCGAAAGGGGGACACTCATGCCTCGCGCAGCCCGTGGCCACATTGCGGCCCCCTCCACAGAACGCTGCAGGGGGGAACCAAAAAAGTAAAGCACCCTTCACATTTTTGCTGTTTTCTAAAAAAAATTTTAATTAAAACAAACACACATTTGGGACAAATTTACAAAAAAAAAATTTTAAAAAAAATTTTAACCGACAGTAAACAAGAAAAAAAAAATTTCATTTTAGTCGCTGCATCACAAAATAAAAAAAAAAAAAAAAAGCAATAAAAATGAAAACATATATACCAAAATTACATTAAAAAACACTTTGGTGCTAGAAAACAAGCCCTTCACTTTATATCAAAATTTTTTTGGGGGGTTTCGATGCTGTCCCGGGGACCGGGGAAGGAAGGGGGGGGGGGCTGCCCCCCTAGGGAAAGGGGGTGCGCTGCCTGGTCCCAGCACATTACAGCCAGGAGCGGGGGGCGGGAAGGGGGGGGGGATCAGGGGGAAGCTTCTCACCACCCTCTCTGGCACGGGGGCCGGGGCTGGGGCGGAGATCGTGGGGGGGGCCCCAGGCGGGGCTTGGGGGGCCCCCTAGCCATGGGGGCCCGGTGCACTGAACCCGCTGCCCAGGGGGTTCCCCCTACCCCCTGATGTTTGGCACACACTTTCATGTGTTTTTTTGGGTGATATGAATACATTTTTACAACCATTAGATGGAAAATTTTTTAATGAAGGAAAATATAGAACTCGGGGTTTTGGGGAACCCCCTTCTTTTGGCAAAAAAATTCAAAAAAATGTCCCATTTTAAAGTAAAAAGACAATTAATATTTTTTTTACTTTACTCCTTCGGGCTTTTAACAAACAATTTTTGATGTCTTTTTTACATACTGCAAATTCAAATATTTCAGATTTGGGTACCCTTTTATTTCCTATAAGACAGCTGTAAAAACCCACAATACCGCAATGTCCCCCAGTACAACCTCCGCAGCCCAACCCAAGGGGATCCTTTTTTCAGTCACAGCACACACGCAAGGGTTTTAAAAACCGGGGGAAATTTTTTACAAGCACTTAAAAAAAAAAGAGTCTCCTTTTAATGTTGCAGATCTCCGCATCCCTTTTGGGGGGCCCTGCATGGGTTTTAATGCCCAATTTTTTTTTTGTTGGCCCAAACCGGGGCTGTATTTTTAATTTTTCGGGTCCGGGAGAATTGGCTCTGTAGTCTGAAAAAATAAACACACAGTTTAATAAAAAAGAAAATTGAGAACAAAATCAACATGATTTTTAATAAACAACCCCCATTTTTTGTATAATATAAAAAAATTAAATTCAGGGAAAAACAAAAAAATTTTTTTGTTTTCACTAGGTTTTAAAAAAATTTTTAATTTTTTTAAACTACCAACTGAAAAAAAATTGGGTCTCAATTTTCCCCATGTAATTATTTTAAAAAATTAAAAAAAATTTTTAATTAATTTTAATATTTTAAATAAATGAATTATGGGTTTTTTAAAAAAATCTCATGAAAAAAATAATTTAATGAATTTAATATATTCAATAATAAAACTTTATATGGGGGCCAAAATTCTGCCCACTGTACAAAGGGGAAAAATTAAAAAAAAAGTAAAACTAAAATACACAATATAAAATCTTCCATAAAGAATACAGACAACAAAATAACAGAACAATTAAAAAAAACAAAACAATAATAAATCAAAATAAAGGACCTGTCAAAAAGTTACAATCTACAGTGGCTTACACGGTACAGGGGGTTTTCCCCGATGGCCAGGGGTCTTTTGGAAATGGGGGAGAAATAGTTACATAAAAGGCACCAGACAATCGTTAAGCTTTTTTGGTTTTTGGGGGTTTGGAAGTTTTTTCAGAGAAATGAAAAGGGTTAACAGACAAAATTGTTGGGGGCCTGAAGGCCCCCGAAAAATGTGTTTTTAGGAGCATTAAACTATGCAAGTTTGGTTCCCAATTTTTTGGGGGAAACATTCCAAAAATTTGCACTCGGGGAAAATCTTTGACCGGGGGGGTTCGGATTATACGATTGAGCGAATCATTTGTAGAGAGAGAACGGGTAGACAAGGGGGGGGGAATGTATACTCCCGTGAAAGTTTTTTTCGGGGGAAACAAAAAATTTGAATTGGATCCCTATTTACAGGCACCATAAAAGACGGGGACAAGCGGAGGATCTGATAACAGGGGCCGTTTGACCCGGGGTGCGATTAAGGGGGGCTGGGGGGGGGAAATCGGGGGGGGGGCTATTAATAGAAACAAAATCAAGGGGGGGGGGTTGGGCCCTTTGGGTTTTTAGTTTTCCCCTTAAAAGGGCAACCAAAAATTTTCTCAGGGTAAAAACAAAGGGCGAGACATTTGTACAGGGGGGAAGGGGAGATGGGGTAAATTGACACAGACATGCCCTGCTCCACTTTTTTTTTGGGGAAAACCCACCAAGAATCTTCTTAGGATTGGGGGGCGGAGCAAAAATTCAGTTTTGGAAAGGGGTTGGTTTAATAGAAAGGGGCATGATTTTGGGAACTGCAGCTAGACATTTTTTGGTTTTTTTAAAACAAAGAAGATCAGGGGGAAGTGCAAAAATTTTGCATCACATAAGGGGGAGGGGAACCAAATCTGCTTTTTTGGTCCAATCGGGGAATTAAAAAAGGAAAAACCCCCAACCCCCGATAAGAAAGGGGGGGGCCAAAAAATATACCCTAAAAAAAGTCAAAAGATGGGGAAAAAAAAGGGGAAGCCGTTCCTTTTTTTCCAAGGGGTCAAAGGGGAAGGGGGGGTTTAAACTAAAAACTCGGGGTCAAAAAATAAGCGAAGGGGGCACCATTATTTTCTGTAAATCATTGGGGCATTTTTATGGGGCCTTACGTGAATGTGGGGAGAAACCGACTTTAATGGGGGGGAAATGGGGGAAGCAACAGGGGGGGGTGTAATGGGGTTTCAAGAGTTTAAATTTAAAGGGGGATTTTAAGGGGCTGTATTATTTGTCGGGGGGGTTAAAAGCTTTCTTTAAAATATAAGTCAGTTTGGAAGGGGGGAAAGGGGCCGAAGAGAGGGGATTTTTAAGATTTGGTTAGGGATGGTGACGCCGAGACGAAGGGGGGGGTTGGGGAAGGGGTTTTGCATGTAGGGGAAGAAAAAAGACCGGGGTCTAACTTTTAACTGTCAATAAGAGTGACCCGGGGAAATTGAGGGGAAGGGGGGAAAAGCTTGAGGCCCGGACCGTTTCCCCGGGAATTTTCTATTATCTATAAAAAAGAGGCCGGGTCATCACACAGGGGTCATGATGGGGCGAAATTTTTGGGACTGAGGAGAAGTGAAAGGTGTCAGTTTTTTTGGGTTTTTTAAAAGTTTCCGTGAGGGGGTTTTTCCTCCAACTTCAGCAATCAAGAGCATCGCGGGAGAATCAGTTTGCGGTGCAGCCAGGGCTGTTTCACTCGTTTGGGGGGTTTTGGGGGGAGGGGGGCTACCTGGTCCGGGGGTTCGAAGTCATTTTGGGCAGCCAGATTGGGACAGGAGAATAAGGGGATTGGGGGCAGTGATGAATGACAGTGATGCAGAGGGTTAAGATAATAAATTAAAGAAATTTTAAAGTAAATTTCATATACTGTATAATTAAGTATGATATATACATTAATTTTTATATTTAAAAGTTATAATAATATAAAATTTCAATAATTTAAACAAATCTCAAATATAAATAATCAAAGTAATTTTAAAATATTCAATTTTTTTTATATAAGAATATAATTAAATCACTATAACTAACAAGTATAATATACAATATATATTTTAAATAATAAATAAAATGACTGACAAAAAAAACTCTATAAAAGCGGGGGCTCTGGGGGGAAAATTTAACTTCATTTCCTCTTTAGCTGGGGCCCCCACTGCACACCACAGGGGGTTTAACGTCTATTAATTTTAGGGTAAAGATTTTTTTTTTACCAAATCTCCATTTATTTTTAAAATATTTTTTGGCCAAATCAATTTTTAGCTCCACTAGGTGATTAACCTACATTGACAACCTTTACTCTATTCAGTTCCGTATAACAAAAGGGCTATCTCCCCTGAAGCTTCACCGCAGTCACATCAAAGGATAAAGAAAGGGCCCAAAAGCCCCCTTGGGTCCCCCGTATACATCTTTTTTTGTTGGGAATGATAATATTAAAAAAAAAAAAAAGGGTTTTGTTTTTCCTAGTGTCACCTCCAGTGGCAGAACAGCAACACCAGGGCTTTGTGCCCCCCAATGAAGGGATAAAGAAAAATAATTTGCTGCACTTTAACACAGTATCCTACCAAGATTGACGACAATTATCAAATCTTCATGGAAATCACATTACCCTTGGGACGGCTTTTTGGGATCTGTCATATCATTTTATTTTTCCCGTAGTTTATTTTCTTTTGTCTTCTGGCAAAAACCGCTTATCTGTTCCATTTTTCCTTTGGTTTGAAAGCCCTTTGAATCGGGGCTTTAAAAAAAAAAATAAAAAAAATATAAAATAAAATTTTAAAATATACTCTAAAATAAAAAAACTAAAATAAATGTAAAAACATATATGCGGCGTATATAAAAGGGATAACATGTTACATAACGGGGTTTGGCATCACATGTAGACATCAGCAGATATCCCAAAGAGGTGCCCCCTGATCGCGAGGGCTAAAAAGGCCCGGGTTTCACACAATGATATCACAAACTATATCTTGCAATGTCCCCCCGGTTTTGTACGTTGCACGACCCGCGCATTACATTACCAACAACCACCGCTGACGTTTGAAATGGCCAACCCTCTCTCAGTCGTTTCTCCCCTGGGGGGCCAGCATCGGCGGGGATACGGGAACCCAAAGGGGCAACACCTCCCATAGAGCACAGTACACGCGGACAAAACCAGTGTAAACATTGGGAAACAAATGCAGCGCTATGTTTATTACCCGATGTTTCCCCGGGTTACCAGCGTTCCGCTTTTGGGTGCCTAGTGACAGCTCCCACATCAATAGCATGCCCCCAGCGTTAACCCCCCTTTAAAGGGGGACGCCTCAATCAGGGGATCGGGGCCTTAATTCATCATCTGGGGAGCGATCCCCAAAACCACTTAGATCTCGAAAGAATTTAATATAAATACCACAATCGAACTATGCAAAATTTAAACCCTCACACGAAAAACAGCGCAGGGGAAAAAAAAAAAAAAAAAAGGGGGGGAAAAGGGCCCAAAAAATTAAAACTTCAAATTTTTAAACAAATAAAATTGCCAAAGCCTCAAAGAATTTCGGGGTTTTTTCAACAGAATCCGCAGGGAATGTGTCTAAAGGCCCATTACACACACAGAAAATTTGGGCAGATTTTTTGCAGATCTCGGGTTGCAGGAAATCAGGACACTTTGTTTCCATTTTACCAGCCCACAAAATGGGACAATGTGTCCATATTCACTGAAACCTGACATCTGCAAACAATCTCTCAAAATTTACTTGTGAACTGGGCCCTTTAGACCCTGTGTAACTTATTTCCACGGGAGGCTAAATATCTACATAATCAATCACACCCATACCCTGCACCAATCTTCATGTACATCCATGAACCCAAGGACTGTGTCAGTTACGTAGATTATTATGACCAAGAAACAAGTAAAATAATTATTTTTTTCTAAAACATTTTCAAAAACCACAAAACCCACACCCCATTTTACCCGGGGACAAATACCAAACGGGGGCGTACCTGCCAACGACAGTTTCCGCTCCTTATCCACTTCTTTAATCACATTTTCTTCTGTACCCTGACAAAAAAAAAAAAAAAATTTTTTTTTACTTAAAAATTTTACTGAAAAATCCTTTACTTTTAGCACTTTTTTTTTTGGGGTTAAAAATTCATTTTGGGTGGAAAAATAGAATTATAAAGTCACACCTGATCCCACACAGACAGCCAAAGTCTGGCATCTCTAAACACCCTTTCCGGGAAAAACGCATTCCCCTTTTGGACATTCTAAAGGGGTACGGGGGCTCAGGACACGCAGCACCCTTTCGCCCCTCTACAAACGATCATGGGTAAGGGGGGACATTGAGGAATTTCTATACACCTGTGACCTAAGACCCCAAAAACAATAATCTGCCTGGAGGGCCCTGCCTCCAAGTGAACTTCTATCATAAATAATGTTTTTATTGCGATATCATACGGAAAAGATCAAGACTTAATATTTATCAGGGTTTAAAACACAAATTGCTGCCTTTCTTGTAATTTGGGTATAGAAAAAAAATGGCGCCCTTGTTTTTAAGGGGTTTTGAAAACAAATGACCCTTTGGCTTTTAGTTATATAAACACAAATTGGTGCCTGTTTTTGAAAGGGTTAAAATTTTCAACTTCCTTTTTTTTCTTTTTCCATTTTTGATTTTCCTTTTTTCCTTTTTGGATAAAGAGATTTTTGTAGTGCCAAGGTCAGGATATATCCGCCTGCTTAAAAAATTGCTTTCCCAATCTCCTAATGGCAATTTTTTTGCATGCTTTAATTGGGTTATAGAGTTTTTGGCACCCTGGGAAGGAAATGTATCCTGCTCCCTGTTTCACACAAAAAAAAAAAAGTGTTTGTAATCGGGAAACCAACCCAATAATTTACACTTTCCAGGTTAAAGGGGGGAGGGGTTCAGGGTGAGTCCAAAATATTCATGTTGTGGGGGAATGCACAGTTAGTTGAAAGTCCTGAAAGGAATGTGAAAAAACCTTCAAATTTGAGTGGTCATCATCCCAAGCCCTGAGGAAGGTTGGCTTAAAAAGGCCCAAAAGGGTTGGTTTTTAGGGCAGGACAGACAAACCCCCTTTTGGGGGCTGAGCTCCGTGTCCCCAAGAGAGAAAGGGATGGGATTACCGGACCGGGGATTTTTCAGGGTTTCAACTTCCCCCCCGCAGCAATGGAATTTGGGGATCCGATCCCAGATCCTGGTCCACAGGGAGAAGCTGCCCGCCCCCAACCAGGTAGAGAGAAGTGAAGGGATTTCAGTTCCTGCATTAACCCCGCGGACGAGAAGGCGCGCAAGCTGGATTAGCAACCCACAGGCCAAAGTCAAGGAGAAGGAACCAAACCGAGGGGAAAAGGTTAACTACCCGGGGCCCATTTCAAGCTTGTGCATTTTACTCTGTTTCAAAAAGGTGCAAAAAAATAACCGGGTGATCTCTGTTATTGTGCCACTTTCGGTTAAAAATCTCAAAAAACATAGACCATTTTATCCAGCCGGGGTTTGCACTTTGTGGAAGCCTATTCTAGCTTGCTTACCTATTCCATCTTTGGAGGTTCCCTTTCAGAGGGGGGCCCCCCACTGCCCAACAAACCAAATGGGCTGTACTAAACCCCGTCATAAACCCTTTTTCCTGACACCACTGAGACCGGGTTTCCCCCCGGACCACTTGATCCCCTTGACAGCACCCATTGATTGGGTTCTCGGTCCCACGGCCCGCCCATACAGTAATTTGACAAAAGGTTTAGGGATGGACTTTGTTTAATCAAATATAGCCTTTAAAAAATGAGGACTGTACATTTTAAATTTCCTTTTTTATTATTATTTTTAAATTCCTTCATAATTCCGATTTAAAAAAAATTCCGCCTTTATAATCGGACCAAATTGGGCTGTGCGCCACTCTCATAATTGAATTGGGGTCAATATCACACGGGTCGACTGGATGTGTGAAATATTGGGCTGTTGCCCTCTTCACATCCCAAAAATACCCAACCTACAGCAATTCCACCCCAGAATGGAGTCTGTAGGCAGAGGGTGCCCTCCCCTGACGCAGCCCTTCCTCCTTCAAACAAATGGTTTTAAAAATTCTTGGAAATTTCCCTTGGACTTTACGCGTTTAGTTTCCCAGTTCTTCAGATCCGGGCTTAAAAAACCGTGTTTTTGTTCTATCCCATCACACGGGCCCTTTACATGAATAAGGGGTTAAAAAAAAAAATTTGGAAAGACGGATTGAAAGACCCAATTCTTGGCGCTTCTTGGCAGGAGTGATCAAACTTTGAACCAAAAAACAGATAACGGAACTATTGTAATTAAACGGGACAAAAAAAAGCTGATACCCCAGGTCCGGGCACAACAGAAAAG
Source organism: Allobates femoralis (assembly GCA_033576535.1). NCBI lineage: Eukaryota > Metazoa > Chordata > Amphibia > Anura > Aromobatidae > Allobates > Allobates femoralis. Next base: position 48,936,624 of record JARQOC010000003.1, read on the forward strand.
GGTCTTAAAAATCAATTTTGGCGCCCCATTCACGGGATGGGGGAAATGGTCACATAAGGGTTTCCTGCGCGCACTGATGAAAATTGTTGAACCCCCCAGATCCGGGGCACCAAAGGGAAAAAGTTTGGTCACATAGATTCTGGTGGCATTTACAAATGCTGATAACCTGGTCACTGATGAAAAAGGCCCCAAATTCTTTGGGTATTAAGGTCCGTAAATCAGATTGCTGTATGATTGAAAAAAAACCAAAAAAATCGGATCCCCGCCCCACTGGGGAAAAACAGCCTTGAAATCCCATAAAAATGCTGGGGCTTGGACGGGGAAATGGGTTAAGACAGGATCGGGCCCACTGAGAAAAAAGGAACGCAAAACGCTGGTGCCCGATGGGAAAATGTCCTGAAAATTGGTTGGGCCCCAATTTGGATTAAAAGTAGGGCATATGAAAAGGTTCAAATCGGAACCAATATAAAAATGAAATTATTTTGCTTTAAATAAAAAAAAAAAAAAAAAATAAGCTGGTTAAAGATTGGTCACCAATAAAAACAAAAATCGGAAACTGGGGGAAAGATGACAAAATTTTCCCAAAAATCCGGACCCGGGCACGATGGAAAATTCGTAAAAATCGGAATTGCGGGGCTGGGAAATGGTCCTAATATGGATTGGTGAACCCGGATAAAAGGTTAAACACCCACGGAGGGAGGGGTAGGGGGTCTTAAATCGGCCAATGGAATAAAACGGACGTTTTTAATCGGGTTTTTTGCCATAAAAAAATTTAATTTTGGGAACTGATCAAAATTTTCCGTAAATTTCCTATACTTCAATCACATTGAGGAGACACAGGATCCTTGAATGACTAAAATTTGTACTTGTTATTTTTCCATTCTTCAAAAAATGTTACCATGCAAAAAGTTTTTGTAATCAGGGACTTCTGTTCCTTAATCACTAATATAGAGATCAAACTACCTATGTTTGGTGACCCGTCATGTTATTTTTAACGATACAGAAAAATATACTCGTATAAGTGAAGTTAACAACACGATGCTAATCAGTTCTGTTTTTCCAACACAAAAAGGATATAATCACAATACACACTTATCCCTAACGCGCAATAAGAAAAAAATACCTGGAGACATGAAGACTGTTACTTTGTTTTAGAAGAACAATATATGGATTTTCAACTAGAGATCTTTCTCCTTCCAACAAAAATAGTTAAAGTCGGCAAATCAGCATATTCTGGGAAAGTTCAGAGCAAGAATGGATTGCGATAAACAACTCCTTAACAGAATTAAATGCATATGCAGTTTTTGCAATGTCTCAAGCATTGATGCGACCGTGTATGTTTATATATCGGAGATCACGGATGTCTCAGATGCTTCAACCGCCTCGCTCATATCCCATGCCGCAAGATCTATGGGCAGAGGACCCGCATTCCAATGACAACGCTATCTGCAGACCGCCGTTGTCCTCTCATTATCAATACATAGGGCCAGCGGTGTCTGCATGCAGACCTTGCCACTTATAATGCATCATGCAAGTTGAGTGCACCAATCTTTGACTCATAATTAGGCACTATATGCCTGGACACATGAGTCAGGTCAGCCACAAGCACAGCAGGAGGGGACAATGCCATGGGCTGGGGGGTATCCAGCAGTGTGGGGCAGGAGCCATTAATCTGGTGGTGGGTGTCAGGACAATGGAGCCAGGGGCAAACGCATGCACAGAATTAGCTCTTGGCTCATCTCAGCCAGCACCACCTTCATTTTCCTAAAGCCCGCTGCTGAGATATCAATGACTCCCACCTCACACACCCGCCATTTCCCTGACTGCCACCACCGGAAGATCAATGGCTCCTGCCTCACCACCGCCATTTCCAAGGCCCACAGCCAGAGATCAATGGCTCCTGCCTTACGCCGCCATTTACCTGAAGCCCACCGGCAGGGGATCAATGGCTTCTGCTCGTTCTGCCATTTTTCTGAAGCCCACCGCTGCCAGGAGATCAATGGCTCTTGCCTCACATCCCCTCTATTTCCCTGAAGCCCACCACCAGGAAATCAATGGCTCCTACCTCAGGCCGCCCTCATTTCCAACCAACAGCTGGGAGATCAATGGTTTCTGCTTCATACTGCCACCATTTTCCTGAAGCCCACCATCAGAGATCAATGGCTCCTGCCTCACCCCACCTCCACTTCCCTCAAGTCCACCATCAGATCAATCAAGTCTTGACTACACCAGCCACCATCTTCCTGAAGCCCAGTGCCGAGATATAAATTACTCCTGCTTTATACTGCGGGCCATTTCCCTTAAGCCCAGTGTCACAAGATCAATGGCTCCTTGCCTCACCCCACCTCAATTTCCCTAAAGTCCACCCCCAGTAGATCAATGGCTCCTTCCTCGCACTGCCACCATTTCCTTGATGCTCACAGCCAGGAGATCAATGGCTCATGCCTGGCACTGCCACCATTTTGCTGAAACCCACCACCAGGAGCTCAATGGCTCCTTCCTCGCACTGCTATTTCCCTGAAGCCCACCACCAGGAGATCAATGGCTCCTGGCCAGGCACTGCCACCATTTCCCTGAAGCCCACCACCAAGGTGATCACTGGCTTCTGCCTGGCATTACTTTCCTCCAGCCAACAGTATCCCCTCCCCACTCCTACAACCCCCTGATCTACTGCTGCCCCACCCCCAATATGATAAACTCATACTATATACTAGAAGACGGCCCCCCACATTCACAATAAAGATCTTTGGTTCTCCCTGTAAATGTGGGGGTGCAGCCTATGATTTGATGCATCTTATAGTCAGCAAATCCTACAAGGATCCCAAATAGAGGTTTAACTGCATTTATAAATCCCCTTACACTCGGGCCTACAGGGAGGATGTGGCCCTCAGATACATAATGGACAGCCCTTAAAGCCATAACTCTTAAAGGGATAGTCCATCTTGGAAACCCATTACTTGTAAGTTGCAGATTGTTATTAGAAAGTGCTCATCAGTAATAAGCCCTCTATACATTATTAGGTGTAAGGGAGCGGGTCAGTGTATGAATGTGGCCCCATCTGTGTGGGGGAGCGGGGAGGGGACCCATCACAACCCCCAGGCTCTAAGGTTACACAATGGATCCTTTACTCCAACTAAACACCATCTAATTCCCCCTTTATGACCATTGTTTGTAATTGTACATTACTAATAAAGTTATTGAAAAAAAAAAAAGGTTGAGTAAACCAGAAGCCAATAACCATATGATCGTAACAGATCCCCCCCACCCCCGGTGCCCCCCAGCTCACCTGCGGCCGTCAGTGCGGGTGTCCCGGGGTCTGTACATGTCTGCAGCGTGTAGATCCGCACTCACTCTCCGCTCTCCGGCACCTACTGACCGAAGCGCGCCAGAAACACAAGCTTTAACTGAACGTGCCGGAAGATACCACTGCGAAACAAAAATAGGGGGAGTCAAATTAAGACCGGGACCCTTTTAGTGATTGTTTTTGTTTTTCACTCCCATTCCTATACAGTATCTGGACACTACATAAAAGAACTAACATTTGCTTGTGAATGTGAAATGTATTTGCACCATAGAATTCCTATTCTATAATGTAAACAAATTCATTCCCCCCCTCAGAAAAGAGGGATTTTGGAACGTTCCATATGCTGCCCTGTGTTCCGGGAAAGGTGGAATGCTATTGGTAGATCTAGGTGCCAGTTAACTGGTGGGCGGAAACGGAAGTTGCTGCTTCCCTCTCCTGATTGGCTGTTTGGATCTCGTGGGCGTGTACATTTTGAAGCGATTCCCCGCCAAACATTAGTAGTTTTGCTTTTGGCGCTCAAAATAAAGAAACGAAAGCGACGAGTGAGCGACAGTGATAAGAATGGCCGGAGCGGGCCTGTGTCACACACATGGGGCACGTTATCATTACCCCTCACAGATACGTTCTGGGGCTTACCTATACCAAGGCGGTGTCCACCACTCAGCGCTCCCACTGTGGACGTAGACACCATACGTTATGCCGCTATTCTATGGTTGTGGACTGTGGAATAACGTACCGCTACGTCACACAGAAAATGCTACGTTGACACATAATGGCACAGTATATGGCATCCCCGCCGTACAGATACCATACCTGAGGCCTATGAGCTCACCTGGTGAATATGTGTCCATCTGCAGTCACACAACTATGGAGCCACTTCTGATTGGACATTATGCCCCCAAAATGTATCTTCACACACTATACTGCCCCTGCAGTGTACTCCCCACTAATTATTCCACCACAGTGTCTCCTTCACACATTATGATGCCCCAACAGTACGTACTCCATATTATAGTGCTCACCCCACAGAGTATGATGACCCTACACACAGTATAATGGGCCCACAGTAACCCTACACACAGTATAATGGGCCCACAGCCTCCCTTCACACAGTATAATGGGCCCACAGTGACCCTACACACAATATAATGGGCCCACAGCCTCCCTTCACACAGTATGATGCCCCCACACTGACCCTACACACAGTATAATGGGCCCACAGCCTCCCTTCACACAGTATGATGCCCCCACAGTGACCCTACACACAGTATAATGGGCCCACAGCCCCCCTTCACACAGTATGATGCCCCCACAGTGACCCTACACACAGTATAATGGGCCCACAGCCTCCCTACACACAGTATGATGCCCCCACAGTGACCCTACACACAGTATAATGGGCCCACAGCCTCCCTACACACAGTATGATGCCCCCACAGTGATCCTACACACAGTATAATGGGCCCACAGCCTCCCTACACACAGTATGATGCCCCCACAGTGACCCTACACACAGTATAATGGGCCCACAGCCTCCCTACACACAGTATGATGCCCCCACAGTGACCCTACACACAGTATAATGGGCCCACAGCCTCCCTACACATAGTATGATGCCCCACAGTGATCCTACACACAGTATAATGGGCCCACAGCTCCCCTATACACAGCATGATACCCCCTCAGTGACCCTACACACAGTATGGATGCCCCCACACACAATATGATGTCCCCACACACAGTGTGATGCCCCCACAGTGACCCTACACACAGTATGATACCCCCACAGTGATCCTACACACAGTATAATGGGCCCACAGCTCCTCTTTACACAGTATGATGCCCCCCTCAGTGACCCTACACACAGTATGGATGCCCCACACACAATATGATGTCCCCACACATAGTGTAATGCCCCCACAGTGACCCTACACACAGTATGATACACCCACAGTGATCCTACACACAGTATAATGGGCTCACAGCACCCCTATACACAGTATGATACCCCCTCAGTGGCCATCTACACAGTATGATGCCAACACATGGTGTAATGCCCCCAAAGGGTCCCAACATACAGTACATTGCCACCACAGGGCCTAACAGTATAATGCTTCCAAAGTGCCCCTATTACAATGCCCCCACAGTGACCCTACACACAATATGATATCCCCACACACTGTATGATGCCCCCACAGCGACCCTACACACAATACGATGTCCCCACACACAGTATGATGCCCTCACAGTGCCTCCAACACAGTATTGTGTCCCCAACACAGTATGATGCCCCCATACACAGTATGATGTGCCCCCCAACACAGTATAATGTCCCTCCGCAGCCCTCCACACATGATGCCCCTACACACTATGATGCCACACAATGCCATCTACACAGTATGATGCCGCCCAGCGACCCCTACACACAGTGTAATGCCCCCACAGGGTTCCAGCATACAGTATATTGCCACCACAGGGCCCTAATACAGTATAATGCCTCCAAAGGGCCCCTACACACAGTACAATGTCCCCACAGGGCCCTCGCATACAGTATAATGTCCCCACACACAGTTTAATGCCACCACAGGCCCCAAACACAAGGTGTAATGCCCCCAGAGGGCCACCACATACAGTATATTGCCACAACAGGGTCCTAACACAGTATAATGCCTCCACATTGTCCTAACACACAGTATAATGCCACCACAGGGACCCCACACACAGTATGATGCCACCACAGGGCTAGCTACACAGATTAATACCCTCACAGAGGCCCCATACACAGTATGATGCCCCCACTGTGGCACTCACATAGAATGATGTCTCTACAGTGACCCCTCACAATACAGCCCATAAATGATGCCATATTATAGTGCCTTTCCAGGCCTAATACTATTGATGACCATTGTTAAGAATCAATATCATATGTCCGAACAACCTATTAAATAGAAGTGAATTGTAAAAGTCATGCAATATTTTTTTTATCAGTTCTCCAGGAGCCTGTCACTTCACTATAAAACAATGTTTTTAAGTTACAGTTTTCCCAATTTTTTATCAGAATACTATGAATTCTGTCAGAGTTCACAGAATGGCTACCTAGTACTTGTAATATGTGTGGTAGAGGTGACAAAATGGCTTCCTCGTGCTTAGAGTGGTGTGTGGTTGAGTAGACAAAATGGCTCCCTCGTGCTTGTAATGCGAGTGGTAAAGCATATAAAATGGCTGTCTCATGCTTGTAATGTGTGAGGTAGTGTATACAAAATGGATACCTGGTGCTTATAATGTGTGTGGTGGAGCAGACAAAATGTCTCTCTCGTGCTTGTAATGTGTGAGGTAAAGCTTACAAAATGTCTGCCTGGTGCTTGTAATATGTGAGGGAGACAACACAAAATGGCTGCCTCATGCTTGTAATGTGTGTGGTGGAGCAGACAAAATGACTGTTTCGTGCTTGTAATGTGTGAGGTAGAGAACACAAAATGGCTACCTTGTGCTTGTAATGTGTGAAGTATAGAAACACAAAATGGCTGTCTTATGCTTGTTATGTGTGTGTGTGGCACCCCAGAGTCCGGTTGCCATAATGGCATTGCCTCCCTTGGGGGGTTGACGTCACCCTTGGAAGCAAGAAGGGGTATCCACACCAGGTAAGCCCACAGCATGCAACACTTTTCCTGACTCCAGACCAGAAGGGGGAGCTCTGAACCCGGGTTTAGGGGAACTCCCCTATATATTCTGGCCTGGGGACGGGGTTAGTCAGTTCAGTTCCTAGGAGGACTGTGAAGATGACCTGTGCATTGGAGCAGTGCTAAGCTCGTCCCAGGAGGAGTACAAAGTGAAGGAACAGCAAGCGCGAGGAACCCGTAGGAGAAGGTCTGAAGAAGGAAAGATGCAGGCCTGGGGAGTGGAGCCAGTTATCGGCTCACCCCAGAGCAGAGCACCAGAAATGGACAGCAGCATCCGAGATTGTGAGGGTACTACAGATCCAGCAGCCAAAACCGGAGGACGGGAGACTCTACATCTCCCGGCCACAGCAAAGCACGTGGAGGCACAGCAGCATCAGAGAGCTTAGGGACAGTTGCCAGAGGAGTGGTGCCCAGGAAGGGCTCAAGCTGCCTGCCATACGGGTGAGTCTATACCCAATGGCGCCTTACAGGTGTGGCACCCCATGGGTTAATGTGCCACAATAACATCACATGGGTTCTCTCCCCCACTACACACTGACAAACACTAGCACCTCTTGCCCAAGAGGGGGAGCACAACCTGCTTCCTTATATACTCTTGCCCATGAGGGAGAGCTCAGTCAGTTCCTGGAGAACTGAGAAGAGAACAGCTCAGGAGACCGTGCAGCATGGTGTAGTGCTGTGAAGAGCACACAGAGAGCAGAGTTAGCTCAGTGCAGACCTAGTGAGGGTCGGAGGAACAGGAGAACTACAGACTGAGGAACAAGTCTGGGAGCTGGAGTGATACCTTCACTTGCCCCAGAAGAACGCACAGAAACGGACACCGGATCCGGTACTGTGTCTGGCACCCACAGCACAGTGAATCCCGGAACAGTGGGATCTCTAGATGCCCCTAGTACCAGAGCAAAGCAACACGGAGGGGTCAGCACAGCACAGAGGACTCAAGTTGCCTAGCCAAGTGGTACCAGCAGAATACAGAGAGAGAGACGTGAGGAATCCCAGCAGCTCAGCTAATAGCAGCAGCCAGGACACACACACAGTGCAGCATAAGGACGCTGACGACCCCGGACAGGGTGGGAAGAGAGCTCAGCCCCATTACAGACTCCGTGGACTATAATCTGCAGTAACATCAGTAGTAAAGCTTTGGAAAACAGCAAAACTGTGAGTCTGTGTATTGATTGCGACCTTTGCTCCAGATTCAGCACAGAGATCTTCCCCCTGCTACAAGCCTGTCAGCTCTGCAGCCTCAGGAGAGAAGGAGAAGTGCACCAGTGTCTACCAAACGTGAGTGTGTGTCCTTTAACCCCGTCTCCACCATCTATAACCCCAATAGACTTTAACCCTTACTGCTCCGGGGGATACAGTTCTTCCCACTGGAACTACACCATCTCCGCTGCCATCACATCACCCCCGGAGGTTCTGCGGCAGCGGCGGCCCCATCACTGGCCGCACCAAGTGGGTGGCGTCACCCGTGACAAATCCCCTTGTAAATATTCCCCATCTTATTGTGCGGGCCCAGGGACACGGTCCGGACCAAGCCACCCGTGACTTCCCCGGCACCGACCGGTCCGGTACCGAGTACCCCCGTGCCGTGGGGGCTCCACACAGGTAGTCTTGGGGCTCCCCTCCCTCGTGTTAAGGAAGTGTGGCACCCCAGGGGTTAATGTGCCACAGTAACATCACACGGGTTCCCTCCCCACAACACACTGACTTACACTAGCACCTCTGGGCCAGGAGGGGGAGCACTACCTGCTCTCTTATATACTCCAGGTCCACAGGAAGTAGTTAGTTTCAGTTTCTGGAAGAACTGAGAGGGACTGTAGTGTAAAAGGAGCTGTGCCAGGCTTCTCTACAGTCGGTTCATCGATTTCAGGCCTAGCTAGGGTCTGAGGGAAGGAGAACTAAGAGCAAAGGAACACATCTGGGAGCTTGAGTGCCCACCACACTCGCCCCAGAGAAGCGCACAGAACGTACACCGAATCCGGCACTGTGACTGACACACAGCACAGTGAATCCAGGAGTAGCGGCGTCTCTAGACCACCACAGTACCAGAGCGAAGCAACACGGCGGGGTCAGCACAACACAGAGGACTCAAGTTGCCTAGCCAAGTGCTACCAGCAGAACAGAGAGAGAGTGAGACAGTCCCAGCAGCTCAGCTAGACGCAGCAGCAAGGACACACACACACAGCGCAGCACGAGGAAGCTGAGGACCCGGACAGGGTGGGAGGAAAACCCGGCCCCAGTACAGACTCCGTGGACAATCTGCAATAACACTGCAGTAAAGCTTTGGAAACTACAAAACGTCAGTGTGTGTTCCTTAACCACGTCTCCACTATCCACATCCATCATAGACTATACCAACACTGCCCCGGGGAACTCAGTTCTGCCCACGGAGAACTATCCCATCTTAGCTGCCAGCCCATCATCCCCGGAGGTTCTGCGACAGCGGTGGCCACACTACTGGCCTCACACTGTGGGTGGTGTCACGATAAACTATTCTCCCTGTAAATACACCCTTATTATTTGCCAGGGCCCGGGACACGGTCTGGACCAGGACCCCGTGTCATCCCCCAGAAGCAGACACGGTCCGGCACCGAGTACCCTCGTCCCAGTGGGCTCGACAGAAGCAAGCAGACCGCTCCGTCTGGCAGGGTGCCGCAGCCGGTGAACAGACTGCAGCAGCCGGTTGATGACTTCAGAGGTGGGCTCTGGCCGTTTCCTCGGGTCCGGTGTTCCCGTGGTGGACTGGGGAATTCCCTGGAGTATGGTTGCTCCAAACTGAGGTTCACCCTTTCTCTCTAGGGCCCAGACTCCGCACGTCAGGCACCCTCTCTCAGGATCCCCTCAGGAGCCTCTCTCATCTTCCCTCCGGATCAGCGTAGAGCTGTCCGGGTACCCTTCCGCCTCGCTCCACACTCCTCCTCGACTCCTCTCCAACTCCCTTCTCCTCCTCTGACTGTCCCGACTCTCTCTCTCTCGCCTCTCTTTGTTCCCCCTAGAGGTGAATATATCTCCCTCCCGGGTAACTTCCCACTCCTATTCTAATGTGGGAGTGCAGGAATGGGTCCCACCCACCAGCCTAGGATCCATTTGCAGCTGGGGAAGATTACACCACATTTACCCCACTGTGACGCCTGACCATGTGGGGCGCCACATAATGTGTGAGGTACAGCACACAAAATGGCTGCCTCATGTTTGTAATGTGTGAGGTACAGCACACAAAACATCTACCTTGTGCTTGCAATGTGTGAGGTATAGAACACAAAATGACTGCCTTGTGCTTGTAATGTGTGTTGTATAGAACACAAAATGGCTGCCTTGTGTTTGTCATGTGTGTATAAAAGCTCATTAGCTATGCCTGTGTGAGTTGCAATGGTGTCCATATTGGATTGCACTTTTCCATATTTTTGCCATAAAATTCAGTCAGTTGCCATGAGGTGCTATGGATATATCACCGACGCTGATCGTTACACAAATTATGCTTTACAAAGTCATCCCTAATGGCAATAATATTATGCCATACTTTGATTGGCTTATAGAGTAATATGTGGCACCCCAGGGTCAAAGTGCCACAGTGTCATCACTGTCCCTGGGTGGTGGTGTCACCAGAGAGCAGCAAAGGGTATTCTCATCAGGCAACACACACACAACACCAACACCTCCAGGCCAGAAGGGGGAGACCAAGCCCGGGTTCAGGGTGAGCTCCCCTATATATTCTGGTCTGGGGAGGAGCTAGTTAGTGCAGTTCCTGGGAGGACTGTGAAGAAGACCTGGGTCTAAAGGAGCTGTGCTAACCTCATCCCAAGGTCCGCTGAGAAGTTCCAGGCTTAAGGCTAGGGTCTGAGGAGAGGAGCGAGAACACACACCTGGGAGGCTGAGCTACTCCGTGCTCACCCCAGAGGAAAGGCGCATAGAACGGACACCGGAGTCTGAGACTGTGAAGGGTCTCACATCCCGGCAGTCAACACTGGAAAGTGGGGACTCCAGATTCTCCAGTTATACTGTACCAGAGACACAGCAACACTGACACCCAGGAGCAGGGTAGAGAAAGTGAAGGACTCGAGTTGCCTGTCATACTGGTACCCCGCAGGACGAGACAGAGCCGGCAGCCTAGCTTAAGCAACTGCAGGAGCCAAAGTACAAGCGCAGTAAGGGAACCAAAGACCCGGCAAGGTGAGGATAACCCCAAGTCATTCTCAAGACTGTGTGGACAGCTTTTACCATCTGCTCCAGTAAAGGACTAAGAAAACTACAAAACAGTGAGTCTGCCTGTTACTTGTGCCCGTCGTCCTGCATCTCACACATAGACTATTTACACTGACCGGGGATTGCCTTTACCCGTGGAGAGCCGTCCCATCTCAGCTGCTACCCATCATCCCTGGAGGTTCTGCAGCAGCGGTGGTCCCCACTGACCACAAACCATGGGTGGCGTCACGACAAACTCCCCTGTACATATTCCCTTTTTCAACTGACACCCAGGCCACAGGACCAGGTCACGACCCCTGTGACTCCCCTGTGACAGCAGCAGTGATCTGGTTCCTGAGTACCCCACGGCCTGGGGGCGCCTCAAATACAGTCAATGCAAAAGTCCTATGACTGGGACATTTGTTGTCAATACCAAAGTAGTGAGTAGTGAAAGAACTGAGGGATCAGGTGGACATGTTGATCTGTGTTTCTGATATTGTAAATTCCTCATAATGCCGGTTTCACATATCCGACCTTTATGGTCTGAGACCACAATGTCCAGGCTGGCAGCCACCGGTCTTCTGACCTGAACGCTATAATTGAGTTGTGGTCAAGTGATCCACAGCTGGTCTGTACTGGATGTGTGAAACATAATGGCAGCTGTGTGCCCCTCACCTCCCCCTACTCCTAACACAGAAAACCCACCCCAGTAATGGATGTCCTGTCACAGATAGGTGCGGGTCCACCTGCTGCAGCTCCCTCAGGCCTCATTCACATGGTTGTTTTCTTGAATTGTCCACATACCCAGTACAGCCTGTTCTCGTGTCCATGTTCATTTTTGGGGCAGAGGGTCTGCAAATATAAAAGCAGACTTCTGTGTTTTTGTTCTGAGTCTCTGATCACACTGACCCATTTACATGAATAGCTGTGTGAAAAAATGGACAGTAGACGGATGGCATCCATTTTTGCTGCTTCATGGGCAGGAGATGATCGAAAACATTTTTTTTATTGGAAACCAGAAAGACAGATACCAGACTGATGGTAAGAGTGGAAACAGAGACCAAAAAAGGCTGAAAATCAGGTCCAGCACACTGATGAAAAACAGTCCGTAAATCAGATCTGGGGCACTGATGGAAAACGGTCTGTAAATCAGATCTGCTGTAATGATGAAAAACGGTCTGTAAATCTGATCCAGCACACTGATGAAAAACGGTCTGTAAATCGGTTCTGGTGCACTGATGGAAAATAGTCCATAAATCAGATCTGCTGTAATGATGAAAAACAGCCTGTAAATCGGATCCAGCGCACTGATGAAAAAAGGTCTGTAAATTGGATCCGGTGCATTGACGGGAAATGGTCAATAAATCGGATCTGGTGCACTAATGCAAAATGGTCCATAAATGGGATCTGGGGCACCGATGGAAAATGGTCTGTAAATCAGATCTGGTGCACTGATGGAAAATGGTCTGTAAATTGGATGTGGTGCACTGATTAAAAACAGTCCGTCAATCAGATCTGGTGCACTGATGGAAAATGGTCCAAAAATCAGATCCAGTGCACTAATGAAAAACAGACTGTAAATTGGATTTGCTGTACTGATGAGAAAAGGTTCGTAAATCAGATCTGGTGCACTGATGAGAAAAGGTTCGTAAATCAGATCTGGTGCACTGATGAAAAATGGTTCATAAACCTAATCTGGGGCACTGATGGAAAATGGTTCATAAACCTAATCTGGTGCACCGATGGAAAATGGTCTGTAAATCGGATCTGCTGTACTGATGAAAAACAGTCTGTAAATCGGATCCAGCGCACTGATGAAAAATGGTCCATAAATTGAATCTGGTGCATTGATGGAAAATAGTTTAGAAAGTGGATCTGGGGCACTGATGGAAATTGATCCGTAAATCTAATCAAGTGCACTGATGAGACACGGTCCATCAATCAGATCTTTGTTTTGTATTTTCATCATGTCCTATAAGGTCAGGGCCAGTGTTCTGTACAGGGACCCAGTGCCCTCATTAGGGATCACACACTACCATGTGGTGACCCGCATGCCGTCATTACGATACTGTGGGAATAAACTCAGTGCACCTCTGTATAAGGTGAGATACACACAGGGCAACAGTACGGGTCCACACAACATGGATCCATAATCCATCCATCTGTATGAGCCCTAACGCGCAATCATTGCAGTAAAAAATTACCATAAACGTGAAAATGTATCTTTAAACCCATCTTCATAAATGGCCTTTGTCAGATAGTGCTTGTAAAAACAATGTTTTTTGCAATTTACTGCTTAATGAAATGTTCAGCTGCTCTTGAGGCTTTACCATTTGTCTTTTGTTGACAGCTCATTGCCTTGGAGACCGACCACCATTGTACACAACAGAACATGCACCGTTATTACTGTTGAGCTTGTAAACTCAGTTTTGCAGCTGGAGTAAGCCAATGTCTCCTAATCCCAACCAGCTTCAGTGCAGTGCTTACAAGCAAGAAAGCAAGACAGCGCTGGTCTTCGGACACCCTGGAAACGAGCTGTAAACTAAGGATGGATTGGAATCTTAATAAACAGTAAATTGCAGAAGTGCTCATTTTTACCAGTTCTGTCCAAAAATATCCATCAATGTAGTTGAGAATAACACAGCTAGGGTTCACTGGGATTTCTGGGTAAATGTGCCCTAGACATGTCAAGCCAAGTGTGACCCACTGCATCCCCCTGCAGGGTTAAACAACAATCTTGGCCATAGACTAAGGACCCCGAAATGATCGTGTGATCAGTGAATTTATGACCTATCTAAATGACAGGTCACTTATAGCGGTCAGTGATCGATCTTCAGTGATTGGACAACATGCAGTGGTGAATCAGGGCTCTTCGGTGACATGGTTGCATCTGTAAACTTAATTGTAAGCAAATTTTGACTGATCTAATGCACTTTTGCATTTGGCCTTTCTCCTGCATCGGCATTCCACATAATCAACTTCCACGATCCTATGGAAAGCCCAATTCAATTCCTAGGTGGGGTGTAAACAGAACATATAATGCAAATCAGGTGGATTAGGTCTGTTGTTACAGATGTTATTTTAATATTCAACCCCTGGCTAAACAAATGCTAACTACACCCCAGGGGGTTCTGATGGGGTTATGTCATGGACATAGGAATCTCCAGACATGTAAATGATGTTTGCAGGTTTTACCTGCTTGGCCAGTATTCTATAGCAAGGATAAGGTTATGCCACCTGCGGTTCTCGGTCAGCATGGACCGACGCTGCGGGTCAGACCTCCGGGGTTGTCGGTATGGCAGCCTGATGTCGTCGCTCCCCGTAGCTGGATCAGTACTCCGGGGCAGATGTGTTCAGGGCCGGTTTTAGGCAAAGTGGGGCCCTGGACAAAAGGTTAAAGTGGGCCCTAAATGCTCATATATTGCATCGTTACACTCAGACATTTGGGTTACATGTACAAGCGCCGAATTCAGACTGGTGAATGAGTGCGATTTATAATATTCAAGTCATTCAGCGCTTGTTTACGGCCTTTTTACACAGGATGATGAAGAGTGATGGGTGCAGAGCAATCACCGGTAGAGCAATCTGTCCTCTACAGTATCATGTTATCGGCAGCACTTCTGCAGTTTGCAGCCGGCGATGTGCTGTCAAGAGAAAGGATTTCTGTTCCTCCATAAACATCCAATCACCCGATGATGAGCCGCATTTTGCTCGTTTGTTGGGCGATTGCCGACCTGTTTACACCTTGGAGCTCTCGTCTGTGCTGGTGGGATATAAAATAAAGCAAATTTTTATTTTAATTTTTTTTTTTTTTTTACAAATTTCTGGGGGGTTTTATGATTGAAATAAAAAAATGTTCAGTATCTTCTTATTCTGACCCACATAATCAACTTATGAAGTCCCTTTTACCATGTAGTTAACATGATGAATAAAATACTAAAAATAAATTGTGGAATTTAACTTTTTTTAGCAATTTCAAAGCACTTGGAATTTCTTTTTCATTATTTTCCGAGACCCATGATGTTTTAATTTTTGAAGATACAGGGCTATGTGAGGGGTTACTTTATGTGCCCTGAGCTGACATTTTTACTGATACCATTTTGAGTCAAATACAACGTTTTGATCGCCTTTTATTGCATTGTATTGCAACAACGTGGTGGCCCAAAAAACATAATTCTGGCGTTTTTATTTTTTTACTGTTACGCCATTTACCAATTGGATTAATTTACTTCATATATTGATAGCTTAGATTCTTACGAACGCAGCGATACCAAATATGTGCATTTTTAATTTTTTTTTACTGTTTTATTGCTTTTCAGTTCAGCTCCTTGGGGGCCCCTAAGAGAGTGGGGGCCCTGGGCAACTGCCCAGTCTGCCCCCTTTCCCCTAACGCCGACCCTGGATGTGTCCTTATGCAATGGATATGTAAGGCCGTGTTTGAGCTGGACCTCTGAGTCTCGTTTACTTATGCAGTCGGCAGCTCCGCAGGTGGTTAAATAAGACAGTCTCACGCAGCGTTGAAATTCTATACCTGGTTTAATCACTGAAGCTACAAATGATCGCCGGGCGCTTCTCTCTGCCAAGTTCCAGTCTGGTCTGTCCCCAAGGAACCGGGATAGTTTGCCCAAGACCCCCTTCATGTGCCTTTCCTTTCTCTGGTCTCTCTCTCCCAGCGATACTTCTTCACCTCTCCTGTCAGCACCTCCGCACACAGTGCCCCAATCCAGCAGCCACTGGTCTTCTCGGGCGAGTGGTACCTGTCTCCTGACCCTAGTTTGGCTGCCATCTCAGCGGGTGCGTTGGGTTGTGACCATGGCTCCTATAGACTTCGTTGCCTCCGGTTCAGTGATCGGGCATACAGCGTCTGCGCCACGCTCAGGGCCAGTCCCCTGGTTCTCGATCAACCTCTCCATTTGACTATCATTAGTCCTGGATTCGAGTGCCCAGGTCGTTTTCACTGCACCTGTGCCCCTGCGGTCTTCTCTGTTGCCCTTACTCACGACTGCACAGTTTTTCTTCCACCTACTTCCTCACTCCACCACTAACTCACTAACTCCTTACTCACTGTCTCTCCCACCTGTTCTAGCCCTGAACCATTTGACTGTCCTCCCCCCAGGTTCGCCCATGGTTCCCTGGGTCCTAGGGTGCGTGGGTGTGTTTGGTGGGGCCTGAGTTAACTATTCCATTTCCCTTAGAACTGAGAAACCACACCTGTTCATTGAGCGTAGTACCCCTTTGTGGCGACCAGACCGGTGGGGCGTCACAAACTCCACTGTGTATACCACACTTAAATATAGACTATAGAGGAGTGTAATCATTTACAAAATCTTGATTGGTAAGGAAGGATAATTTATTTGCCTCAGTGGAAATATCTATGATCTGAAAATTCTCATCATTGTGATTCTGTTATTATAAAAAAAAATAATTAAAGTATAATCGATATAATATGACCGCTGGGTGGTTATGTCTTCTATATAGACTTGTTTGTCACCATGTTAACAGACCACAAACTGTGTGGTGTGATCCTACAGTCAAATAACCATCCATCCATCCATCTGTCCGTTCATCCATCCAGCCATCCATCCATCCATCCATCCATCCATCTATCTATCTATCCGTCCGCCCATCCATCCTGTAGTGCTTGACAATCATGGTGGGAAAGTGGAGGAGAATATGACTGCTGGATCAAACTACTAAGGCTGCTTTCACATTACGATTTGTTAGGATACGTGGCTGTGCGTTGTAAAACGGACAGCCACGGATCTGATTTGGCCCCCATGTTAGCCTATGGGGACGGATCGGATCGGATTTGCCCTTGTTGCATCCGATATTTATCAGATCCGATTTGGTCCGATTTTTTGCTGTTCCCAAAATCAGCGACTGTTCCGATCTTGGGCACAGCGGATCAAATCGGACCAAATCGGATCCGCATGATCCGTGGCCCATAACATGGGGCCCTATGGAACGTGGGTCCAAGAAAACATCGGATGCTTTCTCTGACCCGATTTTAGTGTACTGAGCATGCTCAGTACATTAAAATAGCTCCTAACCATCTATTTTTACTTGCGCAATGTATATATATATTGCGGAAGTGAAATTTAAGTAAAATAAAGTGTTAAAAATAAAATAATCTGATCCTCACCTGTCCAGCGATCGATCGCCGTCATCTCCGGATGAACAGGACCTGGCATGACGTCACAGTCACATGACCGTTTACCACGGTAACCGGTCATGTGACCGATGACGCTGAGTGGGTAGCCCCGCCCAGCCAGGTCCTTTCAGCATCCGAAGGTGGATGCTGACGGCGGTGGATCGCAGGACAGGTGAGGATCGAATTTTTTTATTTTTAACACTTGATGTTACTTAAATTTCACTTCCGCAATATATATATATACATTGCGGAAGTGAAATTACCCCGCACAGGTCTTTCTGTGTCCAGACCCCTGATAATCACGGACCTGGACACAGAAAAAGTCACCCCCTGTGGTGTCCATTCCTGTCCGTGGGGCTCCTACAAAAAGTAGGGTCCCATGGACAGGAAAAAAAACGTAGTGTGAAAGCAGCCTAAGGGTACCTTTACACGCGGCTACATTTCTAGGGTTGCTACAGGTAACTTACTGGTTGCAGTGAAATCATGGAGAGATTATTCCATTTGTACACAGCAACAAGATAGAACCTTGTCTCCATGATTTCACTGCAACCAGTAAGTTACCTGTAGCCACCCGAGAAATGTAGCCGCGTGTAAAGGGGCCCTAAGGGTTTGTTTGTGGTCTGTTACAATGGAAACTAATAGATTTACATTGGAGCCGTAGACACAGTACAGCTACAAAAGACATGGTAACAGACTACAAACTGTGTGAAAGATTTCAATGCAAGACAGCGCTCCACACAACCGGTATGTTCCAAAAACGAAGTTCTTTATTCCACCATCTTACAGTGCAACGTTTCGGTCCACCATTGTGGACCTTTGTCAATCATGTCAAGTATGCTTGACAAAGGTCCACAATGGTGGACCGAAACGTTGCACTGTAAGATGGTGGAATAAAGAACTTCGTTTTTGGAACATACCGGTTGTGTGGAGCGCTGTCTTGCATTGAAATCTATTACTGAACTCCATGTTGACTCAGTTGGAGGGACGTGCGCTGCCATAGGGGTAAGAACATTTATCCTTGGTCCGAGTGATGGCTGCTGCATACCTGTCTATGGATTACAAACTGTGTGAAGTCTGATCCTACCGTCATATAGCCATCCATCCGCCTGTCCTGTAGTTTTTGACAATCATTGTATTCGATATATCAAGAGTTAGGGGGGAAGGTGGATGAGAATATGACCGCTGGGACTAAGGGTACCTTTACACGCGGCTACATTTCTAGGGTGGCTACAGGTAACTTACTGGTTGCAGTGAAATCATGGCGAGATTATTCCATTTGTACACAGCAACAAGATAGAACCTTGTCTCCATGATTTCACTGCAACCAGTAAGTTACCTGTAGCCACCCTAGAAATGTAGTCGCGTGTAAAGGTACCCTAAGGGTTTGTCTGTAGTCTGCTAGCATGGAAACTTATAGATTCACATTGGAGCCCTAGACCCGATACAGCTACAAAAAATAGAACGTTTCATGAGATATTTTTGCCGTCTACAAGACAGAAGAAGACTCAACACCTTCGAAATGTGGAGCTGTAGAAAGCGGTTATCAAACCCATGGATGGCAAGAAGAACAAATAAATCAATTCCCGGAACAAACTATGCCAGACATGTCACTGGAAGCAAGAATCAGCAAGATACAACTTATCTACACATCATACAAAGAGAGCAATCACTGGAGAAGGACATGATGGTGGGAAGAATAGAAGGAACAAAGCAATGAAGAGGAAGATCAGCTACCCAATGACTTGATACAATCAAAATAACAGCAGAAAAGACTCTGGTGGATCTATCCAGACAGAGAAGACCCTAGTGGATTCTTCTAGGCTTGGAGAAGACTCAGGTGGACTTATCTAGGCTTGGAAAAATCCCTGGTGGACCTATCTAGGCAGAGAAGACTCTGGTGGACCTATCTAGGCTTGGAGAAGATACTGTAGGACCTATCTAGGTTTGGCAAAGACCCTGGTGGACCTATCTAGTGTTGGAAAAGACTCTAGTGGACCTATCTAGGCTTGGAGAAGACGCTGTTGGACCTATCTAGGCTTGGAGAAGACCCTGGTGAACCTATCTAGGCTTGGAGAAGATGCAGGTGGACCTTTCTAGATTTGGAGAAGACTCTGGTGGACCTATCTAGGCTTGGAGAAGACGCAGGTGGACCTTTCTAGATTTGGAGAAGACTCTGGTGGACCTATCTAGACTTGGAGAAGACGCTGTTGGACCTATCTAGGCTTGGAGAAGACGCAGGTGGACCTTTCTAGATTTGGAGAAGACTCTGGTGGACCTATCTAGACTTGGAGAAGACGCTGATGGACCTATCTAGGCTTCAGAAGATCAATCTTCCTACAGAGTGTTCATCCATCACTTTGCCATGGCTCTAGACTGAGCTGAAGGCTAGTAAATAAATAATAATGATAAAAGAACAGTTTCACACCTGTAAAACACAGATTGGGATCAGGTCACAATGAGACCCGACTGCGTGTTATCTTGGCACAGTTAACGTACGCCAGAAGACCCAATGTTGGGGCCGGGTGTTGTGATCTCAATCTGTATTTAATGGATTTGTGACCTAACAGCATTACTATCAAACCATTTAATGTGCCCTGGGGTGTCCAAACTCTCCCCTCATGGGAAATACAGAAGTGACCATGTTGGATTTTCATCAACAGTGTCTGGCACCAGATTAGTCCCCTCGTCAGGTCCCTATGTACATAAACGTTGTCAGCCAAAAACCTACTATATGGGGTGTATGAGGTCTCACAACTGTGTGGAAAGATAATGGACTGTCCTCTAGCTGCAGCTTTCTCCTCTTTTCTCCCAAGTTGAGGGCTCTTCTATATGGTAAGTGGGGAAAAATAGCTGAAGGCCAAGAGAGCACACATGTATGGCCAATATTACCCAATGTAGGTTGTCACTAAACATGAGCCTGAATAGGAATAGCTGAATAGCTGACTGTATACAGAAAATGTATTCACCGCTCTCTCAAGGTTTCTATTGAATTGCAAATTTGTATTATGAAGCAAACACAGAAGAGGGTAGGGTATTATTAGTATTTATGGAGCACCATTGATTCAATGGTGCTGTATATGGGAATGCATTACATACAAAATACAAAGGTAAATGTCTGTAAACAAATGAACAATGATAGACTGATCCAGAGGGGAAAGGACCATGGCTGGAGTGATCCAGAGGGGAAAGGATCATAGCTGGAGTGATCCAAAGGGGAAAGGACCATGGATGGAGTGATCCAAAGGGGAAAGGACCATGGCTGGAGTGATCCAAAGGGGAAAGGACCATGGCTGGAGTGATCCAAGGGGAAAGGATCATTGCTGGAGTGATCCAAAGGGGAAAGGACCATGGCTGGAGTGATCCAGAGGGGAAATGACCATGGCTGGAGTGATCCAAAGGGGAAAGGACCATGGCTGGAGTGATCCAGAGGGAAAGGATCATAGCTGGAGTGATCCAAGGGGAAAGGACCATGGCTGGAGTGATCCAGAGGGGAAAGTGACCATGGCTGGAGTGATCCAGAGGGAAAGGATCATAGCTGGAGTGATCCAAGGGGAAAGGACCATGGCTGGAGTGATCCAGAGGGGAAAGGATCATAGCTGGAGTGATCCAAAGGGGAAAGGACCATGGCTGGAGTGATCCAAAGGGGAAAGGACCATGGCTGGAGTGATCCAGAGGGAAAGGATCATAGCTGGAGTGATCCAGGGGAAAGGACCATGGCTGGAGTGATCCAGAGGGGAAAGGACATGGCTGGAGTGATCCAAAGGGAAAGGACCATGGATGGAGTGATCCAAAGGGGAAAGGACCATGGCTGGAGTGATCCAGAGGGGAAAGGATCATAGCTGGAGTGATCCAAAGGGAAAAGGACCATGGCTGGAGTGATCCAAAGGGGAAAGGACCATGCTGGAGTGATCCAAAGGGTAAAGGACCATGGATTGAGTGATCCAAAGGGGAAAGGACCATGACTGGAGTGATCCAAAGGGGAAAGACCATGGCTGGAGTGATCCAGAGGGGAAAGGACCATGCTGGAGTGATCCAAAGGGGAAAGGACCATGGCTGGAGTGATCCAGAGGGGAAAGATCATAGCTGGAGTGATCCAAAGGGGAAAGGACCATGCTGGAGTGATCCAAAGGGGAAAGGATCATAGCTGGAGTGATCCAAAGGGGAAAGGACATGCTGGAGTGATCCAAAGGGGAAATGACCATGGCTGGAGTGATCCAAAGGGGAAAGGATCATAGCTGGAGTGATCCAAAGGGAAAGGACCATGGCTGGAGTGATCCAAAGGGGAAAGAGGACCATGGCTGGAGTGATCCAGAGGGGAAAGGACCATGGCTGGAGTGATCCAAAGGGGAAAGGACCATAGTGGAGTGATCCAAGAGGGAAAGGACCATGGCTGGAGTGATCCAAGGGAAAGGACCATGGATGGAGTGATCCAAAGGGGAAAGGACCATAACTGGAGTGATCCAAAGGGGAAAGGACCATGGCTGGAGTGATCCAAAGGGGAAAGACCATGCTGGAGTGATCCAAAGGGGAAAGGACCATGGCTGGAGTGATCCAAAGGGAAAGGACCATAGCTGGAGTGATCCAAAGGGGAAAGGACCATGGATGGAGTGATCCAAAGGGGAAAGGACCATGGCTGGAGTGATCCAGAGGGGAAAGACCATGGCTGGAGTGATCCAAAGGGAAAGGACCATGGATGGAGTGATCCAAAGGGGAAAGGACCATAGCTGGAGTGATCCAAGGGGAAAGACCATAGGCTGGAGTGATCCAAAGGGGAAAGGACCATGACTGGAGTGATCCAAGGGGAAAGGACCATGAGTGGAGTGATCCAAGGGGAAAGGACCATACTGGAGTGATCCAAAGGGGAAAGACCATGGCTGGAGTGATCCAAAGGGGAAAGGACCATGCTGGAGTGATCCAAAGGGAAAGGACCATGGACTGGAGTGATCCAAAGGGGAAAGGACCATGGCTGGAGTGATCCAAGAGGGGAAAAGACACAATAAGGCTGGGAGTGATCCAAAGGGAAAGACCATGGCTGGAGTGATCCAAAGGGGAAAGGACCATGGATGGAGTGATCCAAAGGGGAAAGGACCATGGCTGGAGTGATCCAAAGGGGAAAGGACCATGGCTGGAGTGATCCAAAGGGGAAAGGACCATGGCTGGAGTGATCCAAGGGAAAGACCATGGCTGGAGTGATCCAAGGGGAAAGGATCATAGCTGGAGTGATCCAGAGGGGAAAGGATCATAGCTGGAGTGATCCAGAGGGGAAATGACCATGGCTGGAGTGATCCAGAGGGGAAAGGACCATGGATGGAGTGATCCAAAGGGGAAAGGACCATGGCTGGAGTGATCCAAGGGGAAAGGATCATAGCTGGAGTGATCCAAAGGGGAAAGACCATGCATGGAGTGATCCAAAGGGGAAAGGACCATGGCTGGAGTGATCCAAAGGGAAAGGACCATGGTGATGGAAGTGTGATACCAAAGGGGAAAAGACCATGCTGGAGTGATCCAAAGGGGAAAAGGACCATGGCTGGAGTGATCCAAAGGGGAAAGGACCATGGCTGGAGTGATCCAAAGGGGAAAGGACCATGGCTGGAGTGATCCAAGGGGAAAGGACCATGCTGGAGTGATCCAAAGGGAAAGACCATGGCTGGAGTGATCCAAAGGGAAAGGACCATGGCTGGAGTGATCCAAAGGGGAAAGGACCATGGATGGAGTGATCCAAAGGGGAAAGGACCATGGCTGGAGTGATCCAAAGGGGAAAGGACCATGGCATGGAGTGATCCAAAGGGGAAAGGACCATGGCTGGAGTGATCCAGAGGGGAAAGGACCATGGCTGGAGTGATCCAAGGGGAAAGGACCATGGCTGGAGTGATCCAAGGGGAAAGGATCATGGCTGGAGTGATCCAAAGGGGAAATGACCATGGCTGGAGTGATCCAGAGGGGAAAGGACCATGGCTGGAGTGATCCAAAGGGAAAGGACCATGGCTGGAGTGATCCAGAGGGGAAAGGATCCATAGCTGGAGTGATCCAAAGGGGAAAGGACCATGCTGGAGTGATCCAAAGGGAAAGGACCATGGCTGGAGTGATCCAAAGGGGAAAGGACCATGGATGGAGTGATCCAAAGGGAAAAGACCATGGATGGAGTGATCCAAAGGGGAAAGGACCATGGCTGGAGTGATCCAGAGGGGAAAGGATCATAGCTGGAGTGATCCAAAGGGGAAAGGACCATGGATGGAGTGATCCAAAGGGGAAAGGACCATGGCTGGAGTGATCCAAAGGGTAAAGGACCATGGATGGAGTGATCCAAAGGGGAAAAGACCATAACTGGAGTGATCCAAAGGGGAAAAGACCATGGCTGGAGTGATCCAAAGGGGAAAGGACCATGGCTGGAGTGATCCAAAGGGGAAAGGACCATGGATGGAGTGATCCAAAGGGGAAAGGACCATGGCTGGAGTGATCCAGAGGGGAAATGACCATGGCTGGAGTGATCCAAAGGGTAAAGGACCATGGATGGAGTGATCCAAAGGGGAAAAGACCATAACTGGAGTGATCCAAAGGGGAAAAGACCATAGCTGGAGTGATCCAAAGGGGAAAGGACCATGGATGGAGTGATCCAAAGGGGAAAGGACCATGGATGGAGTGATCCAAAGGGTAAAGGACCATGGATGGAGTGATCCAAAGGGGAAAGGACCATGGCTGGAGTGATCCAAAGGGGAAAGGACCATGGCTGGAGTGATCCAAAGGGGAAAGGACCATGGCTGGAGTGATCCAAAGGGGAAAGGACCATGGATGGAGTGATCCAAAGGGGAAAGGACCATGGCTGGAGTGATCCAAAGGGGAAAGGACCATGGATGGAGTGATCCAAAGGGGAAAGGACCATGGCTGGAGTGATCCAGAGGGGAAATGACCATGGCTGGAGTGATCCAGAGGGGAAAGGACCATGGCTGGAGTGATCCAAAGGGGAAAGGACCATGGCTGGAGTTGACGAGTCAAACATCCAACTCCACCAAAATGGACACCGACTCCGACTCCATAACCATGGTTGTGAAGTCAGTAAGCCACATATCAGACTCCAACTCTACCAAAATGGACACCGACTCAATAACCAGGGCTGTGAAATCAGTAAGCCACATATCCAACTCCTCAATTTCCCTGAATCCAACTCCAACTCTATCAAAATGGACATCGACTTAGACTCCACAACTCAGACTCCACAGCCCTGGAAAGGACCCTGCCTTCTGGGGCTTACATTTCACAGGAGTAGCCCCAATCTTGGAGGACCTTCTGGACAGCTCTGGTGTTGGTGGACACTGTGACCGTAAGACAAAGACCCGGGACTGGTCGAAATCTCCTTATTTCCTTTGTCACATTATATCCTACACTCTACTGTATTTGCTTCGTAATAAAAACTTGCAATTCAGAAGAAATATTGACAGTGTGGTGAATACTTCCTCTCTGATCTGAGTGCAAACCAATTATCTTGGCTGTATATACAAAAAAAACGAGAGATAGTCTGTTCAGTCATGGCTGAAAGCAGTAAGACTCTTGAAATTGTTCCGGAAAATTAAGCATTTCTCCCAGAAAATCATTGCATTTTTTCTCTGCCGTCTACGTCCAGGGGGTTTAACTACAGTGCCATGGGTTGTAAATGTCTTGACTATGTTGTGCACTGTGGACAAAGGAACATCAAGATCTCTGGAGATGGACTTGTAACCTTAAGATTGTGGTCAGAGTCAGAGGCCAGTGTCAGAGGCAGCAAAAGAAACCCAAAACATGTCTGACCTCCCCCATATGTGACTGTAGGTCCTGTGATCTTTTCTTTGTAGGTCTCATTCTGTTTTCAGTAAACAGTAGAATAATGTGCTTTACCAAACACATCTATCTTGGTCTCATTTGTCCACAAGACACTTTCCCAGAAGGATTTTGGTTACTCTCATGCATTTTGGCAAACTGCAGTCTAGCTTTTTTCTGTCTTTGTGTCAGCAGTGGAGTCCTCCTGGATCTCCTTCCATAGCATTTTATTTAATTCAAATGTGGACCCATAGGATGCATCAGTGTCAGCACAGACTATGCCTGCTGGACAGCTTGAATTTCTTAAGAACATAATTGCTAGCTTATGGACTATCCCGCATTGCAACCTTTCAACATTTTTTTTTTTTGCCATCCACATCCAGGGAGATTAGCTACAGTGCCATGGATTTTAAACTTCTTGATTATGTTGCACACCATTGATAAAGGAACTTCAAGATCTCTGGAGATGGACTTGCAACCTTGAGATCATTGATATTTTTCAGCAATTTTGGTTTCCAAATGCTCAGACAGTTCTCTTCTCTTCTTTCTGTCCTCCACGCTTATGGTGGGTTTACACGTCCCAATATCGGCGTCCAACTCCGACCAAAAGTCACGTGGTTCGTGCGTTGGCCCAGATATCGTTTGTGCGTTGTATGGTTTAAACATCCAATACGATGCACGAACTATGTCAAAACGATATCGGAGATTGAATGAGCGTGCTCTCCAACGGCCCAATATTGGATGGAGGTTGGAGCCGGATCGGGCTGTGTAAACGCCCAACTACGATGTGCAGTACAACGTCCCCTATTCACTGCCATGTTAAATGGTCGTTCCTGGGTCGGCCGTACAAGGGGGCGTAGACATCGTAGAGACGTTGTATGCCGATATCGCGCTGTGTAAACCTCCGATGCGATCTTTGAAATCTGGGCAGAAAAAGCGCGCTCCTGCGCCGTCGGCTCCAACATCGGACCGATGTTGGAGCGTGTAAACCCACCATTAGTGTGACACACAAACACAATGCAAAGATTGAGTCAACTTCTCCCCTTTTTATTAGGCTTCAGGTGTGATTTTCATATTGCCCACACCTGTTACTTGTCGCAGGTGAGTTTGAATGAACATCACATGCTGGAAACAAAGTTGTTTACCCACAATTTTGGAAAGGTGCCACTGATTTTGTCCAGCCCATTTTTGGGTTGTGTGTGAAATTATGTCCAATTTGCCTTTTTATCTGTTTTTTTTCTGGTTTGTTCCAATGCACACAAAGGAAATAAAATGTGTATGACAAAACATGTTATTACAATAACTTTCCGGGAGAAATACTTCATCTTGTGGAACAATTTCAAAGATGCCAACTCTTGACCATGATTGAAGGTGCTGTAGAGTCAAATGTATTCAGGGAGGAACAGGAATATAGAAACAAGGGTGAAATGTGGGTTAAACAAGGGGATTTGTAATCTCTCTATCATAATGACCAAGCAATAGAGATTAGAAAGTAGATAGACAGTATAACAATAGGAGGTGCAGCTGGTGGGACCAGGACAATACCCTGAGGGCATCTGCTTCCAAAACATCATTTGTGATGAGCCTAAAGCCATGTAAGAGCAGGCAGTTCTGGAATGCTGCAAGATCATGGCCCTGAGCCGGCAGGAGTCAAGACTTTTCTCAGCAAATCTCACCAATTTCAAAATAATCCAGGGACAATGTCAAATTCGGGCTCTTTTAAAAAAAATTTTCTTGCTAAAATAAGTGTCTCTACTAGACCTGTAGAGCGCAACTCCTTACACTGTATGCTCAAAAGTATTGGACATACATTGTTATCATTAAATTGTTTTTTCTTTCTGACCCCATTGCCTCCAGTGTAGATCATAGGCTTTGCGGTGCCCACCCTTCCCTTAGTGTATAACATCCGGCTCCATCATCCTCAGTGATATCATCCGACCTCATCCCCTCCAGATGTATAACATCTGACCTCCTCACCCCCTGTGTATAACATCCTCCCATCAGTCTCCAGTTTATACCCTCTAGCCCCTTGCACCCCAGTGTATAACATCCACGTCTTGCCCCCTTGTATATGACATCAGGCCCCTTGTGCCCAGTGCATAATATCCATGGCTTGTCCTCCAGTGTATAACATGCAGCCCCCTCACCTCCTTCCGGCGTAAAACATCCCGTCCCATCGCCTTCCAGTGAATAATATCTGGCTCCTCACCCCCCCCCCCCCCCGCAACCCCTGCGTATAACATCCATCCCCATCGCCCTCCCTGGTGTATAACATTCGGCCCCATCACACTTTGGTGTATATCATTGGTCCTCGCCTACCCAGTGTTTAACATCTGGTCCCATTGCCCGGCCTAGTATATAACATCCAGCCCATCGACCCATGGTGTATAATATCCTCACTTTGCCCCTCGGTGTAGAACATCCGGCCCAATTGCCCTCAGTGTATAATAATAATAATAATAATACCGTATATACTCGCGTATAAGCCGACCCGTGTATAAGCCGACCCCCCTACTTTTGTCCTCAAAACCTTGAAAAACCTATTGACTCGTGTATAAGCCGAGTCCCGAGTACAGAATACAGGACTCGGATTGTAAACTCGCTTAGAATCGCTCAGACTAGCTCAGAATCGCTAAGACTCGCTCTCAGAATCGCTAAGACTCGCTCTCAGAATCGCTAAGACTCGCTCTCAGAATCGCTAAGACTCACTCAGAATCGCTATGACTCACTCAGAATCGCTCGGAATTGCTCAGAATCGCTAAGACCCTCTGGGAATAGCTCAGACTCGCTCGGAATCGCTAAGACCCTCTCGGAATAGCTCAGACTCGCTCGGAATCGCTAAGACCCTCTCGGGAATAGCTCAGACTCGCTCGGAATCGCTAAGACCCTCTCGGGAATAGCTCAGACTCGCTCGGAATCGCTAAGACCCGCTCGGAATAGCTCAGACTCGCTCGGAATCGCTAAGACCCGCTCGGAATAGCTCAGACTCGCTACTGACAGCAGGTATCCGAGGTCCCTAATACAGTGACTCGCGTATAAGCCGAGGGGGTGACTTTTCAGACCGATTTTTGGGCTGAAAAACTCGGCTTATACGCGAGTATATACGGTACTTATTGTCATATAATGGCATTAGTTCCAAAGCGCTCTACATACATCAGCAATCCTGTCTCGATTGGGGCTCACAATCTGTATTAGGGTACGAACACACTGGAGAGAAACTTGGACAACTGCAATGCGAGTAAAAGTCGCATTGCAGTCGGACCAATGTTATTCAATGTCCGAGACCACATTTCCAAGTGTCGGACGTTTTTTTTCTCATCTGCTTCACGGACGACGAGTCAGTCGCAATATGTTCACTGGATCAACGCCCTATCAAAGAATCTAGTATACATAACCGGTAATATATTTTTCAAGAAAGGCATCCAGGCAAGTGATGAGTGATTATATCCGTTACTTGCACAGATAGTACGGTATTCGCGATACTCGTTACTCGGGGAGCATCGCTGGTGCTCATAAGTGATGTCTCCATCGTGATCGATCTCACACATATCGCCAGCTCCCTTCAGTAAACAATAGGAGCTGGCACCCTAGTGAGAGCCACTTAAATGTTAGGCTCTCTGGGGGGGCACAGCAAGGTGTTTTATGCAGTAGAAATGCAAAAAAGCCCACCCTCCGGCCCTATGCCAGAAATGCTCATTTTATAGCCGAATGTGTGTGGGACAGAGCATATCACTAACATTGTACTCGCTACTCGCATGAACATGCGAGTATTAAAAACTACTCGTTACGAGTATAGCGAGTACTACTGTAATATTTCGCTACTCACTCACCACTTATCCAGGCTCCTCAAATTTTAGTAGTGAAAACTTGACTGGCTACACAGAGCCCCAAGCCCTACCCCATCCAACACCTTTGGGATGAACTAAAACGGAGATTGTGAGTCCAAGACTCCCCAACATCAGTGTCTGACATCACAAATGCTCCTCTGGATGAAGGGGCAAAAAAAAAGTCTGCAGTCACCACCAAAATACTGTAAAAATCCTTCCCAGAATAGTGAAAGTTGTTATATCTGCAGAGAAGGCGACTATATTAATATTAACGGATGTAGAACGGAAAGTCAGAAAAACTCCAGACTGATTAAAAGGAGTTGTTTGGTATAAAACTGATAATTCTACAGTCACTATGTATCACTCTATGTGACTGCAGATGTTAGGATGAGATTACTATGGATCTCTTCTATTTGCTTATCCCTTGTCAAATTAACATACCGGTAATCAAGTGCATGCATGAAGTAATAATATCAGACAGAGTCAGATATATAGAACTCCTCTTGAAGACTGGGCACCCACGAATGCTTTTATTATTTAACATCAAGTCTATTCAACACAAA
The DNA here is from genome assembly GCA_033576535.1 of Allobates femoralis. NCBI lineage: Eukaryota > Metazoa > Chordata > Amphibia > Anura > Aromobatidae > Allobates > Allobates femoralis. The sequence continues at coordinate 48,966,122 of JARQOC010000003.1, forward strand.
AGAAGGTGGTAACAAAACATGGATTCTATAGCATTCAACCAATCAGCAATGTCCAGAGTCCAGGCATAGATAAGGGTCCTAATTAGTTCTCGTAACATTCTTACATTCCAGAAGTTCTTCAAGAGATATTCCTTTGTTCACTGTATAACCGATTTCAGTTGGTTAACTCAAGCAAAACACAACTACAGATATCCCACAATGTGTACATCTACAGTGCATCAAAACATAGATAATATATATTTAAATGTTACATTAGTTACGTTTTCATAAAATACAGCAGAATATAGGTATAGATATTTGATATACATCAAGGTTTTATCATTTTTTTTTTTTTTTTAGCAGATTTTAGAATCTTATCCTTAACACAGATTTCTCAACCCTGCCAGCACATGTACTGAGAACTGCGAGGATTCACCGTTTTCCAAGTTGGGAATGGACCGCAATTATAGGTACCGTCACACCTGGTGACTGGGCTGGAGATGTCAGCGGGAGTACGCATGTTTTTGGCGCCCCCGTCCCGCATTTACATGGGGCGACACCTCCAGAGCCGTGTCGGCGATCTGAAAGGCGGCATCGCCACCGGGGTGTCTCAAAAACCCAGCGGCGATGCAGGACAATGGGAGGCTATCACTGATGTGAAACCAGGCGACGTCTCGGAGGCGCCAACATCGCCCCTTTACATTAGGCGACGTAGGGGCGATGTCGCCGCCGATAGGCGACGTAGCCTATGTAATCAGCGGTGCTGTCACAAGGTGTAACGTGGCCTCATGTTGTATACATGTTCCTGGCAACAACAAAACTAGCAAGCGCGTCAAACTAGTAGGCACAGCCTTGCTCCATACAGTTGTATAGTGGGCGCAGCCTTGCTCAAGTCGGAAATGTCCGCTCCATACACTTGTATTGAGCGAGGCTGCGCCCACTAGTCTGAAATGTCTGCACCATACAGTTGTAATGAGCGAGGCTGCGTCCACTAGTCGGAAATGTCTGCACCATACAGTTGTAATGAGCGAGGCTGCGCCAACTAGTCGGAAATGTCTGCACCATACAGTTGTAATGAGCGAGGCTGCGCCCACTAGTCTGAAATGTCTGCACCATACAGTTGTAATGAGCGAGGCTGCGCCCACTAGTCGGAAATGTCCGCACCATACACTTGCATTGAGCAAGGCTGCGCCCACTAGTTGGGGTCTCTGGCCAGGAACATGCATGCCACATAACTGCAGTTGGCTCACAGGTTAGAAACTGCAAATCCTGGCAGCATACAGTGTGAGGACTGGGAGGATTGATAAGTCTGCAGTCACAGAGTGATACATAGAGTGACTGCAGATTTATCAGTTTAGACAGGACAACCCCTGTTGTAGGAGGTTTTCTTGGAATATTTATTGTTAGACGATTCTTACAATGAGTGATTGTGTGTCATGGAGACTGTTGGGGAAAATTATATATCTCACCCCTGCCATCAAAATGTCAAACAGCACAACACAGCCTCCAATCATCAGGAGAATACACAATGAATGATGATTGATGGATGGGCCACGGCTGCTTTTGCTACTATTGGGCACTTTCACATTAAACGTATAGTATATAAATACCTGATTCCAACACATGGAAAAAAGCAATTTCAGTAATTCAATACATAAAGTGACACACATTATATAGAGTCATGACACACAGAGAGATCTATTTCATGTGTTTATTTATGTTAATGTTGATGATTATGGCTTACAGCCAATGAAAACCCAAAGGTCATTATCTCAGAAAATTAAAGTAAGGAGGATATGAAGGGTTAAAAACCGCTCTGCCGTATTCCACGAGACAAAGGATGAATATAATATCCTTGAGTCTCTTGGCATTACTGACCTGGCCCTTTCCTGGATCTCCTCCTACCTGACGGACAGGACCTTCAGCGTCACCCACTCCCACACCTCCTCCTCGCCCTACCCCCTCTCCGTAGGTGTCCCCCAAGGCTCGGTCCTGAGACCACTACTCTTCTCCATTTACACCCTCGGCCTAGGCAACCTTATCGAGTCACACGGCCTCCAATACCACCTCTACGCCGACGACACCCAGCTCTATCTGTCTGGCCCGGATATCTCCTCTCTTCTATCCAAAATTCCTCACTGCCTTTCCGCCATCGCATCCTTCTTTTCTCCCGCTTCCTCAAACTCAACATGGACAAGACCGAATTCATCGTCTTTACCCCTAACAACCCTCCCCCCCTTCCTGACCTATCAATCACCGTCAATGACTGCACACTCTCTCCCGTCCCCCACCCCAAATGTCTCGGGGTAATCCTCGACTCCTCCCTCTCCTTCAAGCCCCACATCCAAGCCCTGCCACCGCCTGCCGACTCCCAACTAAAAAACATTGCCCGCATCCGCTCCTTCCTTGACCACAGCACGGCTTAAGACACTTGTCCATGCCCTCATCATCTCCCACCTGGACTACTGCAACCTGTTCACCGGCCTCCCCGCCTCCTCCCTTGCACCTCTCCACACCATCCTCAACTCTGCTGCCCGACTCATCCACCTATCTCCCACTACTCCCCCCGCCTCCCCTCTCCGCCGAGCCCTCAAAGGCTCCCCACCCCCCAGAGATCCCACTTCAAAACCCTAACCCTGACATACAAGGCCATACACAACCTGTCCCTCCCTACATCTCCAACCTGGTCTCCCGCTACCTCCCCACGCGCAACTTGGGCTCCTCCCAAGAACTCCTTCTCTCCTCCCCCCGCATCTCCACCTCCCACAACCGCATACAAGACTTCTCTCGTGCTTCTGCCTGACTCTGGAACGCCCTCCCCCACCACATCAGACACTCCCCTACTCTGGGATCCTTCAAGAAAAACCTGAAGACCCACCTCTTCCTACAAGCCTATAACACACACTGAGACCTAATCCGCTGCACCATCTCACCTCTCTCCCGCTCTAGACTGCGAGCCCTCGCGGACAGGATCCTCTCCCTCTGGTACCCGTACGATTGATTTGTTGTCGTTTCTACCACTTGTCTCGGTCTACCCTCTCATTTGTAAAGCGCTATGTAACCTAATGGCGCTATATAAATAATAATAATAATATTCATTTATTCAACACGTTTTAGGGCTTCCAGAAACATGGCAATATGATATTGATTTTTCCTGATGAAGGGGCCGGGGGCCCTGAAATGCGTCGACTAAAATCAATATATTCATCCTTTGACGGCTCATGGAATATGGCAGCGTGGTTTTTAAGCCTTCATCCTCCCTACTCTATATGCACCACGCTGGGGACTGCAGCAGCCGTGATCTGCTTTTATAGTGGTTGTGACTCTCACAACCACACAAGGTGAAGCCTCCGATACCTATTTAGGTCATATTTTATCTCTCAGCACCCTTCATCCTCCCTACTTTAATTTTCTGAGATAATGATCTTTGGCTGTAAGCAATAATCATCAACATTAACAGAAATAAACACTTGAAATAGATCCCTCTGTGTGTAATGACACTATATAATAGATGTGATTCACTTTATGTATTCAATTAACTTTTAGATGATATTCTAATTCATTGAGATGTAGATGTACAAACTCTTTGCAGATGTCGTCCTTGGTGGGATTTGAATCCAAGACCCCAGAGCTGCAAGGCTGCAGTGCTAACCACCGAGCCAACGTGCCCCATATGGTCAATCCTTTGCCATCGATCACAGTGTTATGTAAGAATATACATGTTAATCCACTTGGAATCTTGATGCCAAAAATGTGTAGGATCTACACTTTTCACAAAAAACACACAAACCTTCATGCCTGAATAGCCAGTGCTTGTCTGTCTACTACGGTATCAGCCCTTTGAAGACAATATCTATTGAGGTGACAGAAGTGTCACTTCTGAAGCTCTGGTATATACAGATTCCAGACCTTATGTCTGTTTTCCAGCAGATGTACCAATTACCTGTTCACATCAGGGGGTCCTAGCTAAATAGGGGCCAGGATGGTGGAGTGCAAGCTCTTGTTTCATTTTATGATAAAGCCATGTTACAGTACATTATGACAGTGGGCCACTTAACATTTAGGAGATATAAGAAGTGCGGTGTGCGCTATAGTGAATGGTGCTGAACCATATGCATGGATGTACTGCTACAATAGGAAAGGATCCAGGAGGGTGAAACTTACCATTTATAAAGACACAAAAATCCAAAAGCAATAATATGGAAATCACTTTATTAAAATGTTTACACAGTAATAAAACCTGCAGTAACACCTTCAATCAGTAACACTCGATCACTCCCTGATTACAGAACAGGTGACCCAATCTACAGCCCTGCTACATAAGAGCCATTAAATAAGAATACTGTAAACCCGTCATCTGCCATCAGTGACTATCTGTAGTGTAACCGCTCGTCCCGGCATGCTGTGTCAGCTGTGCACTACTGCTGCATGCTGGAACTTGTGGTTCCACATCAAGGAAGAAAGCCCCAAAATGGCAATAATGTAAATCATTGGAGGAAATACTTCATATAATGAGTGAATACAGAAACAAATGAAATGTAGAAGAGAGTACACCCTCCCCGCAGCAGCTGTGAAGCATCGCACAAACGTGTCTACCCAAAGATCAGGAATCAGGGCCTTCACATCTACATAGGGCACATAAAAGGCCTTACAGCTGCCTGTATGAACAGCGCCCCCCCACAGGAGGAACCCGTCACCCTCTCTCTGAACACTAAATGTACGCATTGGCCAAAGGTCTCGTGACGCTTTACATAAGGACAGGGCTCCCTTCACATCACATTATTGCTTCAAGTTTAGTGTGAACGTCATAAAGGCTCCCAAATTAAAAAAAAAAACAAACACCCCCAAAGGGCTGTGGAGAGAGCAGTAGAAGGGAAGGGGGGGGGACACTAACAAAAACACGTATAAAAAGAAATATTAAAAAGCAGCAAGAAAAAAAAAAAAAAAAAAAAAAAAAGAAATGAACAATATTGTTCAACACACAAGGACGATTCATTAGTTGCGTTTTTAAAGTGATCAAAAATGAAAAATGTTGCCTCATGTTTGAGAAATTAGGTTCCAATGTAAAAATTACAACCAGCAGGATTTAGGGCTATAAAGTAACGCCAGGTCCCTACAGGCTCTGGGATGCTGAGTGCAATCATAGCTTTACTGCAATGATTACATGTATGATTGTAGAGAAAAAGAGTTATCAAACATCGTGAAACAAGTGCAGCACATAAGCATAAGTGCAGCACAGAGTCACCATCTATGAGGGGCTGGGTTTATTATATTATTCCCCGTTTGCTCTACCCCAAACCCCCCTCCCTCCCTCCTTGACACTGTATACCAGGCACAGGACATCTACATCCTGTATGGTGATAGCACAATGTCAGGCTCATCACTCCCTCCCTCAGACCGCGGTCACAGGCAGCAGGACAGATCACAGCTATTGTGATCACAGATCACGCGGTCTGTGAGGAGGAAACAGGGCCTTCTCCAGTGAGCTGGCGAAAAGAGGCAGTGACAAACAGTGAGAAGCCGGAGACAAAAGCGGAAGGGGAAGAGTGATGAGCACATAGCACAATGTCAGGCTCCTATCTCCATGCAGGATGTCAGACGTCCTGTCCCTGGTATATACTGACAGAGAGGGAGGGAGGGTTTGGCTTAGAGCAAACAGGGGAGTAATAAAATAAACCCAACCCCTCATACTGATGTTGTGCTGCCCTGTTTTCCCCAGTGTTTGATAACTTTTCTCTGCAATCATATCTTTACTTCAATGATTCCATGTATGATTGCACTTAGTATCCCAGAGCTTGTAAGGAACTGGCTTCACTTTATAGCTCTAAATCCTGTTGCTTGGTTCCCTTTAAAGGGGGTTGTGCCATGAACACCTGAACATTTTAATGAATTAATCTTATTTTTTATTCTAAGCTTCACAATTGGATGTGTTAAAAAAAAGGTTTCTGTCCAGAGATATTCTTATAAATCTGCTGCTGTGTAATGGAGGTGTCCGAAACAGGTCTGATATACCACAGCTCCTGGGTTTGGGAGGAGTAATTAGGAGAGTATACAGACATTACAGTTGGGGATCACAGCTGATTATGCAATGTAAAACATGTCTGTATACTCTTATATTCAGTGATCCCAGGCTGTAACATCTGTATATGCTCTTACTCCCTTCCCCTGCACAAGACTGTGGTATATCCCACCTGTTCCTGCATGGTTGGACACATCATTACACAGGGGCACATTTATAAGAATATCTTGGAGTAATATAGAATATCTGGATAAAGATGTGCCAATATTAGCAAGAAGTGGGAGTCTCTTCATGAAGACGTGCCATCTAGCGTCATGCCCCAGAGTAAGGCCATGTTCACACCTCTCCGCTGTACGTATTTGGGGTCTCCACTAAACACTTAGCTTTTTTTCAGTGAAGCGGAGATGTGTGAGCACTGCCGCTTCCTGGTGACACAAGCCCCTGGTTACCCAATGTTGATGGTGGTAACCACTTCACACACAAGGCTGCCTAGTGTCCGCTCAAGCCGAGCGAACAGGGAAACGCTGCTAGCAGCGTTTCCCTGTCCGCTCTGGGAAAGCGGACACTAGGCAGCCTTGTGTGTGAAGTGGTTACCACCATCAACATCGGGTAACCAGGGGTTGCGTCACCAGGAAGCGGCGGCGAAAAGCTAAGTGTTTAGTGGAGACCCGCTAAATACGTACAGCGGAGGTGTGTGAATATGGCCTAAGAGACATATTCCAGTCGGGCAATGATCTACATGTCTGTTGTAGTTTATACCAACTCATGATGAATTTAGCAGCTTGGTCACACTGACTCCCCACTAAGCTTTTTCTGCGTGGCTGGCTTAAGAGACATTTTGCATTTGTTTTTCCCGAGAATTCTATACTAGAACTCTGGCACCGTTTGTTTACTTGGCCCCTTCGTCCTACTTAGTAGCCCAATAGGTTAATGAAGCCTCATTGTGCAAAATAAAAATTGTAATGAAAAGAATTGTGGTTCAAAAAAAAAAAAAAAAAAACACACACACACACACACACACACACACCACACACACACACACACACACACACACACCTTTATTGGCCACATTGTCGAGCAAAACCTCGATAGAAAAAAAAAAAATACAAGCACTGAAAGGAAGTAAAATTAGGGTAAAAAATGCTCGAAAAGTTACAATGATTTGAATTTGGTGCAAAAATAAAAATGGCACAAAAAGAGCTAGGAATCAAATCATGTGTGTGAACGATGCCCAAGGCCACGTGCACAGTCAGTATTTGGCGAGTTTTTACCTCAGTATTTTGTAGCCAAAACCAGGAATAGAACAAAGAGGGAAAGTATAATCGCTTACAAATACTTAACGTGTGCACGTGGTCTTCAAGGGGTTTTCTGGCCTTTATTCTTTTTAATCCAAAAGTTTGCTCCTGGAACCACCGGATACTAAGAGGGCTATCATCTTAGTTTTAGCTAAGATGAGACTTACTTATCCCCTTGGCACCAGGTTCGCCTCTGTCACTGCCCCTGGTCTTTGTGGACATGGATGCTGTCACGGCTAGAGCATGCGTTCCCTACAGCCGATCACAAGTCTCGCGATCTAGTGCCATCTACGTGAGCAAAACCCTTAACCCAGTGATTGGGGGCTGCAACATCGACTCCAAAAAGTGGCTGGTGGCAAAGATGCAAAGACCGGGGGCTGGCGGCAGAGGCGCAACACAGCGAAAATAATGACGACTGGTTTATTCTTATACTTGCCTTTAGAATAAAAATAAAAACAAAAATTCACCCCAGGAATGGACACCTGTAATACCGCCCCGATGCCAGTGGGAGCAGTCACACACACACACCGATACAAGATAATGGCGACCACCTCGCTAAGAGTCCGAAGAGAAGCAGTTGTCCTTTTGCTCCCTTCGTCTATCCACATGTATAAGCAGCAGAGCCTACAGTATGGCCACCCAGGGGTCCTGTCAAGGTTTCCTTACCCCCGATACATTTCCATAGAAAAACACTGTGGATTGTAGAAAAAGTTCAGAATACAAAAACCGTAGAAACAACCTGAAAGCGCAATCACCGGATAAGGCAAACGTCAAGTATACAGAATTTGGATCGGCAGGTGGGGCAAGGCACTTGGCTGGACAACCAGGTCTCCGGATGCTGCTGGTCCTGGCGGCTCGCGAACCACTTGCCCATACAGGTCAAGCACCACATGGGCCGGCAGTAACATTGCTGACACTCTCCTTCGTTGGGCTCATGGCAATATTTCACCAGCTTGATGTTGGCGATCGTCTGCATGCAGCCGATACAGGGCTCCAGTTCCTGAAACAACAGGGAAAAGGGTTTATTGACAGAGATCTATCCCATAGGAAAGCTGAGTGACAACATGGCCAACATGAGAGCCCTCAGAGCTGGGAGTCCCTGGGCCAGCAAACAATGATTAACAAGTCTCCTGTCTGCTTTCTCTCCACATGAGTCTCTTGAGACCCCAAAAACCTGATCAAATCTGTGGCAGATGCCACTAAAAATGCTTGCTGCCATTTAACTATTTGCACACTGCTGCCCAGGTTATTTTGCAGATATTTGTGGGGGGGCTGATGGCTTTCCACCGGGAGCTGAGGGCTTACAGACTTTACAAAAATTGATATTTTTCAGTTTCTGCTCCTCAAAATGTTGCATTTACCAAGAAAAACTACAACTCACCATTGAAAGAAAATAATATTAAAAAGCCCTCGCAGTCAGGTCCTTTCTCCTCACCTACTGTACCCTCACCCATCCCTTGTAGACTGAGCCCTCGTGGTCAGGGTCCCCTCCTCACCCATCCCTTGTAGACTGAGCCCTCGTGGTCAGGGTCCCCTCACCCATCTCATGTAGACTGAGCCCTCGTGGTCAGGGTCCCCTCACCCATCTCATGTAGACTGAGCCCTCGTGGTCAGGGTCCCCTCACCCATCTCATGTAGACTGAGCCCTCGTGGTCAGGGTCCCCTCACCCATCCATGTAGACTGAGCCCTCGTGGTCAGGGTCCCCTCACCCATCTATGTAGCTGAGCCCTCGTGGTCAGGGTCCCCTCACCCATCTCATGTAGACTGAGCCCTCGTGGTCAGGGTCCCCTCACCCATCCCTTGTAGACTGAGCCCTCGTGGTCAGGGTCCCCTCACCCATCCCTTGTAGAATGAGCCCTCGTGTCAGGGTCCCCTCACCCATCCTTGTAGACTGAGCCCTCGTGGCAGGGTCCCCTCACCCATCCCTTGTAGACTGAGCCCTCGTGGTCAGGGTCCCCTCACCATCCCTTGTAGATTGAGCCCTCGTGGCAGGGTCCTCTCTCCTCACCTACTGTACCCTCACCCATCCCTTGTAGTCTGAGCCCTCGTGGTCAGGGTCCCTCCTCACCCATCCTTGTAGACTGAGCCCTCGTGGTCAGGGTCCCCTCACCCATCCCTTGTAGACTGAGCCCTCGTGGTCAGGGTCCCCTCACCCATCTCTTGTAGACTGAGCTCTCGTGGGCAGGGTCCCCTCCTCACCTCTGTATCCTCACACATCCTTGTAACTGTGAGCCCTCGAGGGCATTGTCTCCTCTTCTACCTGTTTGTGCCTTGTATTGTTTATGAATATTCTACTTGTCTATGTATACCTTTTTACATGTAAATCACTTGGTTTTGGATGCAGATTTAAAAAAAAAAAAAAAAAAAAAAAAAAAACACACACGCAACATGTGAACATAGCTTTATACTCATCTTGCAGTATATTGCCCTGGTGTCGTAACTTTTCACCCTTCCTCCACTGTTTTGCTTCCCTCTCCAATCTTCCCTGGTGCTGACTAGTCCTCAATCGATGTCATGATGTAGGGGCGACGACATTATGCTTTCACGTGAGGCTTAAGAGCCTAAAACAGTCCAGAGGAGAGAAGGAGCAGCAGGGGACAAGTAAGGAGAGTAGTGTTTTTTTTCTTTTTTAATTATAGACTTTAGGCTACATGAACACTTTTTTGCAGTGCACTGCAGGCAGCGTTTTATTTTGCAGTGCCTCAATTGCCGGATCGAGCAAAACCACACTTGCCGCACCTGACCGCAAGCCCAACAGAGAATGAATGGTGTTTGCCAGATCAGTGCCGGACGTCAGCAATTATGCGGCAGATATGGAAGATCCGGCGACATCTGCCACGAATTACATCTAAAGGCAGATGTGCAAGCAGCCTAACTCTCATATAACGTGGCTGATTTCACACTAATCTGGCACATCAAACATGGTCAGATTTTCTCATCTCTAGCGAGATACCTCCTGCACGGCGGACGGTCAGGGGGCGCTTCTGCATATGAAAACACAGCGAAGGGGACTTCGCACCAAACTAGTGTTGCAACTCCTTAATTTTAAAAGTGAATCTGTCAGCAGGTTTTTGCTACCTCATCTGAAAGCATGTCGTTGTACTCAAAGAGATTATGAGGCCAACCATCTATCACCTAGTTTACTGAGTGCAGCCATTCTCTTACAAACCATTTAGTGTTAAGGCCCTGTCACACATAACGAGATCGCTGTTGCGTCACAAAATTTTGTGACGCAACAGCGATCCAGTTATGTGTGACACGCACCAACGATCTGGCCCCTGCTATGAGATCATTGATCGTTACAACACTGCTCTGGGTCATTCCTGTGTCGTTGTACTCCCGCTGGGAGCGCTACATCGTTGTGCTTTGACAGGGAACAATGACCAATGATCTCAATGCTACGCTTGGAGTGACAATTCCCAACGACCTCGGTATAATGCTGGATCACTGGTGCGCGTTTTTCACATCCCTGGGAGATATACCTGTTTGACATCTAGCAGCGATGTAAAAAACGATGCACCAGCGATCTCTGCACATCATTATCGTGATCTCTGGTGAGTCGTCATGTGTGCCTGGGCCTTTAGGCATATAGCAGAGCTGGGAGAGCTGCCACTGTTCACACACAGACTCTATAATCTGCCCCATCACAGCAGGGGGTGGGCGCACAACAATGTAGTCCTGTAATATTAATCACTAGCTGATAATGCCTTAAGTTTAAGTAAACAATAACAAACACTGATGAGAGGCACAGGAGGTGCTTTTTTTTTTTTTTTAACGCTTATGTAAGCGGAGGAAGGCACATCAGTGTGTGCTATTTTTTACTTAAACTAAGGACTTTTTCATCAGGTGATTACCATTACCGAACTATATGTTACACACACACACACACAACCCCTGCTGTAATTGGACAAACTATTTGGAGCCTGGTGTGGGTGGAGGCAGCTCTGCTACATGCCTAAATCTAAATGGTTTGTGTGAGAACAGCTGCACCCAGTACTGTGGGGGATACATGGTTGGATTCAGAATCTCTTTGCCTAAGGCATGATGCTCTCAGATGAGGCAGCAAAGACCTGCTGACAAATTCCCTTTAAGACTCCTCTGGGATCTTGGAGATCAGATCCCACCATTCAGAAAGTGATACCTTATTGTAGTAATCAGGAATAAGAGATGACAAGGTACAAGCCTAAAAGAAGTGGAGGATTATCAAAAGAGGGAATGCAGGAACATCCTCAATACGTCACAACCACCTAATAAGGAGGCCGTAGTAAGAGTGGGGCTTATATGGGCAGACAAAGCTTTTCTAGCTGTAACACCCGACCTGTATGGACTATATACACCGAGGTGATGAACATCGGCCCCTTCCGCACCAGGAATTACCTGATTGCTCTGCATTTCGTACACACTATTGGCTTCCACCAGAGAGCGGAACGTGTCCAGGAACATGTCGCTCAGCGTCTGATGTATGACCACGTTGGCTGCGTTTCGGATGGGGGCGCGGAGCTTCTCCTTCAGGTCGCCGTATTCTGTAGAGTTCAATCTGCAAGTGCACAAACCATAAATACAATAGGAAAAGCTCATGACAGATGGCTCGCTCCCCGGCTGCCCCCCGCACACTTGTCTCAAGTCATCGATACCTGAATGTTTTGTTGGTTTGTTTATTTTTTGCTGGAAGAACAAACTATATAAAGGAGTCTACGAAACATCAGAGATGACAATACACTACCTGATGTCGAAAGGCTTGACATTGGGGTTGATGCTGGCCACCCGGATGGTTATAAACTGCACAGGGGTGTTGGAGTCGGGGGACAGTTCGTGCTGCCTGGACTCGGTGACAGTCAGATGGATGTCTTGCTGCTGCGCCACATGCACCTTGTAAGTGGTGACCTTCATCACCCACGTGTCGGTGACGATGACCCGGGCACCAGTCGCCCCTGTTGCAAACTTGTCGATTCTTCTAAACTCTCTGTTGATGGAAGAGGCAACGACCCTCCAGTCAGACTGCGGCAGCGCGTGGTGAGACAGGATCCTACAAAGAGGGTGATTCTGCCACTTCTTCCGAGACCAGTAGAAGGCGAAAAGGCCGGTAATGGTGGGGAGGACGACCACGAGCAGCACAAACATCTGCCAGCCCTCACTCACTGAGTAGAAGTAATACAGCTGCTTCTCCGGAGCAGCAAAGCACATTCCTATATAATAACCTGGAATGAGAAAGGACAGGTGTCACTATCCTCACTGACACAATGCTATGGACAAGAGAGAGGGGCAGGGGGACAAGAGAGGGAGGGGGGGGGGAAAAGAGGCAGGGGGACAAGAGAGGGAGGGGGAAGGAAAGGGCAGGGGGACAAGAGAGGGAGGGGGGGGGGGAAAGAGGCAGGGGGACAAGAGAGGGAGGGGGGGGGAGGAAAGAGGCAGGGGGACAAGAGAGGGAGGGGGGGGGAGAAATCGGCAGGGGGACAAGAGAGGGAGGGGGGGGAGAGAAATCGGCAGGGGGACAAGAGAGGGGGGGGGGGGAAGATCGGCAGGGGGACAAGAGAGGGGGGGGAGGAAAGAGGCAGGGGGACAAGAGAGGGGGGGGGGGGGGGAGGGGAGAGAGCAGGGGGGACAAGAGAGGGGGGGATGGGTGAGAAAAAGCGGTCATGGGGGACAAGAGAGGGAAATGGGGGAAAGAGGGACGGTGGGCACGAGAGGAGGGGGGAGGATGCATGGGGACAAGAGAGAGGGGGGACAGGGGGAGGGGGGGGACAAGGAGAGGGAGGGGGGGGGGGGGAAGAGAGGGCAGGGGGGGGACAAGAGAGGGGGGGGGGAAAGAGGGAGGGGGACAAGAGAGGGAGGGGGGGACAGGGGAGGGAGGGGGACAAGAGAGGGAGGGGGGGGGGGAAAGAGGGGAGGGGGGGACAAGAGAGGGAGGGGGAGGGAAAGAGGAGGGGGGACAAGAGAGGGAGGGGGGGGAAAGAGGCAGGGGGACAAGAGAGGGAGGGGGAGGGAAGAGAGCAGGGGGACAAGAGAGGGGGGGGGGAAAGAGGCAGGGGGACAAGAGAGGGGGGGGAAAGAGGCAGGGGACAAGAGAGGGAGGGGGGAAAGAGGCAGGAGGACAAGAGAGGGGGGGGGGGAGAGGGGAAGGGAGGCAGGGGGAAAGAGGCAGGAGGGAGAGGGGGGGAAAGAGGCAGGGGACAAGAGAGGGAGGGGGGGGGAGACAGGGACAAGAGAGGGAGTGGGGGGGGGGGGGACAGAGGCAGGGGGGACAAGAGAGGGAGTGGGGGGGGAAAGAGGCAGGGGGACAAGAGAGGGAGTGGGGGGGAAAGAGGCAGGGGGACAAGAGAGGGAGTGGGGGGGAAAGAGGCAGGGGGACAAGAGAGGGAGTGGGGGGGGAAAGAGGCAGGGGGACAAGAGAGGGAGTGGGGGGGGAAAGAGGCAGGGGGACAAGAGAGGGAGTGGGGGGAGGGCGGGAAAGAGAGGAGGGGGGAAAGAGAGGGAAGAGAGGAGGGGGGAAAGAGGCAGGGGGACAAGAGAGGGAGGGGGGGGGGAAAGAGGCAGGGGGACAAGAGAGGGAGTGGGGGGGGAAAGAGGCAGGGGGACAAGAGAGGGAGGGGGGAAAGAGGCAGGGGGACAAGAGGGGGGGGGGGGGGGAGAGGCAGGGGGACAAGGGAGGGAGCCCCCCCACAAGACAGAAACAGGAGGACAAGAGGGGGGGGGAGGGCACACAGGAGAGAGGCAGGCCGCCATTCACCCAGGGGCAGCAGTGAGTGCACCACCGCAGTGGCCGTGCTCCTCCGCACATGATGCTGCACGAAGCCCACGTCCTCGCTCCCCAGCCAGCCTGACAGCAGGTTCTGCACGGTGATCCCGGCGGAGTGGAACTCATTGGGGGTGAAGACGAAGCAGACGGAGAAAACGACATAGGCCAGAGTGAACGTGACAGCCGGGCTCTCCATCACCGCGGACAGGCGGACCCGGACACAGCGCACACTTCCGGCCACCAGGGCAGCAACAGCGCACACTTCCGGCCAAATAGCCCGCGGGGAATGCCGGGAAATGTAGTTCTATTGCGGTAATTATCAGCGGGCACGTGACTGTAGCAGGTGTGCACCGTGTTACTGAATGGATGGAGTGAATGAGGACTCTGTGACCAGGACACTCCAATGTACCGAACCTACAGCTGTGTGCAGCTGAGGAAATATATGTCAATAAAAGCCTCAGCCCGGGTCCAAGGAGCGATCCGTCAGCTCGGCCCTTAACAGCAATCCTCCCTCAGCCCGGCCCCCAAGGAGTGATCCTCAGTTCGGCCCCAAGGAAGCGATCCCTCCCTCAGCTCAGCCCCAAGGAGTGATCCCTCACTCAGCCTGGCCCCCAAGGAGTGATAACTAGCCCCAAGGAGCGATCCTCCATCAGCTCAGCCCCAAGGAGCGATCCTCCCTCAGCCTGGCCCCCAAGGAGCGATAATTCCCTCAGCCTGGCCCCCAAGGAGCGATCCCTCCCTCAGCCTGGCCCCCAAGGAGCGATAATTCCCTCAGCCTGGCCAACAAGGAGTGATCCCTCCCTCAGCTCAGCTCCGAGGAATGATGAGCTCGGCCCGGCAACCAAGGAGTGATAACTCCTCAGTTCGGCCCCAAGGAGCAATCCTCCCTCAGCCTGGCCCCCAAGGAGCGATAATTCCCTCAGCCTGGCCCCCAAGGAGCGATAACTCCCTCAGCCTGGCCCCCAAGGAGCGATAATTCCCTCAGCCTTGCCCCCAAGGAGCAATAACTCCCTCAGCCTGGCCCCCAAGGAGCGATAACTCCCTCAGCCCGGCCCCCAAGGAGCGATAACTCCCTCAGCCTGGCCAACAAGGAGTGATCCCTCCCTCAGCTCAGCTCCGAGGAATGATGAGCTCGGCCCGGCAACCAAGGAGTGATAACTCCCTCAGTTCGGCCCCAAGGAGCAATCCTCCCTCAGCCTGGCCCCCAAGGAGCGATAATTCCCTCAGCCTGGCCCCCAAGGAGCGATAACTCCCTCAGCCTGGCCCCCAAGGAGCGATAATTCCCTCAGCCTTGCCCCCAAGGAGCAATAACTCCCTCAGCCTGGCCCCCAAGGAGCGATAACTCCCTCAGCCGGCCCCCAAGGAGCGATAACTCCCTCAGCCTGGCCAACAAGGAGTGATCCCTCCCTCAGCTCAGCTCCGAGGAGTGATCAGCTTGGCCCGGCAACCAAGGAGTGATAACTCCCTCAGCTCGGCCCCGAGGAGCAATCCTCCCTCAGCCTGGCCCCCAAGGAGCGATAATTCCCTCAGCCTGGCCCCCAAGGAGCAATAATTCCCTCAGCCTGGCCCCCAAGGAGCGATAACTCCCTCAGCCTGCTCAACAAGGAGTGATCCCTCCCTCAGCCCAGCCCCAAGGAGTGATCCCTCCCTCAGCCCCAAGGAGTGATCAGCTCGGCCCGACCCCCGAGGAGTGATAACTCCCTCAGTTCGGCCCCAAGGAGCGATCCTCCCTCAGCCTGGCCCCCAAGGAGCGATAATTCCCTCAGCCTTGCCCCCAAGGAGCGATAACTCCCTCAGCCTGGCCAACAAGAAGTAATCCCTCCCTCAGCTCCAAGGAGTGATCCCTCCCTCAGCTCCAAAGAGTGATCAGCTCGGCCCAGCAACCAAGGAGTGATAACTCCCTCAGCTCAGCCCCAAGGAGCGATCCTCCCTCAGCCTGGCCCCCAAGGAGCGATAATTCCCTTAGCCTGGCCCCCAAGGAGCGATAACTCCCTCAGCCTGGCCAACAAGGAGTGATCCCTCCCTCAGCTCAGCTCCACGGAGTGATCAGCTCGGCCCGACCCCCAAGGAGTGATAACTCCCTCAGCTCGGCCCCAAGGAGCGATCCTCCCTCAGCCTGGCCCCCAAGGAGCGATAATTCCCTCAGCCTGGCCCCCAAGGAGCGATAACTCCCTCAGCTTGGCCAACAAGGAGTGATCCCTCCCTCAGCTCCAAGGAGAGATCAGCTTGTCCCGGCCCCCAAGGAGTGATAACTCCCTCAGCCTGGCCCCCAAGGAGCGATCCTCCCTCAGCTCCAAGGAGTGATCCCTCCCTCAGCCTGGCCCCCAAGGAGTGATAACTCCCTCAGCCTGGCCAACAAGGAGTGATCCCTCCCTCAGCCTGGCCCCAAGGAGCGATAACTCCCCCAGCCTGGCCAACAAGGAGCGATCCCTCCCTCAGCTCAGCCCCAAGGAGTGATCAGCTCGGCCCGGCCCACAAAGACTGATCCCTCCCAGAGCCCGGTCCCTAGGGAGTGATCCCTCCCTCAGCTTGGCCCCAAAGAGAGATCCCTCCCTCAGCGCATAAGGGGGCATAGAGAGTGCACAGGGGGGGCAGAGAGAGCACACAGGATAGAGAGTGCACATGGGGTAGAGAGAGGGCACAGGAGGACAGAGAGTGCACATGAGGGTAGAGAGAGGGCACAGGAGGACAGAGAGTGCACATGGGGGTAGAGAGCGCACAAGGGGGCAGAAAGAGGACTCAAGGGGGCATAGAGAGTGCACGGGGGGGGGGGGGGCAGAGATAGCACACAGGAGGACAGAGAGAGAACAGGGGGGAGATAGCTTAAAGGAGAGCGCACAGAGGGGAGAAGACAGCACACAGGGAAGAGAGAGTGCACAGGGGAAGAGATAGCTGCCACCTCCAGCGCCAAGAAGCCCGCCCCCATCATAACATCACCGCCCTCCTGGTGCGAGAGCATTGAGCCTTCTAGTCTGTAATAAATGCAGTGCAGCATTCTATGGTTTAGTAACAGCTCCACCTGCTGGAGATTTCATGTATGTCTATTTCAGGTGAAGTGTATTATGGGTAGTCTCCCAGAATGCATTGTGGTGACCTCAGAGACAGTATCCATGTTGATCTTCTCCTCAGATGAGAGAATAGAGACATTGAATATGATTTTTTTTTGCAAGGTTGTAATATTTTTTTAGGCTGTAAAGAATAATAATCATAGTAAAAAAAAATAAATAACTTTAGGACCATTGTATCCCTACTGAACTGTAAGGCGATGTGCACATGTAAAGGATTTCTTGCAGACATTTCTGCATCTCTAGGAATGTGAGTTTTTGGTGCAGATTTTCCCCATACATCAATAGGCCGCGGTCACACACTGAGTATTTGGTGAGGTTTTTACCTCAGGATTTGTAGCCAAAACCAGGAGAGGAACAGAGGAAAAGTATAATAGAAATAAGGCACCATTTTATCACTCACTCCTGGTTTTGGCTACAAATTCTGAGGTAAAAATCTCACCAAATGCTCAATGTGTGAATGTGGTCTTAAAAAACTCATCTTGGACCTTCAGGCCTCGTGCACATGTTGGGTATTTGGTGAGATTTTTACCTCAGTATGGCTGGGGTTAGCCCTCAGCCTGCCAGATGTGCTTAAAACGTAGACATTTCCAGGCTCAGCGCATAGTGTTACCGGCAAGTAGCACTGTGCGCCACCTGTGTATAGTATCCGTATGGTAACCTGAGTAATCGCGCAGACGTCGGCTCCACACAGATCTTAGATCGGTCTTTGGCTGGCTTCACAATGCGGGATGGTTCCGATTCGTGGCTGTCCGTGTAAACCGCACAGCCCCGGACCGGATTTTGGCCCCATAGTAGCCTATGGGGCCGGACAGAATCCGGTAGAATTCAGTATTCTCCCACGGATACAAAAATGTTGCTTGCAGCGTTTTTGTGTCCGAGAGGAGAATATCTCCTCTAATTGTCAATTCCCGGATTGTCCCGTATTCGCTCGGATCCAGGGCAATCCGGCGCTCCCTGACATGGGAGCCTATGGGGCCGGATTGCACTGGTCTGGGAGTATCCGGGAATCGGACCCTGCGGCTACACGCCGCAGTTATTTCAGGACCGCGGCTAGCTCCCTGCCAGCCGCGGTCCTGATTCATCAGTGGAGGCAGCTGCGTGCGGGTGCACACCGGACCGGAGGGCATATTAGCCCTCTGGTTCTGTGTGCTGGTCTGATCCGGGGCTTTCAGGTTCATCCTGACAGCCTCAGATCAGATATGACCGTCAGTGTGAAGCCAGCCTTAAGGCCCTGTTACACCTAACGATGTCCCAGCGATCTGACCAACGATGTGGATCGCTGGGACATCGATATGTGATCGCTGGTGAGCTGCCACACAGGCAGACTCATCAGCTACCAGTGAGAACACTGGTTACCAGAGTAAACAGCGGGTAACTAAGCAGAGCGCTGCGCTTAGCTACCCACTGTTTACCATGGTTACTAGCTCCCAGCGCTTGCTGTGCGGCACTGGGAGCTCGTTCATCGTTGGTCTCCCGCTGTCACTTGCGCCAATGCTGGCCGCCCAATTTATGGTCCAGGTCATTTACCAATGATGAACGACCTCATTGTTGGTTGTTGGTAAATGTCACACGCAACGATGTCAATTAGTCATCGCTGCAACCAGGGGCGTAACTACAACAGGTGCAGGGATTGCGATCGCACCCGGGCCCTGCCGCCTAGGGGGGCCCCAAAAGTCCCTTTGGCCCATAGAAAAAGACTAATACTATTAAAGATTGCAATAATTGGGGGCCCCGTTGAAGCTTTCGCATCGGGGCCCCTGGGACTGAAGTTACGCCACTGGCTGCAACGTCACCAAACCAGTGACGTTGCAGCGATATCGTTACCAATATGGTAGCGTGTAACGGGGCCTTTAGATCATTTGCAGATGTGGTTTCCAAATACACGAATTTACGGCGATATGGAAGCCATATTGCCGCGTGTAACGGTACATTAACTGTCCTGCAAAGACCTAAGTGATCGCACAGGTCTATGGAAGGGGAAGTAAAGAAAGGTATGGAAGGGGAGGAACAACCTGGAAATTGGCTTGAAGGGGTTAATGACGATCACATTCATATCAGTTGCACTGAATTCTGTGACGTCACATATCTGTATGCACCCATTATATCGCGCTAGTGCAGTCATGTCACGTGTCTGTGCAGGCTCATCAAGCGATGACGTCATTACATTCCCTACAGCACTTCGCACTACAGGCCTCTGACGTGCAGCGCGCATGCGCGGAATTCCAGGCTCGTTCCTGAGTCACCAGCGGCGGCTACGTCACCAGGAAGCCATTTTCTGATCTGTGATTGGCGGGTTCGTATTTGCCTCATGACGGGATCACACTCCCTGGCTTCTGATTGGTCACATCCCGAGAACGTCGAAATTCAAACAATCAGCAGCCGAGCGGTGTCCGGCAGAGAGAGTGCGAGCGAGGGGTTAAATAGCGGCACCGAGAGCGGCAGGTAACGAGCACCGGAGACACAGGACGGGGGCTGTGAGTGACGGGAGAGAGGAAGGGGGCTGGTGTGTGAGAGCGGAGCGGGGAGGTGAATGTGGACCAGATGGGCGAAGCCTGTGTTATATGGACATGGTGTCCTGGATTACACTGCAGAGCTGCACTCACTGTATATACATTACTGATCCTGAGTTCCCTCCTGTATTATACTCCAGAGCTGCACTCACTATTCTGCTGGTGCAGTCACTGTGTACATACATTACATTACTGATCCTGAGTTCCCTCCTGTATTATACTCCAGAGCTGCACTCACTATTCTGCTGGTGCAGTCACTGTGTACATACATTACATTACTGATCCTGAGTTACCTCCTGTATTATTCTCCAGAGCTGCACTCACTATTCTGCTGGTGCAGTCACTGTGTACATACATTACTGATCCTGAGTTACCTCCTGTATTATACTCCAGAGCTGCACTCACTATTCTGCTGGTGCAGTCACTGTGTACATACATTACTGATCCTGAGTTACCTCCTGTATTATCCTCCAGAGCTGCACTCACTATTCTGCCGGTGCAGTCACTGTGTACATACATTACATTACTGATCCTGAGTTACCTCCTGTATTATACTCCAGAGCTGCACTCACTGTTCTGCCGGTGCAGTCACTGTGTACATACATTACATTACTGATCCTGAGTTACCTCCTGTATTATACTCCAGAGCTGCACTCACTATTCTGCTGGTGCAGTCACTGTGTACATACATTACATTACTGATCCTGAGTTCCCTCCTGTATTATACTCCAGAGCTGCACTCACTATTCTGCTGGAGCAGTCACTGTGTACATACATTACATTACTGATCCTGAGTTACCTCCTGTATTATACTCCAGAGCTGCACTCACTATTCTGCTGGTGCAGTCACTGTGTACATACATTACATTACTGATCCTGAGTTACCTCCTGTATTATACTCCAGAGCTGCACTCACTATTCTGCTGGTGCAGTCACTGTGTACATACATTACATTACTGATCCTGAGTTACCTCCTGTATTATTCTCCAGAGCTGCACTCACTATTCTGCTGGTGCAGTCACTGTGTACATACATTACTGATCCTGAGTTACCTCCTGTATTATACTCCAGAGCTGCACTCACTATTCTGCTGGTGCAGTCACTGTGTACATACATTACTGATCCTGAGTTACCTCCTGTATTATCCTCCAGAGCTGCACTCACTATTCTGCCGGTGCAGTCACTGTGTACATACATTACATTACTGATCCTGAGTTACCTCCTGTATTATACTCCAGAGCTGCACTCACTGTTCTGCCGGTGCAGTCACTGTGTACATACATTACATTACTGATCCTGAGTTACCCTGTATTATACTCCAGAGCTGCACTCACTATTCTGCTGGTGCAGTCACTGTGTACATACATTACATTACTGATCCTGAGTTACCTCCTGTATTATACTCCAGAGCTGCACTCACTATTCTGCTGGTGCAGTCACTGTGTACATACATTACATTACTGATCCTGAGTTACCTCCTGTATTATACTCCAGAGCTGCACTCACTGTTCTGCTGGTGCAGTCACTGTGTACATACATTACATTACTGATCCTGAGTTCCCTCCTGTATTATACTCCAGAGCTGCACTCACTGTTCTGCTGGTGCAGTCACTGTGAACGCACATTACATTACTGATCCTGAGTTACCTCCTGTATTATACTCCAGAGCTGCACTCACTGTTCTGCTGGTGCAGTCACTGTGTACATACATTACTGATCCTGAGTTACCTCCTGTATTATACTCCAGAGCTGCACTCACTATTCTGCTGGTGCAGTCACTGTGTACATACATTACATTACTGATCCTGAGTTACCTCCTGTATTATACTCCAGAGCTGCACTCACTATTCTGCTGGTGCAGTCACTGTGTACATACATTACATTACTGATCCTGAGTTACCTCCTGTATTATACTCCAGAGCTGCACTCACTATTCTGCTGGAGCAGTCACTGTGTACATACATTACATTACTGACCCTGAGTTACCTCCTGTATTATACTCCAGAGCTGCACTCACTATTCTGCTGGAGCAGTCACTGTGTACATACATTACATTACTGATCCTGAGTTACCTCCTGTATTATACTCCAGAGCTGCACTCACTATTCTGCTGGTGCAGTCACTGTGTACATACATTACATTACTGATCCTGAGTTCCCTCCTGTATTATTCTCCAGAGCTGCACTCACTATTCTGCTGGTGCAGTCACTGTGTACATACATTACATTACTGATCCTGAGTTACCTCCTGTGTTATACTCCAGAGCTGCACTCACTATTCTGCTGGTGCAGTCACTGTGTACATACATTACATTACTGAGAAAAAATGGACCGGGTATGATCATGTTAGGGGCAGACTACTCAGTATACATTATGAAAGGAAAGAGAGAAAGAGAGTTCTATTGCCCAGGTAGCTAAAACACGTATGTACTGTCCACACAGTGTATATTGCACAAGTATTACTTTTTTCTGATCATCATAATGGGAGACCCAGACAATGGGGTTTAGGGCGCTGCCCTCCGGAGGTCACACTAGGTACTACAAATTTGTAGCACCGCCTCCTCCGCTTATAAACCCCCACCGTAGGATACATCCTCAGTTTTAAACTTAGTGTGCTCGGAGGATCACGCTTTGCTTGCACTTCACTGCATTCTCACAGCTTACGTGATGGCGTATGAAGACAAGGTAAAATGGTCCCATTCGGGATCCTCGACAGCCTCCCCGCTCACCCTTGTGGAACACGCTGGTGGAGGTACCGGAGGGCTTTTAGCCTAGACACTTTAGTGTTCTCCCGGTACGCTGTCGCGCTCCTTTCCTTTCCATCCCTCCATGGAGGCTCTGGATAGGGGGAGCCTGGAGCCTTGCACAGCTCCGCTCCGTCCGAGGCCTCCCTAAATGGTGCTTACAGACCGGACGGAGCCAGCCCAGTCCGAGGCCTCCCTAAATGGTGCTTACACTCCGGACTGGTGCTGTACCCCGTCCGAGGCCTCCCTAAAGGTGCTTACAGACCGGACCGGCACTGAGGCACCTGGTGTGTCTCCTGTGTGCCTGGGGGTAGTGTCTGTCACTGTGGTGTCATGACACTCAGACCGCGCGGTTACCCTCGGGTCCGCGGTTCTGGCGGTGACCCTGTGCTGGGGTCACCCTGGCTGACCGCCCTGTGTTTCACAGGGGCTGAGGCTGTAGACTGCGGGTGTTTTTTTATGTGTACAAGCAGTCTGAGAGTGTGTGTGGTGATATTCACTCTCGTTTCCCGCGCTGCGGGCTCCGGCACCTCCATTGCTGAGGCAGTCTGGAGGAGGAGGAGGCAGCCCTTATGGTGACATCACCGCTGGGCTTGTTGTGTGTTCTTCCCGCGTGTTCCTGGCTCCGCCCACATCTTCACTGTCGGCGGCCATCTTCTCCCTCACTTCCCGGCTGGGATCTGAACGGCAGCGCGTGTCTGCACTTGCAAGGGAGACCGGAACTCGCGGAGGTCACACACACACACCGCTTCCTCCTACCGCTTTACTGCGGTCGGTAAGCCACCGGGATTCCCGGTTTGTTTGTGACTTTGGCTTATATTCCCCTCACTGTGGAGATGTCCTCAGCTGGGAAGCATGCTGCTAAGGCGGCGGTGGCCACCATTGTCTGTACTACATGCAACGGGACACTGGTGGAGGGGTCCTGCAATAACTGCGGACGCCCAGAGGCCCGATCTGCTACTATTGAGTCTGCAAATCCGGGATTATACCCTGAGGTTCAGGTGATCCCAGGGCCATGGGAAACGCAGAATAAGATCAATGAATCTCTGCTGTCCCAGATGTCCTCCATGTCGCAAACCCTGGAGGCACTGCATAGGAGACTGGAGAACCCAGCTACTCCTCCTAGTTACCCCCGGGTGTCTCTTACTTCTGCTGTAAGACCCCCTAAGCGAGCCCGTGAGGCTTCTCCTGAGCTCCAGACTCTCTCTGAGGAGGAGCGTTCCTCTGATGGTGAGGAAGATGATGGGGGTTCTACTCTTGGGTCTATGTCTGAACCTCCAGATGGGGTGGAGGATCTGGTGTCCTCCATCAATGAGACATTGCGTCTTGTCACTCCTCCTGAGGAGGTGACTGTACACCCCAAGGAGATCTATCAATGGCTGCGGCCAGAGGCTAGACCAAGTGGCTCCTTCATGGACCACACTAATTTCGGAAGGGTGATTAAAGCTCCCAGGTTGCATCCTGGGCGGCGTTATGTCCGTAAAACTAAGGACAATCGCTTTCCCTTTCCCCAGGAGGCGCTCCAGGAATGGTCGCAGTCTCCCAAGGTGGATGCTTCCATGACTAGGATTGCTGCGCGCTCCTTGTTTTCTGCCTCTGATAGCTCCTCGTTGAAGGATGCTACTGATAGACAGGTCGAGCAACTCGCCAAGTCTTCCTATGAGGCTGTGGGGTCTTCATTTGCCCCTAATTTTGCCGCAGTCTGGACCCTACAAGCGATCACTATCTGTTTGGATGGTATCACTGATCTAGCTAGGTCCAGCCCAGAGGTCCTGGCTCTCACTGAGAGAGCAAGGGCCTATGCGGACTATGCCAGGACGGCATCTTTGGAAACTGCCACTCGCTCTGCTGTGGCCTCGGCCAATGCAATTGCGATCCGCAGGCTATTGTGGCTGCGTCTCTGGGACTCAGATGCCACATCTAAGAAGATTTTACAAAATCTTCCGTTCGCTGGTGACAGGCTTTTTGGCACCGAACTGGATAAATTGATAAAGGATTCTGCTGAGTCTAAGATACCGCAGAATAAGCCTAAGCCACGGTACACCGTGAAAAGGAACCCTAAGCAGTGGTCCTTTCGCTCCGGTTCACAGTCATCAACGGCGTCCACTCGCTCAGACCGAGGGGGCAAGCCTGCTACTCAGTGGTGTTCCAAGAGTCGTCAGAAGAAGCCGGCGGGGGCAGCGGCTGCCACCCCCAAGCCCGCCTCGACATGACTCGCTATCTCATCCTGCCTCCCCACAGGTGGGGGGCCGCTTGTCCCGCTTTCAGGACACGTGGCTTCTTCACATTCAAGATCAGTGGGTTCGAGACGTAGTCTCAAGAGGTTACAGGATAGAGCTGACGTCACAACCAATACACCGGTTCCATCGGTCGGTTCCATCTCCAGAAAAGGCTCAGGCTTTTTACCTGGTGTTGGAGGGACTCCGCAGAGACGGAGTGGTGGTCCCTGTGCCCACGGAAGAGAGGTTCAGGGGTTTTTACTCCAACCTTTTATTGTCCCAAAAAAGGACGGCTCTTTTCGCCCGGTTTTGGACCTGAAGTTGTTCAACCGTCACGTGTTGGTTCGGAAGTTCCGCATGGAATCCCTGCGCTCAGTGATCGCGGCTGTGTCACAGGGAGACTTCCTAGCGTCCATCGATATCAGGGACGCTTACCTTCACGTCCCCATTGCACCAGCTCATCAGCGCTGGTTGAGATTCGCAGTGGGGGAAGAGCACTTCCAATTTGTGGCACTGCCATTCGGGCTAGCCTCAGCACCACGGGTGTTCACAAAGGTGATGGCCTCCATGATGGCTCTCCTGCATGCGCAGGGACACGCCGTCATACCCTATTTGGACGATCTGTTGGTCAGGGCGCCATCGGAAGACCTTTGTCGGGTAAGCCTGGAGGTGACCATGAAGTCCCTGGAACGGTTCGGGTGGCTTATCAACATTCAGAAGTCGACCCTGGTTCCGACCCAGTCATTGACATATCTGGGCATGGACTTCCACACGGACTCGGCCCTGGTGTCCCTACCTCAAGCCAAGCAGCTTGCGATCCAATCAGGAGTGCAGAATGTCCTCCTGTCTCCACAGTCATCCCTACGGGTATTGATGAGACTGGTGGGTCGCATGGTAGCGGCGATAGAGGCGGTGCCGTTCGCACAGTTTCGCCTCCGTCCTCTCCAGCTGGAGATTCTTCGCAGATGGGACAAGAGGACGATCTCTCTGAATCGGCTGGTGACACTGTCACAACCAACCAGGGACTCTCTACAGTGGTGGCTCCTGCCACTTCACCTGTCACGGGGCCGGTCCTTCCTAAAACCGTCATGGTTAGTGGTGACCACCGACGCCAGTCTGAAGGGCTGGGGGGCGGTGTTCTTGCACCACAGGGCTCAAGGCCTCTGGACTCGGTCGGAGTCGGCGTTGCAGATCAACGTGCTGGAGATCAAGGCGGTCTATCTGGCGCTACTGGCGTTTCAGAAATTCCTGTCAGGACAGCCCATTCGGGTACAGTCCGACAATGCGACGGCCGTCGCCTACATAAATCATCAGGGAGGGACCAGAAGTGCTCAGGCCCTCGCCGAAGTCCACCGCATTCTTCTCTGGGTGGAGGAAAACGGCTGCCTGATCTCCGCAGTTCACATCCCAGGGGTCGAGAACTGGGAGGCCGACTATCTGAGCCGACAGGGGATGGACGCCGGAGAGTGGTCTCTACATCCAGACGTCTTCCGGGACATCTGCGGCAGGTGGGGCACTCCGGACGTGGATCTGATGGCCTCACGGCTGAATCATCAGGTGCCCCAATACATGGCAAGGTCTTGGGATCACCAGTCTCTGGGGGCGGACGCCCTGATTCTGGGCTGGT
This sequence comes from Allobates femoralis, assembly GCA_033576535.1. NCBI lineage: Eukaryota > Metazoa > Chordata > Amphibia > Anura > Aromobatidae > Allobates > Allobates femoralis. The sequence goes on from JARQOC010000003.1 coordinate 48,992,319, forward strand.
CCAGATTCCAGCTGCCATATGTGTTTCCGCCACTGGCTCTGATTCCCAGGGTCCTGTGGAAGATCAGGACGGAATGCAGAGTGGCCATTCTAGTGGCTCCAGATTGGCCCAGGAGGTCTTGGTACCCGGACCTGTGGCAACTGTCAGGCGGACACGGGTGGGCCCTTCCAGAACGCGCAGATCTACTCGCGCAAGGGCCATTCTTCCACCTCAATTCCAGGGCTCTCAGATTGACTGCATGGCTCTTGAGGCCTGGCTGCTGACATCCAGAGGTTTCTCTTCTACAGTGGTTGCCACTATGAATCGGGCAAGGAAACCTGTTTCCAGGAAGATATACCACAGAACGTGGAAAATCTTTTTTACCTGGTGTGCCTCTGGTGGCCGCTCACCGTGGCCTTTGTCTATCCCGACATTGCTGGCCTTCCTACAGTCGGGGTTGGAGTTGGGATTATCCCTTGGCTCTCTGAAAGGTCAAGTATCAGCACTTTCAGTGTTGTTTGACAGGCGCTTGGCGCTCCTCCCGAAGGTACGTCAATTTCTGCAGGGGGTGTCGCGGGTGGTCCCGCCCTATAGGCGACCTCTGGACCCTTGGGACCTAAACATGGTCCTGACGACACTGCAGAAACCGCCGTTTGAGCCACTGAGAGACATCTCTCTCTCTCGTCTGTCCCAGAAGGTGGTCTTTCTGGTGGCGATTACGTCTCTGAGAAGGGTCTCAGAATTGGCTGCACTCTCGTGCAAGTCACCCTTTCTGGTGGTTCACCAGGACAAGGTGGTGTTGCGCCCACGGCCTGAATTTTTGCCGAAGGTGGTTTCAACATTCCACTTGAACCAGGAGATTGTTCTCCCATCATTTTGCCCCGCTCCCGTTCATCAGGTTGAGCGCGACCTCCATACTCTGGACCTCGTGAGAGCTGTACGCATTTATGTGTCCAGGACCGCCTCCTTTAGGAGTTCGGATTCCTTATTTGTCCTCACGATGGGTCGCTGTAAGGGGTCCGCGGCTTCAAAGTCGACCTTGGCCAGATGGATCAAGGCTCCCATTCAGGAGGCTTACCGGTCTTCTGGTTTGCCTCTCCCGGTGGGTTTGAAGGCACACTCTACTAGAGCTGTAGGTGCCTCTTGGGCCTTGCGACATCGAGCTTCTGCTCTACAGGTGTGTCAGGCGGCCACTTGGTCCAGCCTGCACACTTTCTCTAAGCACTATATGGTGCATGCCCATGCCTCTGCGGATGCGAGTTTGGGCAGGCGGGTTCTCCAGGCGGCGGTTGCCCACCTTTAAAAGGGAACCATGTGTTATCCGTCTTGTTGAGGAACTCTTCCCGCCCTGGGGTATTGCTTTAGGACATCCCCATTGTCTGGGTCTCCCATTATGATGATCAGAAAAAAGAGAATTTTGTTTACGTACCGTAAATTCTTTTTTCTTGAATCATCAATGGGAGACCCAGCACCCACCCAGTTGTTCCGTTGCATGTTTGCATTTGATCTGTTCTCTGTTGAGACAGTGTTTCCGGGTTGTTACACCGTCTGGGCACGGTATTCTTCCCGATGTTTCGGGTGTGGTTTATTTCTCCTCGCAGCTTATGGACTAAACTGAGGATGTATCCTACGGTGGGGGTTTATAAGCGGAGGAGGCGGTGCTACAAATTTGTAGTACCTAGTGTGACCTCCGGAGGGCAGCGCCCTAAACCCCATTGTCTGGGTCTCCCATTGATGATTCAAGAAAAAAGAATTTACGGTACGTAAACAAAATTCTCTTTATTAAATGCAATGGATACAATAACAGACGTGTCCAAGGTAAAAATGACAAGACTTTAAGACATTAGGAGGGAGACAAAGTGACAAGTGGGCAAGACAGGTAAGGGCTGTATATAGAAGGTTCAGAGGGGTAGTAAAAGTGCAGAGTGCCAAGGTGCATAGATCAGGGTAAAGGTAATTTTCTGGTCATCATAATGGGAGACCCAGACAATGGGGTTTAGGGCACTGCCCTCCGGAGGTCACACTAGGTACTACAAGTTTGTAGACACCGCCTCCTCCGCTTATAAACCCCTACCGCAGGGAACATCCTCAGTTTTAAACTTAGTGTGCTCGGAGGATCACGCTTTGCTTGCACTTCACTGCATTCTCACAGCTTACGTGATGGCGTCTGAAGACAAGGTAAAATGGTTCCGGTCGGGACCTGCGACAGCCTCCCCGCTCACCCTTGTGGAACACGCAGGTGGAGGTACCGGAGGGCCTTGTGCCTGGACACTTTGTGTTCTCCCGGTACGCTGTCGCGCTCCTTTCCATCCCTCTCTGGGGGGCTCTGGAGAGTGGGAGATGGGAGCCTTGCACAGCTCCGCTCCGTCCGAGGCCTCCCTAAATGGTGCTTACAGACCGGACTGGAGCCAGCCCAGTCCGAGGCCTCCCTAAATGGTGCTTACACTCCGGACTGGTGCTGAACCCCCGTCCGAGGCCTCCCTAAATGGTGCTTACAGACCGGACCGGCACTGAGGCACTCTGTGTCTCCTGTAAAGTGCCTGGGGGTAGTGTCGGCCACTTTATGTGTCCTGACACTCAGACCGCGCGTTACCCTCGGGTCCGCGGATCTGCGGGTGTACCCTGTGCTGGGGTCACCCTGGCTGACCGCCCTGTGTGTCACAGGGGCTGAGGCCGTGGGCTGCGGATGGTTGATTGTGTGCAGTCTGTGTGTAGTATTTTACACTATTTCCCGCGCTGCGGGCTCCGGCACCCTCATGCTGAGGCTGCTTGGAGGATGGGAAGCAGCCTGTGCGGTGACGTCATCGCTGGGCGTGTGTGTGTGTTTCCCGCGTGTTTCGGCGCCGCCCACAGTTTCTCTGTCGGCGGCCATCTTTACCCTTACTTCCCGGCTGGGATCTGTATGCAGCGTGCGCCTGCACTCTAAGGGGAGACCGGAAACCGTCGCGGAGGTCATACACACACACCGCTTCCTCCTACCGCTTTACTGCGGTCGGTAAGCCACCGGGATTCACGTTTTTTTTTTTGTCTGCAATTTGGCTTATTTTCCCCTACTGTGGCGATGTCCTCAGTTAGGAAGCGTGCTGCTAAGGCGGCAGAGACCACCATTACCTGTGCTACATGCAATGGAACACTGGTGGAGGGGTCCTGCAATAACTGCGGACGCCCAGAGGCCCGGACTGACACTGCTGAGTCAGCAGCTCCGGTGCTATATCCTGAGGTTCAGGTGATCTCAGGGCCATGGGAGACGCAGAATAAGATCAATGAATCTCTGTTGTCCCAGCTGTCCTCCATGTCGCAATCCCTGGAGGCGCTTAATAGGAGGCTGGATAGCCCAGTTACTCCGTCCAGTTACCCCCGGGCGTCTCCATCTTCTGCTGTGAGACCCCTTAAGCGGGCTCGTCGTGAGGAGTCACCCGAGCTCCATGCTCTCTCTGAGGAGGAGCGTTCCTCTGATGGTGAGGACGATGATGGGGGTTCAAATTTCGGGTCTGTATCTGTATCTGAACCACCAGACGGGGTGGAGGATCTGGTGTCCTCTATTAACGAGACCTTACGTCTCGTGACCCCCCCTGAGGAGGTGACGGTGCACCCGAAGGAGGTCTATCAATGGCTGCGGCCAGAGGCTAGACCAAGTGGCTCCTTCATGGACCACACGAATTTTGGAAGGGTTGTTAGAGCTCCCAGGTTACATCCTGGGCGGCGTTATGTCCGTAAACCCAAGGACAATCGCTTCCCCTTCCCCCAGGAGGTGCTTCAGGAGTGGTCGCAGTCCCCGAAGGTGGATGCTTCCATGACCAGGATTGCTGCACGCTCCCTTTTCTCTGCCTCTGATAGCTCCTCGCTGAAGGATGCGACGGATAGACAGGTCGAGCAACTCGCCAAGTCTTCCTATGAGGCTGTGGGGTCTTCCTTTGCCCCTAATTTTGCCACGGTCTGGACCTTACAAGCGATTACTACCTGCTTGGATGGTATCTCTGACCTGGCAAGATCCAGTCCAGAGGTCCTGGCACTTACCGAGAGGGCAAGGGCCTATGCGGACTACGCCAGGACGGCGACTCTGGAAACTGCCACTCGCTCAGCTGTGGCTTCGGCCAATGCTATAGCGATCCGCAGATTGTTGTGGCTGCGTCTTTGGGACTCAGATACCACATCCAAGAAGATTTTGCAGAATCTTCCGTTCGCTGGTGACAGGCTTTTTGGCACCGAACTGGACAAGCTGATAAAGGATTCTGCTGAGTCTAAGATACCGCAGAATAAGCCTAAGCCACGGTACTCCGTTAAAAGGAACCCAAAACAGTGGTCCTTTCGTTCCAGTTCGCAGTCATCAGCACCGTCCGCTCGCACGGACCGAGGGGGAAAGCCCGCTTCTCAGTGGCGCTCTAAGAATCGCCCAAAGAAGACGGCGGGGGCGGCAGCTGCCACCCCCAAACCCGCCTCTACATGACTCGCTCTCCCTTCCTGCCTCCCCACAGGTGGGGGGCCGCTTGTCTCGCTTTCAGGACAAGTGGCTACTTCACGTTCAAGATCAGTGGGTTCGAGACGTGATCTCGCGAGGTTACAGGATAGAGCTGACGTCAAAACCGATATCCCGATTCCATCGGTCGGTCCCATCATCAGAAAAGGCTCAGGCTTTTTTCGTGGTGTTGGAGGGTCTCCGCAGGGACGGAGTGGTGATACCTGTGCCGTCCGGGGAGAGGTTCAGGGGTTTTTACTCCAACCTCTTTATCGTCCCAAAGAAGGACGGATCCTTCCGCCCGGTGCTGGACCTGAAGTTGTTCAACCATCACGTGTTGGTTCGGAAGTTCCGTATGGAATCACTGCGCTCCGTGATCGCAGCTGTGTCACAGGGGGACTTCCTAGCGTCCATAGATATCAGAGACGCTTACCTTCACGTGCCCATTGCACCGGCTCATCAGCGCTGGTTGAGATTCGCAGTGGGGGAAGAACACTTCCAATTTGTGGCGCTGCCGTTTGGATTGGCCTCGGCACCGCGGGTGTTCACAAAAGTGATGGCCTCCATGATGGCTCTCCTGCACGTGCAGGGACATGCCGTCATTCCCTATTTAGACGACCTACTGGTCAGGGCGCCATCAGAACACCTTTGTCAAGAGAGCCTGGATGTGACCATGAGGTCTCTGGAACAGTTCGGTTGGCTCCTCAATATTCAGAAGTCAACGCTAGTTCCGACCCAGTCTTTGACATACTTGGGCATGGACTTCAACACTGCCTCAGCCCTGGTGTCTCTGCCACGAGTCAAACAGATGGCGATCCAATCAGGAGTGCAAACAGTCCTCCTGTCTCCACAATCATCCCTACGGGTGTTGATGATGCTGGTGGGGCGCATGGTGGCAGCAATAGAGGCGGTGCCTTTTGCACAATTTCGCCTCCGTCCTCTCCAGCTGGAGATCCTCCGCAGGTGGGACAAAAGGTCGACTTCTCTGAATCGGCTGGTGACCCTTTCCCAACCGACCAGGGATTCCCTGCAGTGGTGGCTACAGCCACATCACTTGTCTCGGGGCCGATCCTTCCTGAAACCATCCTGGTTAGTGGTGACCACCGACGCCAGTCTGAAGGGCTGGGGAGCGGTGTTCTTACACCACAGGGCCCAAGGCCTCTGGACTCAGTCGGAGTCGGCGTTGCAGATCAACGTGCTGGAGATCAAGGCGGTCTATCTGGCACTCCTGGCTTTTCAGAGATTCCTCTCAGGACAACCCATTCGGGTTCAGTACGACAATGCGACGGCCGTCGCTTATATAAATCATCAAGGAGGAACCAGGAGTGCAGAGGCTCTGGCCGAAGTCCACCGCATTCTATCTTGGGCGGAGGACAACAACTGCCTGATATCCGCAGTTCACATCCCAGGGGTCGAAAACTGGGAGGCCGACTATCTGAGCCGACAGGGGATGGACGCCGGAGAGTGGTCTCTTCATCCAGACGTCTTCCAGGACATCAGATGGGGCACTCCGGACGTGGATCTGATAGCCTCACGGCTGAATCATCAGGTGCCACAATACATGGCGAGGTCATGGGATCCCCAATCTCTGGGAGCGGACGCTCTGGTATTGACTTGGTCCAGATTCCGTCTGCCGTATGTGTTCCCACCTCTGGCTCTGATTCCCAGGGTGCTGTGGAAAATCAGGTCGGAGTGCAGGGTAGCCATTCTAGTGGCTCCAGATTGGCCCAGGAGGTCCTGGTATCCGGACCTGTGGCAACTGTCAGGCGGACACAGGTGGGCTCTTCCAGACCGCGCAGATCTACTCGCGCAAGGCCCATTCTTCCACCTCAATTCCAGGGCCCTCAGATTGACTGCATGGCTCTTGAGGCCTGGCTACTGACATCCAGGGGTTTCTCCCCTACGTGGTTGCCACTATGAATCGGGCTAGGAAGCCAGTTTCAAGGAAGATGTACCACAGGACGTGGAAGATCTTTTTTACTTGGTGTGCCTCTGGTGGACGGTCTCCGTGGCCCTTGGCCATCCCGACATTGTTGGCTTTCCTACAGTCGGGTTTGGAATTGGGATTATCCCTTGGCTCCCTGAAAGGTCAAGTATCAGCACTTTCAGTGCTGTTTGACAGGCGATTGGCGCTCCTCCCGAAGGTCCGTCAATTTCTGCAGGGGGTGTCACGGATGGTTCCGCCCTACAAGAGACCTTTGGACCCTTGGGACCTTAACATGGTCCTGGCGGCATTACAGAGACCACCGTTTGAGCCGCTAAGAGATGTTTCTCTATCTCGTCTGTCTCAGAAAGTGGCCTTTCTGGTGGCAATTACGTCTCTGAGAAGGGTCTCAGAATTGGCTGCACTTTCGTGCAAGTCGCCCTTTCTGGTGGTTCACCAAGACAAGGTGGTGTTGCGTCCTCGGCCAGAATTCTTGCCGAAGGTGGTTTCAACTTTTCACCTGAACCAGGAGATTGTTCTCCCATCATTTTGCCCCGCTCCCGTTCATCAGGTTGAGCGCGACCTCCATACTCTGGATCTCGTGAGAGCTATACGCATTTATGTGTCCAGGACCGCCTCCTTTAGGAGTTCGGATTCCTTATTTGTTCTTACGACGGGTCGCTGTAAGGGGTCCGCGGCATCAAAGTCGACATTGGCCAGATGGATTAAGGCTTCCATTCAAGAGGCTTACCGGGCTTCTGGGTTGCCTCTCCCGGTGGGATTGAAGGCTCACTCTACCAGAGCTGTTGGTGCCTCCTGGGCTTTGCGACATCGAGCGTCTGCTCTACAGGTGTGTCAGGCAGCCACCTGGTCCAGCCTGCACACTTTCTCTAAGCACTATATGGTGCATGCCCATGCCTCTGCGGATGCAAGTTTGGGCAGGCGGGTTCTCCAGGCGGCGGTTGCCCACCTTTAAAGGGAACCATGTGTTATCCGTCTTGTTGAGGAACTCTTCCCGCCCTGGGGTATTGCTTTAGGACATCCCCATTGTCTGGGTCTCCCATTATGATGACCAGAAAAAAGAGAATTTTGTTTACGTACCGTAAATTCTTTTTTCTTTAATCATCAATGGGAGACCCAGCACCCACCCATTTGTTCCGTTGCATGTTTTTGCATTTGCTCTGTTCTCTGTTGAGACAGTGTTTGCCGGGTTGTTAAAACCGTCTGTGCACGGCATTCTTCCCGATGTTTCGGGTGTGGTTTATTTCCTCCTCGCAGCTTATGGACCAAACTGAGGATGTTCCCTGCGGTAGGGGTTTATAAGCGGAGGAGGCGGTGTCTACAAACTTGTAGTACCTAGTGTGACCTCCGGAGGGCAGTGCCCTAAACCCATTGTCTGGGTCTCCCATTGATGATTAAAGAAAAAAGAATTTACGGTACGTAAACAAAATTCTCTTTTTATCCTGTTGGAGGTAACAACACCCCTGATCTAAAATTACAATAAAGTGCACAGTAACAGCTTACCCATGAGCCTAGTAAAGGTCCCTGCCACGTCCGCCCACTGGTCCAGTAGCCCCGACACGTGTTTCGCGTCGGCTGCTTCGGGGGGCTAGTGGTGACAAGTGCTCAACAGTGAGGGCTTTTTAAATGGAGTCATAACCAATGGGAGACCGCTGATGTTGCTGCATTTGCAGCACTGGCAAAAATGGTTGTCAGACGGCGGGGAGGGCATTCTGGGTTGCACCGGGTCCGGAACGCAACTTCCGGTGACGTCATTTCCCCCGGTGCACCCTTGATAGAAGTCCCCCTCGCCGCCCACTTCCAGTTTGCCAGTGCGCATGCGCACAGCGTCTAGCGCCATTTTGGATTAGGGCAGAGATAGGGGCATACTAGTAGCGATCTGGGAATGATCCCAATCGCTACAGATTAACATTTTTATGTCATTTCTGCACTAATAATAGTGGGGCAAGTAGGCTAGAGAGGACTGGACTGAGACACAATAGGTATAGAGCGGAGGAGAAAGAGGAGTAGGGGAAAGAACAGGATATAACGCCAGCAGTACAACAAATCATATATAAACCCATATACTGACAAAAGTCAGTCCATATTTTAGGCGATGTAGTGCCTGTATTCCTACAAGTGTGTATTTTCATCCAGATTCCTCCATAGCTCTTGTGTTGTCCCATACAGGTTCAGTCCATCACTCCCATAGGTCGACTCACATCTCCAAATCCCAAATTAGGAAAAATAATAAGTGTACCTAAAAAAGTGAATAAAGCACAGATTAAAAAGCTGACAATCCAAAACGCAACTCTGGATACGCCGAACAGCGATCATTTTTTCATGGACAGCATGATTCAGGCAGGCCATGTTAACTCCAAAAGAAGCATAGGCAGGGGGAGTTTTCTCGACCATCCGGACACATAGGGTTAAGATACATATATGCAAAAATCCCTATATAAACCCCAGCCATAATGGCATATAGGTCATATTACCAGGGCGCCCACAAGAACCATGACCCATTGGTAAATGGATATAAGGGAACAATACAGGGCTACTAAATGTCTAAGATACATTAAAAATGGCGCTAGACGCTGTGCGCATGCGCACTGGCAAACTGGAAGTGGGCGGCGAGGGGGACTTCTATCAAGGGTGCACCGGGGGAAATGACGTCACCGGAAGTTGCGTTTCGGACCCGGTGCAACCCAGAATGCCCTCCCCGCCGTCTGACAACCATTTTTGCCAGTGCTGCAAATGCAGCAACATCAGCGGTCTCCCATTGGTTATGACTCCATTTAAAAAGCCCTCACTGTTGAGCACTTGTCACCACTAGCCCCCCGAAGCAGCCGACGCGAAACACGTGTCGGGGCTACTGGACCAGTGGGCGGACGTGGCGGGGACCTTTACTAGGCTCATGGGTAAGCTGTTACTGTGCACTTTATTGTAATTTTAGATCAGGGGTGTTGTTGCCTCCAACAGGATAAATTACCTTTACCCTGATCTATGCACCTTGGCACTCTGCACTTTTACTACCCCTCTGAACCTTCTATATACAGCCCTTACCTGTCTTGCCCACTTGTCACTTTGTCTCCCTCCTAATGTCTTAAAGTCTTGTCATTTTTACCTTGGACATGTCTGTTATTGTATCCATTGCATTTAATAAAGTAATACTTGTGCAATATACACTGTGTGGACAGTACATACGTGTTTTAGCTACCTGGGCAATAGAACTCTTTCTCTCTTTCCTTTCATACATTACATTACTGATCCTGAGTTACCTCCTGTATTATTCTCCAGAGCTGCACTCACTATTCTGCTGGTGGATGTAGCAGATATTCCGCTCTCGTCAATGCTGCCTCTTCTCGGTGATTTTCCTATATACTCCAGTCTTGCGGCTCTTTAGGTCCTGATGCCTGGTGGTGTGATACTCTGAGGTATGAGTTTGGAAACTATATGTAAACTGGTCTAGATGTGTATTGGGGGTGTGTTGTTACTATACTCTGAATATATTGCCCCGCCCACAATGCACTCCCGAGCTCATTTGCATGTTGCTTCCAAGCTTGAATTCTTTAGTCACCTTCCAGGACAACATAACAGAGGTTGTCTCCCTGCCCTGAATAGGGGACAGGAAACACAAATAGGTTAAATACCCCCTCCCTTCCTGCACCCACCAGTGTTTTTCCTGTCCCCTATGTGGCATGAAGAGGTTACTCCGGTGTTGCCTGTGGCGGTGACTAGGGACACTGTGAACTTACATTTACCTGGCAGCTGAGGTCGGGGGCTTCAGTTGTCCTTCCTTCTGGTGCTGCTTCGGTCTCCATGCTGGCATGGGATTCTGGGACCCTCTTCCCGCTCCTCCGCGGTCTCCTGGGGGATCAAAGCAGAGCGGTGTATGGCCGAGGGCATCTCTGAGCAGCCCGGCGCTCTCCTCCTCTCTGCATGCCAGTGGGATTGCTGCTGCGTATGCAGTGGAAGGGATGTCACTTCCGGTTTGTGTTCCCCGGCAGGGAGTGCGCCTGGCCGGCTAGTGTTCAGAAGGCTCGTGCCTGAACCTAAATATTTTTATTTATTTTTTTTTTTTTTGAAACTACACACTTTGCACTGAAAATTAAAAACCTGAAGCGCAGCTACCATTTCCCTCTTTCTTTTTTTTTTTCATGCGATGTGTGCTAGGGCTAAAACGTTATACTGTTTGGCTCTTTTTTTTTTTTTTTTTTTTTTTTCCCTTGAGCACCTTGAGTGGTTGAGCTTGATGCTAGGCGTCTAATGGTGCCGTCACACAGCACGATCTGGCCAGCGATGTTGGAAGCGATGCGCGGGTGCCCGCTCGGTTCCGACATCACTGGCCAGCTGTCACACAGCATCGCTGCGGCTGGCGACACCGCAGCGATGCGGGCGGTGACATCGCTCGCTGGGCTGGGCTCAGCCCAGCGAGCGATCCGCAGCAACGCTGCGGTATAGGCTGGATCGCCGCCAACATCGCTCTGGCGATGTCACACGGCGCGATCCAGCCTTATCGCAGGTCGCCGGTTGACAGGTTTACGGTTCCTCCCGTAAACCTGTCAACCTGCGACCAGCGATAAAACGCGGTCGCGCCGCTCGTTTACACAGCGCGACGTTGCTAGCGACATCGCTGATACGTCACTTTTTCGGCGATGTCGCTAGCGACGTCGGCAGGTGTGACGGCACCTTAACTGGCTAGCGTTCTCTGGCGGTCATTTCGAGTGCCCTGACGCTCCTGGGCAGACAATTGACTCCTGCTAGACCCAGAGGAGGAGCATTATTAGCTCTATGGACCCGGTTGCATCTAAGCCCGGTCAGCTTTACTCTCAGGTAGGACCTTCTCTGTTTTGTTTGTCCTAGGAAGACCAGGTGCTGTGTGTTTCCGACAGCCATACCACCCTGATCTCTCCTGATCCCGGTGATCTCCGTGGATTAGCAGAGTGGGCCTGGTTAGTACTTTGGAATCTTGGAGAGTGACAGAGCCCCTGTGCCTGCATCTGCAGAGCCCAGAGCTCATCCCCCTACTGTGAGTATCTGGATTGGGTCCCCCATTCCCCCTGGGTGTGGGATTTCTGGTGCCTTATAGGGTGTGTCTCGGTCTCTGTGTGTCTCGGTCTCTGTGTGTCTCGGTCTCTGTGTGTCTCGGTCTCTGTGTGTCTCGGTCTCTGTGTGTCTCGGTCTCTGTGTGTCTCGGTCTCTGTGTGTCTCGGTCTCTGTGTGTCTCGGTCTCTGTGTGTCTCGGTCTCTGTGTGTCTCGGTCTCTCGTCCCAGGAAGGACAAGGAGAAGACTTCTACTCATAAATGTGGTGTCTGCTCTGTCAAATTGCCTGCTTTGCACAAAAAGAAACTGCCAACCCTGCACTGATGACATTGTTCGTGCTGAACAGCCGTCCCTAATGGACAGTATGAAGTCCCTTATTAGGCAGGAGGTCTTCCATGTTTGCTATATATCATCCGCCACCCCTTCATAAAAGTCCTCCAGCTAAGAAGAGGAAGATAGTCCTTGAGGACTCTGCGTCTGAGTCCGGTGAGGTTGTTTCCTTGGATTCTGAAGCTTTGGGGACTTGGAGGAACCCAAGGCTCCTTCAGGGTCAGATAAGAAGAAATACTTTTTTTCCTCAGATGATATGGAGGAACTCCTCGCTACGGTGCGCACTACCATAGGAGTGGAGGAGGTGGAAGTCTCTCAAGGTACCGTTACACCCGGCAACATCGTCGGCAACTCAGGGGTGTGGCGAAGTTGAAGCAGCATCGCTAGTGTTGCTATGTGTGACAGGGCAATTCAACGGCAATAAGTTGCTTGAGCGGAGTTGCCAGGTTGCAAAACATGTTCTGAAACCTGGTGATGTTGCTTAGACAATCTGCTGGCATTGCTCTGTGTGACACCGCAATAGCGATGTTGAAATCGCATCTTCCCCTATTCACTACAATGTTAAGGATCGGTCCCTGGGTTGCTCATACCCAGCGAACGAAAGTTGCTTTCAACATCATAGTTGCGTTGCCTACGATATCTCCCTGTGTGACTTCTACAAGGCAATCTTGGGAAAGTACTAAAAACGTGCGCGCTCCCGTGAAGTTGCCGTGTGTAACGGTACCTTCACTATACAGGATGAGATGTTTGAGGGCCTAAAGGCCAAGTCCCGTAAGGGATTTCCCATTCATGATAACATTCTGAATCTGATTATGCATGAATGGGAATCTCCCGAGAAGCGCCTCAGTGTTCCGTCTGAGCTGACACATAGGTTTCCCCTTGATGGTGAACGTTCCAAGTGGGAACTTCCCGAAGTGGACGTTCAGGTGTCAAGAGTTGAGAAAGACTGCCCTGCCGTTTGAGGATTCCTCGCAATTGAAACACCCCATGGACTGAAAAATTGAGGGTCTTCTTAGGAAGACCTGGGATACTTCCTAATGCCTTCTGCCGACAAATATCGCTGCAACCTGTGTGGCCAGGTCACTTTCTCGTTGGCTTCTCTAGCTGGAGGTCCATATATCCCAAGATACTCCCCGGAAGGAGATCCTTGATTCTCTATCCCTTCTGCAAAAGGTAACAGGTTTCCTTGCTGAATCCTTTGGGGAGTCGTTCACTGCACGTGCTGCGTCTCTGTCTAACTCAGCCACAAGGGCCCTGTGGATTAATCTTTGGAATGGGGATGTCACTTCCTAAGTCAGGCTTTGTTCCATCGCTTTCAAGGGGGATCTTGTGTTCGGGCCTGCCCTTGATGATATTCTCGAGCAGGCCATGGGTAAAAAGAAATCTTTACCGGATCAAAGGACTCTGAGGAAGCGGTTTTTCCCTATCACCATGACCGCACCGTGACATGAGAGAGGAGGATCCGCCCAGGAACAGGAAACCCTACTGAAGATAACCGGGGCGGCCCCTCTCACGAGCCCTTCAGTGTGGGTTCCTGTTCCTAGGCAGAAACACCTGTTGGAGATAACTGTGATCCTGGGGACTGGTTCTGGCAAGAAGCATCCAGGTTCTCTTTATGCCGCCGGGGTCAGGGTGTGGGCTGGAGCCTGTAGGGTCTCATTCTTGGATCACACCTTTTTTGGGCCCCAGGTGGAGGCATTCCGGCTCTCTGCTCCCTGAGGGAGACAGTCTGCTTGTGCAGCAGTAAGCCGCATCTTGAGCGCGCACGCTTCCTGTGCAAGTATTTCCGGTCATGGCCTGATGACGTTACACGCCCACAGAGGGAGTGGCGCACTTCCGGTTTGATGGCCGCGGATGTCTGTATTTTACCGCCCTTTCCCTCCAGAGATGCATCCTGTGGGAGAGTGCAAGCGTCTTTAGGATTTCGGACCTGGGCATACCCAGCGTGGATGAGCCCAAGGCCTCCTAAAGCTTACCACCATCTGGATGGGTGAGTGCCTTGTTGCAAGGCAGTTTGTATTGATGGCATGTTCTATTTTTCTTTTGTTATAGGCCAAAAAAAGTACTGCAAAGACCAAGCACAAGGTCTGTATTATGTGCCAAGGGTTATATGAAACCACTTTGCCCTGCCTGTATAGAACGCACTATAGTGGAGGAAACTCCAACCCTGTTTCAGGACATTAAATCCTTGATTAAGGGGGAGGTTAGACAGTTCGGAATGAGATGCGCCTTTATGGGGTCCCTTCCTCTGCCACTACTGTTGCTATTACTACAGATTCCCAGCCACAGGGGTCTGGTGGTAGCTCCCAGGAGGATAGATTCGTCTGAGAAGAGCAATGTGTATACACTGACTCATCTGACCCATCCTCTTCGGACAAGGAAGGCTTTATGCATAGCAGGCAGGGCCTCAAGGAGCTGTTGTCTAGGCCTCCAGTCTTTAGTCTGAGCTTCCAGATCTTGCAGCCACTTGAGTGATCTTGCAGTACAGGTAGCTGCAATATTAGGCTTAAATGTCGCTTCCCATGCCCCTTTAAGAAAGCTATCGGACTTCTTGTCCAGTGGGTATTTCAATGATCCCACATCATCAAATGGGAGAGCCATTTTTTAAATTTTAGCAATGGCAGCATCAATTTTAGGAGATTTTTCCTTTAAGTCTGGGAGACTTCATCAGAAAAAGGATATTTCCTTCTTAGGACTTGGGGCACAGAGTTTCCCAACAGGCTTCTTCCATTCCTTCTTAATTAAAGACAAAAGACTATCATGTATCGGAAAAACCCCGATGTTTGTGATCTTGCAAGTTACTAAACATTTCACCCTGAACAGATTTCTGTTCCTTTTTGGAGTTTCAACCTCCATGGTTGTTCTGACAAGCTTTACTAACCTGCCAAGGTCCTCAGCCGGAAAACAGGAATGGCCGCCTTCCTTGTCTGAAGAGGATGGGTCAGATGAGTCAGTGTATACACGTTGCTCTTCTCAGACGACTCTATCCTGGGAGCTACCACCAGACCCCTGTGGCTGGGAATCTGTAGTAATGGCAACAGTAGTGGCAGGGGCAGAAGGGACCCCATAAAGGCGCATCTCATTCCGAACTGTCTTTAACCTCCCCCCTTAATCAAGGATTTAATGTCCTGAAACAGGGTTGGAGTTTCCTCCACTATAGTGCGTTCTATACAGGCAGGGCAAAGTGGTTTCATATAACCCTTGGCACATAATACAGACCTTGTGTTTGGTCTTTGCAGTACTTTTTTTGGCCTATAACAAAAGAAAAATATAACATGGCATCAATACAAACTGCCTTGCAACAAGGCACTCACCCATCCAGATGTTGGTAAGCTTTAGGAGGCCTTGGGCTCATCCACGCTTGGTATGCCCGGGTCCGACATCCTAAAGACGCTTGCACTCTCAAACAGGACGCGTCTCTGGAGGGAAAGGGCGGTAAATACCCTGTCAGAGGTAGTCTCCTTTCTCAGGGAAAAAGGATCCATCTTGTCTTTTACCTCAATGATTTTCTGATTCTGGCTCCATCGCTGCCGCAACTGACTCAGGCTGTCTCCACCACCCTCCAGGTCCTGCGCTTTGTGGGATGGCTTCCAAATTTGGAAAAATCCGACCTGACTGTCAACACGGAAGCCGTTCCTCGGCGTTCTCCTCGACTCGTCCCAGCAGGCCTCCTTCCTGCCGACCGACCGTTGGCTGGAGCTTGTACAGTTCTCCTGGTTCAGGGTTCAATGTCATCCTTCCCTGAGCGACATGTTGGGGTCCCTGACGGCCTGCATCCATGCGTTCCCTGGGCTCAAGCACACACCAAAGTTCTGCAGAGACATCTATCATCCTGGGACAGGTCGTCAACCTCCCTCTGAGTGTGGCTCTTCCAGGGCATGTGAGGTCCTCCCTAACCTGGTGGCTGACTCCTCAGAACCTCTGGAAAGATGTCAATTGGGACCAGTCCTGGGTTGCCACAGTTGCGGGTCACAACTTCCAAGGCAGGTGGTCCCCTCAGGTCTGCACCAGGTCCTCAACTTTCTGAGACATGAAGGCAGTGGAGGAGGCCCTCAGGGCGGCAGTATCTTTGCTCCAGGGCCACCATGTATGGGTCTTTAAGGACAATGTCATGAAGGTGGCTCATATAGGTCATCAGGGAGGTACCAGTTTCGCATGCCTTGCCTCGATTTCTGAAAGAATTTTTTTTTTTCCTGGGCAGAAAGACACCTCTTGTCTGTCGGCCGTCCATCTGAGGGGGTCCAACAACATCCAGGTGGACTTCCTCAGCTGGAGGGACATTCATTCTGGGGAGTGGTCTCATCACAAGGTCTTCGGATTTCTGGTAGCCAGATGGGGTTGTCCCGAGGTGGACCTCTTTTGCCTCTTGTCACAATGCAAAGGTTTTTTCTCCCTGACTCATGTTCTTGGGATTAGACTCTTTTTTTTTTTCCCATCCTTGAGAGTTCACCCTTTCTTATGCGTTTCCCCAATTCCACTCCTTCCCAGTACCTTACAGAAGGTCAGAAGGGACAACGTTTCCAGAATCCTGGTGGCCCATCTCTGGCCAGGACAGAGCTGGTACAGCGCTCGGAGTCCTGACCCTGGAGGGGCCGATTCTTCTGCCTCTGAGGTCTGACCTTCTTTACCAAGGTCCCATTCTTCATCCCAACCTTTGGAGGTTGAACCTAGTGGCTTGGTTGTTGAAGCCAGGATTCTGCGAGCTAAAGGATTGTCTGACAGAGTGATTTCTACTTTGCAAAAGAGTAGGTAACCTGTCACGAATGCCATATATGGCAAAATCAGGAAGAGATTTTTTCATGGTGTGCTACAGACCCTCTGGATCCTTTTCGTCCAAATGTAGCTTGTATAGTCTTTTTTTCAACACGGCCTGGAATTCGGCCTTACGCCTAGTACGCTAAAAGTACAGGTATCGGCTCAGTTCATTTTTTGACCATAGTCTTCCCACTCACCCGTGGATTAAGTGTTTCATGACGTCTGCCAGCAGGCTTCGGCCATGCCTCCAGAGTCTAGTCCCTCCTTGGGACCTTAACATCATCCTCACTGGCCTGATGACCATGCCCTTTGAGTCTTTATCTGCTTCAGGACTTCAGGTTCTCTCCCACAAAACTTCCTTCCTGGTCGCCATCACCTCTGCCAGGAAAGTAGGTTAACTACAGGCTCTCTCAATCAGGTTTCGAACCCTATCTGAAGGCTCTGGAGTATAGCATTGTACTCTGACTTGACCCGTCTTTCTTGCCTAAGGTGGTCTGACTTCCATAGGTCGCAGGACATTGTTTTGTCGTCTTTTTGCTCAGCTCTTTCCAATCCCAAGGAGGAGACACTTCATACTCTAGACGTCCGCAGGACTGTTCTTCATTACTTCCAGCAGACTGTCGCTTTCCGAATTGACCAGAATTTTTGTCCAACACTTCGGCCGCAGAAAGGGGCGCAAGGCCTCTAAAGGTGCAATCGCAAGTTGGGTTAAGAAGGCCGTCTGCACTGCCTATGTTCACCGCCTGAAAAACTCAAGGCTCGCTCCACCAGATCTGTCTTGACTTCCTGGGCTGAGCGGGGTGATCTACAGAGCCGCCACCTGGTCCTCGATCCATACTTTCACCAGGCATTACAGGCTGGACTATAATAGGGATCTCACGTCTGGCAGGAGAGTCCTGCAGGCCACCCTAGGTATTATTTGATGGTATTCCTCCGTTCTGCTGTTGTGGAAGGTGACTAGAGAAAATGGAATTAGTCTTACCGGTAATTCAGTTTCTAGGAACCTTCCACAACAGCATTAATTTCCCTCCATTATTTTTTGTGTTTATTTAAATTCCTGCACTGTTGCTGGTTACCATTCATGCCGGTGTGTACAGTAAAAACCCTGGTGGGTGCAGGAAGGGGAGGGGTATTTCACCTCTGTGTTTCCTGTCCCCTATTTAGGGCGGGGAGACAACTTCCGCTCTGCTGTGGTGGAAGGTTCCTAGAAACCGAATTATCGGTAAAACTAATTCTATTTTCTCCTCACGGGGGAATCGGATTACGACAGGGTAATTGATTTTTGTGGTTGTATTAGGATGTATACAGCTGTAGTAACGTCACTACCAATGATTCACTCTATGGCCTGGAGTACAATACAGCACACAAAGCACATTGGGGGTGTGTGTGTAGTTATTAAATAGAACCTTTCAGCTGGCTTTTGCTATGTAATCTGAAAACCGCATGCTGTAAGGGTTAACACAGATGTCAGCCATGCATCTCTTATCACACTGTGTGCTATTGTTTACCTGCAATGTTAGATTTAGGGGATTAGCAGTTTACTGTCTGTAGACATTGTACATGGAGAGCCTGGTGTGGGCGGGGGAAGCTTTCTCAGCTGTGCTGCCTGGCTAAATCTTAAGAACTGTAAGAACGGCTGCACCCAGTAATGTAAGTGATACATCGTTTGATTCGGAGTCTTTTTGCTTACATCATGCTGCTCTCAGAAGATGCAGCAGAAACCTACGGACCAGATTCCCTTTATAGGGGAACTCTTGGGCGACAATATATATATATTTTTTTATACTGTCCCTGCCCTCCATGATGAAGTAAAGTTGTCCTCTACAGTTCTAGGATCTATAGATCACGTATAAATCAATAAAATCATATCTGCTCCTCAGCCCTCACCCCTCCCTCTGGGGACAGAAAAATTTCAGCCTCATGCTGCAGCAGTGACAGGAGGAGTCAAGGGTGTGGACCCTGGGAGCTCCAGGATTGTTAGTCCTGCCCCTTCATACTTCTGTATGAACAGGGGGTGTGGCCGCTGACCTTATGGTCACACTACAATACTGCCCCTGATATACCCCATCCTATTTAATGTAAGAACAATGGTGTCCTCACCTCAAATAGCAATCATGCCACCATACAGATATAAATACACACTGTGAACCTCTGCTGTACAATATGATGGACCATAATGTGTGCTGTCATGTATCAGGCTAGGAACAGAGGCAAAGCACTGCATTTATTCAGCAATGCCATGGTCTCCCCTCCTCCATATTCACTTGGTAGTTTCCTGTCCCCTGAAACTTTAAAGAGGACCTGTCACCAAACCAGGCATGGTGATCTGATTACAGCACTAAATGCAGCATGTCTGCTGCATCCAGGCAAGGGGTCCCCCAGCCCTTGAGCCTCCCTGTACCCCGAGATAATACACTTTGAAAACTTACATTGTGGAGCCAAATAGGAGGTGGCTTGTGGCTGGAACCAAAGGGCAGTTTCACGCCCCCTGCATGTTTAATCTGCCCACCGCTGCCTCCTTGATGCAAATCATTGTCTCCCTAGCCTGCAGCATAACACAGAGCTTATTGCAGTAATGGCCGCTTTGCCCTGCCCCTGCAGTGATGTCACCGCTTATACCCTCCCTGCTCCATGGTTAACATGGAGCAGGGCGGGTATAATAAGTGGTGATGTCACTGCAGGACGCCCCCCCCCTTCCCTCCCATGATACACATGCATACTCACTTCAGGTGTGTGCGTGTTTTCCAATAGGGAGAGAGGAGTAAGCCTCTGCCAGACATCGACCTTTATCGCTTGAGCACCAATGGGTCAGGTTTTGAAGTTTCGCACCCCTGTTACATATTCTCTGACAGTATGTGCTGGGGGTGAATCCTGAGAATACACACACACCCTCTAAAAAACGCTCCATGTACTCATTAGTGCTCCCGGTCCTTCTTCAGGTGTGCTCATGTAGGTGACCTGGTTGGCCTCCTTGTAGTCCCTAATTTTCAGACATGTTCATGAAGTGTCACCTAATCGCATAAATGTTTGGGCCCGCCATGATGCACTGAGCGCCTGTGCTTTGTTTTAAACTGCAAGTATGAAAAGCTACGAAAATGTGGCAGGTCAGGAATAGGGGGTAAATGGGCCGTTCATACGTGCCGCAATGTCAGAAGTGAGCTGCAAGGTGACCGCTCTGATCAATGGCATATCGCTCCATATATCGACAATTACTGAGATGGAAATGCTCCTTTAAATACTTAGACTTATTGTGGATAGTCTGGGTGCCGCCCCTGGGTATGGTGGGGCCCCCGGGCCGCCCCTGGGTATGGTGGGGCCCCCGGGCCGCCCCTGGGTATGGTGGGGCCCCTGGGCCGCCCCTGGGTATGGTGGGGCCCCTGGGCCGCCCCTGGGTATGGTGGGGCCCCCGGGCCGCCCCTGGGTGTGGTGGGGCCCCTGGTATGGTGGGGCCCCTGGGTATGGTGGGGCCCCCGGGCCGCCCCTGGGTATGGTGGGGCCCCTGGGTATGGTGGGGCCCCCGGGCCGCCCCTGGGTATGGTGGGGCCCCCGGGCCGCCCCTGGGTATGGTGGGGCCGCCCTAGCAGCTGCTGGAGATCATGTCTCCTTGGCCTTCAACCATCTGATCACATAATGTGTTACACATTGCCCCCTAGAGGACACATCCAGCAGTGATGCAGCATGTGTTTCCGTCTGGGTTTCATGATCTCTACTTTGTCAGTGAATAGAAGCTGAAGTATCGTTCGGTATTGGAAGCGGGTTGGTCTTTATTTCTAGTTGACAACTAATTAAAAACCACTTAAAAATTGGGTCACACAAACGTCCGTACCCCCGTTGCTTCTCCATGTGTCTAGTAGTCTCTTGACTTCCCTTTCTGGTGGGGGATGACCTCTGCAGACACTGATTGTCAGCAGCGTTCATGTTCACTCATCCTGAGAAGTCTAGTCACACAAGGTGTCAGGAGACCATCCGGGCACTCTGGGAGCAATGCATGGGTGACTGTATGTATACATGTATATCAGGTTATTGTTGCTGTCCGCCGTCCTCACTCCGTCCTTCATCTTCTCTGTAGGATGAGTTTCCAGATCTTAAATGATGAGAACTTTGGGAGCGATATAGGCGCAGAGTCGTGTGACTTCCTGTTCACCCCTCCTCAGGGCACCGGCCGCCCCTCCATCCTGCGCCCTTCACAGAAGGATAATCTGCCACCGAAGAGTGCGGTGAAAGGCATGAAGGTACCCGAGCCGTGCAGCCGAGCAGAGTGCTCCTCTGGCCTCATAATAGCAGGGCTGCTCCCGGCCGGCACAGGAAGCGCTCTCTATATATAGCCACATGTGTTTTTGGTAGTCAACGTGTGATTGTGATTTCTAGGTGACGTTTCAGACGCCGATGAGGGATCCTCAGACTCGCAGGATTGTGACTCCCAGCACAGCCAACAAGCAGGACGGTGTCTTCACACTGGACGACTGCACTGAGGCGCTGCAGAAGCTGCAGCTCTCCTCCACCACCCGGTGAGTCTCCAGCCAGCGTCCTGTGCTTCACTTACTGACTGTATGTAATATTACAGAATACCCCTTTAAATTGAGTTTTACCAAGACAGACTTTATACATACCATTCACAAGGGGGATGTTTACAGGATTCAACATTCTCCCCTGTCTGTATGATCGGGGTCTACCTGCTTGGACCTGAGCAGGTCGGTGATGTCCGGTCAGATGCTCCTGACACTTATTGTACACACAGTACATAGATTCTGCAAGGGCGATTAATGATTCACAATAATGCTAAAGTGACTCACATAACACTTCCTGTCATCACATTGTTCAGTAACTAGGAGACTAAATCATAGACTGCTGCAGACCTAGGTGGTTACAATTCATGGGTTTGCCCACTAAACAACTTGATTATAATCAATAGATCTTGGAATAATAATAATTTCCATAATTGGATGTGATTACAAATAATGTTCCTGTGCTGAGATAATCTTATATATGTGCCCCTGCTATGTACTGTGTAATGGATGTGTCTGACTGTACAGGGACATGGTCTAAGCATACCACAGCTCCTGGGCTGGACATATACACACCTACACACACACGCACACACACACATCTACTATTGATGACCTGACAAGGATTCATTAGTCATTTCAACATGGTGAACAAACTTTTTAAGGATGGTTAATGGTAGTGCATTGTGGGTTTTTTATATCAGGTAAATTGTCATAATTTTGACAATGTTTCCAAGTATGTGAACTTTGCATTATATTACTCATTTTTCTTTTTTTTTCCTTTCCCCCTCCCCCCTTCTCGTCCTTTTCCAGTTTGAATGCAGGAGACCCTAATATTAGAAGTGACCCCACCACCCTTCCCGAAGATGAGATTCAATTGATGAGCATGGGGGCGTACACAATTGATTTTGACAATCTAGGGGACATCAATCCATTCAAAAGTGGGAATAAAATGATGAATTCACCTGTGAAAGTTGGGCCCCCGTCGGCGACTTCGCTGGGCCCCCGTCGGGCGACTTCGCTGGGCCCCCGTCGGGCGACTTCGCTGGGCCCCCGTCGGGCGACTTCGCTGGGCCCCCGTCGGGCGACTTCGCTGGGCCCCCGTCGGGCGACTTCGCTGGGCCCCCGTCGGGCGACTTCGCTGGGCCCCCGTCGGGCGACTTCGCTGGGCCCCCGTCGGGCGACTTCGCTGGGCCCCCGTCGGGCGACTTCGCTGGGCCCCCGTCGAGCGACTTCGCTGGGCCCCCGCCAGACCTGGAGGAGAAGAGTGTGTTGGAGGCGCTGGTTGATACCTCTCTTGCCAATCAGGCTTTGCCATTATTACTGGCTAGCCCATTAAATCCAGATTCTCCAGTCACTGTACAGCTCTGCCCTAGAAGTGATGATATTCCCAGTAAAGTTTCTCTAGATGATACAGTGCCTATGAGCGAGGAGTCTAACCCCGCCACTGAGGAGCCAATTCCATTGGCAGCAGGTGATCCTGTAGAGAACAGTAGTCCTCTAGTGGAGGCAGAGTCTGTAAGTGTGGATACAATTGCTGCAGGAGTGGTACAAATCCCTGATATCGTGGATGACAATGCTTCACCTCCTGACGCTCCAAATTCTCCCCCACTCTCAAAAGCGGTTTACAAATTTGACCCTGACCAAATAGATTGTATTGATCCATTTAATATTGGCGGTTCAAAACTCCAAAATTCCCCAAAGAATCCAATTTCTGAAAGAGAGGCCGGTCCTAAAGGAGAACCGATGAAACTGGAGTTTGACATTGGAGGGGAAGGTGCTGTCAGAAAGCCGCCACCCAAATTTGACCCTGACCAAATGGATTGTATTGATCCATTTAATATTGGCGGTTCAAAACTCCAAAATTCCCCAAAGAATCCTGTTTCTGAATATGAGGCTGGTCCTAAAGGAGAACCGATGAAACTGGAGTTTGACTTTGGAGGAGGAGGAGATGGTGCTGTCAGAAAGCCGCCACCCAAATTGCTGGGGAAGCGTTTCGGAGTCAAGTCTTTGCCTAAGAAAAAAGCTGCACCCAAGGAAGCCGTGCCAGAAAAACCTAAAGCCCAAGCTCCTCCTCAGTCAGCAGAACCTGAAGAGGACATCATCGTTCCCAAGGCTTCTTACAACTTTGACTGGGACAAGTTTGACGATCCCAACTTCAATCCATTTGGAAGCGCAGGAACAAAGATGGGAGGTTCCCCCAAAGTGGTTAAGGCGGTTGCCGATGAGCCATGTGTGAAAGAAAAGGACAGTCCACCCAAAGAGGACGCTGGTGAAGCAGAGGAGCCGGCGAGTAAGAAGGCTGACGGTGATTCCTCGGCAAACATTGAGAAGTAAGAACTTTGAATTGCAGACTTGCTGAATGTTTAAGGTCTGACCAAAAAGTCATATGGATGATAAACTATGATGGTTTAATCCTTGTCCTCGTACAGTGTATCTCCTAGTTAGGAGAGTCACCAAACATAGAGAAAGTCTTTTTGCCATCTGTAAAGGGGACCTACTGGCTTTCCCGACATATCTTGAGAAATACTGGTGATCCTAGGGAGCATTGTGCTGGTCCTATGCCTTAAGAATCTTAATTGATACCAGAGAGAAAAGAGGAACAGCACAGAGTTCTGAAAAAGATTCTCCAGTATTGTTTCAAGTGTCAGACGGACACTTGGGCTGCTGATCAATATATGCATTGACTTGTGATGGCCGTACACTGGTGACAAGAAGGGCTGAAGGGGCACAGAGGGGCGGACTTAGAAATTCATAACTCGAGTCTTGCTCCTGTTTTGTAGAACTGCCGAGCAGCCTGGTGCAGCTGAGGAGAAGACCGGAGACGTCACACAGGAGAAGGTGAGAAGTCCTCGTTTTCTACTTTTTTATCCAAGAATTACTCTCCCTTTAACTCATTGCCTCCACTCTTGTGGCCCTCTAAAGTACCAGAAGTTACGGTATCTTGTTAGCCGTTTACATGGCTATCGCTTGACTGGACACTGACTTATTGAATGCAGGGCTGTGGAGTCAGTAAGTCAAACATCTGAAGACTCAGTTTTCCTGACTCCGACTCCACAGACATGATTGAATGTAACACTTGGTTGCCAATACTAGGGACGACTGGAGCAATGGGGGATATAAAGGGTGCATAATTCTAATTTTCTTTATTTTCTCACATTCCTTTCTCTACCCAACTTGCACCCCTGGAGTAAGGCTTTAAAAGGAATCTGTCAAATCCTCATCTGATATTAAACTGCCCCTCAATGTTATTTAGATCATTTAGTGTTCATTAGAAATCTGTTTTTTTTTTTTGTTTTTTTTTTAAATCCTTGTATTTATCCCAAGAAAAGCGCATTAGACACTTAGATGTTTTCATTAGCTAGCTGCCCATACAGTCATCCGGGTGGTTAGCAGACACGTCACTCAACTGCAGCAATGCTGAACTTCATCTGATGCTCTTTACAAGGACCTTTGTGATGTCACGACCATGTGACTGTTATGGGTGGAGCGATCCAGGCCTTGCATGGACAATGTACTTAACTCCTCCCATTAGTCACATGGTCGTGACATCACACAGGTCCTTGTAAAGAGCACTAGATGACTTTTCGGCTTGTTTTCAGTTGCGTGACATGTCTAACTGCCTGGATGACTGTGTGACTGTTTGGGCAGCTAGCTACTGAAAATATCAAAGTTTTAAAAAAATGATTTAAAAAACAGATTACTAATGATCAGTAAATGGTGTAAATAACATAAGGCGGTTTATTAACAAAAATAACCTGACTGGTTCCCTTTAAATCTAACTTCCCTGTCTTATACTCTCGGCAGCTGCCGCTCCGGTCGGTCTCCTCTGATTTGTGACCTGCAGCGCCAGAGGTCCCAACTCAATACACGTTTATGGGAGCCTCATTCTGGCTGTCATAGAGATTAATTCACATCTTGTGACATAACTTCTGGCCAATCATAAGCTGTGGGCACAAGCTGGTGCTGCAGGACCGAAGTGACGTCAGGAGACTTGGTTAAAGCGCCACTCCAGCTCTTGTGAAAAACAAAACGGCACTGCTGAATCCAGAGGGAAGAAGTAATCCTTTTAGATTTCCAATTACCTTTTTTAAAGGCACTTGGGCTGTAAAGGTAACCCGTCATTAGATTCTTTTATGGCAGACAGAGCTGGAGTGCACGATTGCTCAGGCTCGGATTCTTGCAGCCTTTGAAGATCTATAAGGCAATGTGATATAGTAGAATAATACAGGCAAGGAGAGTCTTCACTGTATCCTGTCCTCATTGTTGGTGCACCTGCGTATACTGAAGTTTTGCTCACCTCCCCACCCAAACTAGGGCACGGTAGAGTAGAATGATGCCGGAAATATTCATTTAAGACGCGTTTCGGGCTAAACATTTAGGGGTTTCGTTAAACTTTGTACAATATGGAGGCTTTAGAAGGCAAAATCGTGCACTCTATTACTGGCTGCAGAAGGGGTCAACTGAGCATCTGTCGGTGAGATCACTGAACGTTCCGCAGGGAGGTGTTAAGGTTTGTCAGTTATTCTGAGCTGATTTACGACCGGCGACCACGTCAGAGCTGGGTGTGCAGCGACACCAAGGACCTGTAAAGGCAAAACGGCAAGACTAGTAATGTAAACAAATTGCAAAAACTTTTTATAAGCAATCATATTCTTTAACATAAAACCACATATCATTATTTTTATTATATTAAAAAAATAATTTAATATTAACAATTTAATACTGAATATATTATATAAATATATAATGAATACCGTATATACTTGTGTATAAGCCAACCCCCCCCTACTTTTGCCCCCAAAACCTGGCAAAACCTATTGACTCGTGTATAAGCCAAGGGTGGACCCCAGCACAGGTATACAGCCCCCAGCAGTGTGGTATACAGCAGCCGCCTCCCCAGTGGTAGTATACAGCAGCTGCCTCCCCAGTGGTAGTATACAGCAGCCGCCTCCCCAGTGGTAGTATACAGCAGCCCCAGTGGTATACAGGCCCCAGCAGTGTGGCATATATGGCTCCCAAATGCTCGCACTTGCCCCCCTCCGTTGTAAGGCCCCCCCCTGCTGCTTAACTTACCATCCCTGGTCTTGTGCACTGCGCCGGTCCTCTGTGCTCCCGTCCTCGGCTGCATTCGGGGTCCCCGGCCGTCACAGTAACGATGACGTCATGCGACCGGCCGGTCACATGACCCCGGATGCTGCCGAGGACGGGAGGATGGAGCACAGTGCAGAAGACCAGGGATGGTAAGTTAAGCAGCAGGGAGGGGGGCCTTACAACGGAGGGGGGCAAGTGCCAGCATTTGGGGGCCATATATGCAGATATGCACTGTTTCCCCCTGCCGCTAATTGACATGGGGAAGCAGTGCATATATAATGAGTGGCCCCACGTGACGGGGCGCTCATACAGCAGCCTCCCCAGCCCCGGACACATCCCCCACCACAGCTCCTACCGTATTGACCCATGTATAAGCCGAGGGGGGGACTTGTCAGCCCAATTTTTGGGCTGAAAAGCTCGGCTTATACACGAGTATATACAGTATTTAAAATCATATGAATTAAATATTAGTATATAATTTTAATTTAATAAGAAAATACTAATGATTATTGTATTAAATGTAATAAAAGGAAGTTAATTAAATTTTTAAATACTAAATATAATTCAGATCTTATAAATGTTATTTATATATTAGATTACTATATAATATTCAATATAATGATATTAAATATCAGTAAATTAATATTATATTTTATTACTAAATATTATCTTTGTAAATATATATATATATATATATATATATATATATATATATATATATATAATATATATCATTTTTTTTTTTAAATATTTATATATGAATTTATATTACTACGACATTTTTAATTCAATATAATTAAACATTAAATGGTGATATTATTCATTGTTTTAAAATATTTATTACGTATAGTATTAAAAATGTAATAATCTCCTTATACTAAATTTAATATTTTACATTAAAATGATATACTAATATTTAATTCATGATTTTAAATATTGTATTTATATAATTTTGCATAAAAAATATATTAAATGTTAATTTCCTGATTTTATTATATTTAACAATGTATTAATAAATAGAATACATTATTATAATAAATATCAGGAAATTGAGATTAAATATATTTTAGTAGTAAATATATTATAAAAATATAATGAATGTTTAACATCATATGAATTAAATTTTAGTATCATTTTAATGTAATTATATGTGATTATTATATTAAATGTAATAAATATAAGTAAATTAATATCATTTTTAATACTAAATATTATAAATTAATATTTAAAAAGATGAACTAATTATTACTATATAAATTTTAATGTTAGAAATATAATACATTATATTAAATATAATTAAAATTTCATAAATATATTTAAATACATGTAATATTTAAAATTATATGAATTAGATTATATGTTGGTATTTAATGTGTTAATAGATTTTATTTCATATATATTTAATATAATCAAATATACTTTAATTGTTTTCTTTAATATATTTATGTTCTTACAATATTTATATATCTATCTTTTTTTGTAGCTTATGATATGCTCAGGGGTCTGCAGAGATTCCAGAGCATAATAAATAATTTAAGTGGTTAGCCTTTTCTTTTGGGGAATCCTCATCGTTCCGCCAACAGTCAGGGCTTCAATGGAGATTGTACCATATGCTGCAATATCCCAGTTGTCTCCTGTCTTGAGCCCTAATGTCTTCCGGTGTTCTCTCCTCAGGTTGAAGATGTTGTGAAGATGGTGACTGAGGAAATCCCCACTGTTCAGACTAAGGATGAGCCCCCGGTGATGCCTGCGGTCCTAGAATACTGTACGCTGCCCGGTAATGTGGGACTGGTGGATGCAGATTTTGGGGCCGCCCTTCAGACCGACTTCTGTCTCGCCCAAGACCTTGACTTCCAGCCTGCCGCTGAGTGTAAGGAGCGCCAGTCACTCTGTTGATCTGAGCAGGTTTCTTGCTTTCTAACATCTCTGGGTAATTTCGCTCTTTATTTTCTTACAGTCAAAGGCTTTGGCCAACCAATAGAGATCAGTCCCGCCCAAGACCTTGACTTCAAGCCTGCCGCTGAGTGTAAGGAGCGCCAGTCACTCTGTTGATCTGAGCAGGTTTCTTGCTTTCTGACATCTCTGGGTAATTTCGCTCTTTATTTTCTTGCAGTCGAAGGCTTTGGCCAACCGATAGAGATCGACTATCTGGAGAACTTCGGCACCTCGTTGGTAAGTCTCCTCCAGTCACATCTCAGTTCATTCTTTGTGAATTATTCACTACCTGCCCCGTCTACTGTCTGTCCGCCCTGACAGATGGGACTTGAGAAATTTACTAGAAATCCTCCGCCCTCCTCCTTTGTTTTTGTAGTTCAAAGAATCTGCTCTCCGAAAGCAGTCACTGTACCTAAAATTCGATCCTCTGCTCCGAGAGTCGCCTAAGAAGTCTGCAGCTGCCGGCAGCGCCATAGTGTGCGATGTGCCACCGCGGAGCAGGTGAGGGGGTGCGCTGGGTGGTGGTGGTGGTCTGTGAGGCCAGGCCGTCCTCTAATGTTACTCTGCACTTTCAGGACCGAGTTCTTTGGATCTCTTCCTGAGCCGTCTCCGATTCCTATGATTATTAGTCTTGAAAATGAGGAAAAACCGAAAGGACTCGACCTCCTGGGGACTTACCCAATCTCTGTAAGTAACGTGGGGGCTTATTCTCTCCCCGGACCTGCAGGGGAATGATGCAGACTTCAGTATTGTTAAACAAGTTTGCTGCAGACTTTACCGTTATTCCCATCTCAGACATGAAGTTATTAATGACCCATCGTCAGGAGTCATTAGACTTCTGACAGCTCTGGAGCTTTTTGAATTTAAATGTGATTGACATAAACATTTGCTGAAACCAGAAAATTTAGGTTTCCTTGCTGGTAGCTCCATCCCTGTTCACTTCAGTTTACAGCCAGTTTGGTGACCCCCTCTTCTTCCCTATAAGTAGTCACATAAACATCACCTGACGCCTGTAATAGTTTCATTGCTATGCTGACCATCGTGGTGTGTGGAGGTCTCCTGCGGCTGCTGGTGATCTGTCTGGAGCAGGTGTTGGCTGCAGCTTTCATGTGTGTTATATCCTTTCTGTATACCTCCTCCATGTTTTATTACAGCAGGGGTGACGTCTACTGAGCTCGCCGGCCTTGGCATTAGATAGGGTAAGTGGAGAAGACTGCTAGGGACTAGGCATGTGACAGCTATAGGTGGAAGGACCCATATAGAGCAGTAGGGCAGCTCAGGGACAGATACAGGTTAGTGTCATGAGGTGTCACTTCCTACTTTTAGGGCCTTCCTCTCCCTATACTATCCCGTTGTACCCTCAATTGCGCCGGACGTTTTAAACTGTTTGTGTGTTGACACCCATCACCAATATCAGATGGGTTGGGGCCCAGCACCGCACCAATCAGCCCTACCAGTGGAAGGATATACTTAGGAGAGAACACTTCAGTAGGTTATCTGTGAAGTGGGTGAGAATATTCCAAATGACTACTTGCTCACCTGACTCACCAAACTGGACTAGTGTGATAATGACCCTGGCAGCCAAAATGCTGACACTGGAAAGTAAGGGTTAAAGAAGAACCCGTGGAATAAGGCAGCATGCACACGATCAGTATTGATAGTGATTGGGATGTAGCGCGTTACCCCCGTGACCAAAACGCTGTGTTGTACAGTACAAGCACAATGGATGTAATTTTTTAGAAACCCCATGCGCACTGTGCTTCTCCCCTCTGCAGCGTTACCTCACCTGAGGTACAGGTTGCTGCGCTTCCGCATCTCCTCCGCAACATGTTAATTTATTGGTGCGGAGTCAGAGGTGATGTGCGGGTGAATGCAGGGAGAAGCCGCTCTGCCCCGACCGCCGATCATGGGCACAGGGCGGCAGATCATCCATCGCCGGCTTCCCTCAGGTCCAGAACCGTCTCCGGATCGTCTGCACCACACCCTAGAGTAGGATCCTGTAAAAGTAACTTATTTGATGCGTTTCGTGTTCCTGATCGAAGATCCACTTTGAAATGTATCAAATCGCCTTTACAGAATTCTACTCTTGTCGTCTTATGAAGGTAGTGCGGTTTGTTAACTCCTTTTCCATTGTTAGCGGCTGAATATAACAGTGTCTGTAGCCGAAACCAGGGCTGTGGAGTGTGAGTCGGAGCCCATTCTGGTGGAGTCGGTATAAAAGGGATCGACTCTGACTCCTAAAACATATAATGAATTGGGGAGTATGGTTCAATGCAGAATGTGCTAAATATGAATTATGTTCTTTCTAAATAGCTTTATTACTGTATCATATTAATGATTAAAGCCTGACGTTCACACTGTGCTAAAATAAATTTATCACTTAAACATGAGCCGTGTATGAGGGAGTCAGTCGTAGTCAGGGAAATTGAGGAGTCTGAGTCGGAGGTTTGGCTTAGTCTTTACAGCCCTGGCCAATCCTGCAAATCCGCTCCTATTGAAGTGAATGTGATTTCGGCAGTTCTTGGGAATGAATACTACAATATAGATGAATTAAAACTGATTGGTGCGGATGCTGGGTGTTTGTAGCCGACCCCATGGCCTAAGGATAGCTGACATATATTAAGCCTGGAAAACCCCTTTAAATGGAACCGGTTACCTAAGATAACTACCTTGCAGCGAGGCGCCCCCTCCCGGTCTGGCTACACAGTGAGGGGAGGGTGACCATGTGTGTCGTCAGTCCTTGTACCTGCAGCGAGGCGCCCCCTCCCGGTCTGGTTACACAGTGAGGGGAGGGTGACCATGTGTGTCGTCAGTTTTTGTACCTGCAGCGATGTGTCCCCTTCTTGTCTGGCAGAACAGGGAGTGTTGACCCTGTGTCGTCAGTCCTTGTACCGGTCTGGCAGCCTCCTCCTGTCACTATGGCAGCAGGCACTCCACAGTGGTGTCCGGTTTCACTCCACAGCCGGCTCACTTCACTTCACTCTGCTTCTTCCACAGGACAAAGCTCCCCTAACTCCAGACTCCGCACCCCTGGTGCCGTCTCCAGACCCCTTCCTGCATGTGGGGGCCATCGTGGAGGTGCTGAAATACAGCCAGAAAGATATGGATGCCGCCATAGAGCGAGTGCGGCTGGAGGTGAGTGACTGAGCCTGATTTATGGCTTCGGAGGATGCAAACTGCCCCCAATTCTGGGCCGTACACCTGCGTCCTCCCAGGCTTAAAACACAAATTGTCATTTTCAGATTTCAATGGTCGTGCTTTTTTCTTTTTCTTCTGACTTGCTAAAGTTGGATGTTTTTTTGTTTTTGCCCAAATAACCGTAATATCTACATGTCTGTGTGTAGGGGATTTCTCATCTAGAGTTTGGCCGGTTAATACACTGTACACAAGTATGCAAAACTGCTGCGCGTATTCAAAATTTGCGCCAAGCTGAAACCTGGTGACAGCAGCACATTGGCACCGCTGTCGCTGGGATACACGCGTCCGGCCGCGGCGATCGACGCCGGTCATCTCCTGGCTGGCTCGCCGCTGACCTCTGTGCAGCAGTAGCTCAGCCGCGGCCACCTGCTGCACAGAGGTCTGCGTCGAGCGAGCCAGCCGGGAGATGAGCCGTGTATTCTAAATATGGCGCCTTTGCGCGCACCGCTCCTGATTGGTCAGCGCGGAGAAGCAGCGTCCAATCAGAGGAGCGGGCGCGCGCCATGGCGCAAATTGGTCGCTCACCATATTTGAAATACAATGTGTGCCATGGCACGCACCTCTATTCTGATTGAGCGGCGCAGAGACTTGGCGCGCGGTTTGAATGCTGCATCACTGGTCGCCGCCAGCCGCGAAGATCAATCAGATGCAGCGCGCGATTTGCATGCTGCACGTTTTTCAAACACGCGCCGCATCTCTGATTGGTCACTGCCAGCCGTGGCGACCAATCAGAAATGCGGAGCGCGGTTTGGCACGCGATTTGAATACCGCGCAGTTTTCAAATTAAAGTCCATACAATTTTAAAAATTTAAAAAATATTTATTTTAAGAGAAAAATATATTAATTAAAAAAATGTATTTGCATAAAAACAATATATTAAATTAAAACAAAATATACATTATTGTTTTTCACCCAAACGAAAACTAGAAAGTGCGGTGAATGATTATAATGTAACATACCTCAAAATTGCACGAAAATACATGTACAGATCACCGTACACATCCACCCCCTGACCGAGCTCAATCACTGGATAAATAGTCTCGGCACATTTATGGAAAGGGGGAAAAACGTAAGTGTTGGAGTTTGACAACCTTGTGTCGGTGTCCTGTTCATGTGAAATGGTGAATGGTGACCGCTCATGGGTAAATAATTGGTGTAAATCTTATATTTCTCTTCTTTTCATTTATGTAGGTTGAAGAAAAAGATGTAGAAGTTGCGGAGTGGAAGAATAAACATAACAAACTGTTCTTAGAATATATAGAAATGGGGTAAGTTTAGGACTAAAAGCCAAAGACCCTGATTCATCAAGATTGGCGCTCTACACCCATTTTTAGCTGCCGTGCGCCATCATATGACATGTCCGTCATTCTGAGACTAGAAAACATAAAGCATTACACAGTG
The DNA here is from genome assembly GCA_033576535.1 of Allobates femoralis. Lineage (NCBI taxonomy): Eukaryota > Metazoa > Chordata > Amphibia > Anura > Aromobatidae > Allobates > Allobates femoralis. The sequence continues at coordinate 49,024,940 of JARQOC010000003.1, forward strand.
CCCATTCATAGTAAAGGGGAACTCCGGAGAGATACATTTTTTTCCCTGCACTTCTATTCTATTATTTATTATAACGCCATTTTATTCCATGGCGCTTTACATGTGAAAAAGGGGCATACATAGACATGTACAACAAACATGAGCAATACAAGGCACAGTCAGGTACAGGAGGAGAAAGGACCCCTGCCCATGTGGGCTCAGTCTACAAGGGATGGGTGAGGATACAGTAGGAGAGGGGAGAGCTGGTGACTGAGGATCACTGCAGGTTGCAGGCTTGTCCGAAGAGGTGCATCTTTGGGTTCCTTTTGAAGGTTTCCACGGTGGGCGAGAGTCTGATGTGTTGGGGCAGAGAGTTCCAGAGTAAGGGGGAAGCACGGGAGACATCTTGTATGTGGCTGTGGGAAGAAGAGATGAGGGCAGCAGAGAAGGAGATCTTGAGAGGATCACAGGTTGTGTGTAGGTAAGTACCAGGAGACCATGTCACAGATGTATGGAGGAGACAGGTTGTGGACGGCTTTGTATGTCATCATTGGGGTTTTTGAATTGGAGCCTCTGGACAATAGGAAGCCAGTGAAGAGCTTGGCAGAGGAGAGAGGCTGGTGAATAGCGGGAGATAGGTAGGTTAGTTGGGCAACAGCATGCCAGGGTGCTAGAGGGGGAGGTCAGCGTAGGAGGTTGCAGTAATCAAGGCTGGAGATGATGAGGGCATGCACGAGTTTTTTTTTTTTTTTTTTTGCAGTTTCTTGGTCAAGGAATGTATGGATCCGGAAAATATTTTTGAGTTGGAGTTGGCAGGAGATGGCAAGGGCTTGGATATGTGGCTTGAAAGAGGGGGCAGAATTGAGGGTCATCCCGAGGCACCGAGCAATGCGGGACTGGGGAGGGTGTGAGCAGTCATTGACTTTATAATGCTGCGCTGCCTGTTCATTTGTATAATATTTAGAATTAATGTAAAGCAGTTATGCCTGAGTGAGCAGTTCTCCCCCACTCCCTCCGCAGTGAGCAGCTCTGCATCCGAGAACAAACACTTTTTCCTTCAATCGCGTGGACTTGATGTCACATAAGGTCCTATCGACACACTGATCTCACCACTGCGGTCTGCCCAGAAACAGGTCTCCAGACTCCAGCTTATTCAGGGACCTGTTTGTGATGTCATGCCCATGTGATTTAAGGAGGAAGTGTCGGATGGCGCTGAAGCTTTTTCAAAGGGAGAGGAGAGCTGCTTACTCAGGCATGACTTAATGTCCCATTCGAGAGGGGTGACTGGTAAGCAGCATTAGTGAAGAACTGATTTATATTAATTCTAAACATACAAATGTTACAGGCAGCTCAGCAGAATTGTCTGAGTGCAGGGACCATACAAATTATACAAATTATTTTTTTTTCTCCCTGGAGTTCCCCTTTAAAGGGGTGGTCTGAAGGCTTAACAAACTTTCAACCAAATCCCTATTGATTTATTGGGGTAATCTAAACTAATTTCTAATGATTTGAATTAAAAATCCCCTACTGTTCACTAACTGATATTAATTTATTTTTTTCCAGTTTAATGTTTAAAGAATTCCCAGTGCTTCCTGGGATTCTCATGAAACGTCAGTAGGGGGCAGAGACTGTGATCACCGCCATATCTTCTGTCATTGCCATAAAACGAAGTGTCATCAGTGATGTTGATTTCAGTGGCTGCTCTGTACCTGCGCGCTGTCATTTGTGCGATGTGCACAGTGACAGCACACTCTGTAATAACTAGGCGACAGTCGGGTTCGTCATCAGAATCCTTGGCTTGTAGAGACCAGCGCCGCCCCCTAGGTGATAGACACTTGCAGGGGTGGCGCAGATCTCTGAACGCTACAGGTTATGCTCAAACCGCACCCTGACTGCTATATTGGTGGCTTGTTACTACTGCGCTGTCACTGTGCATCATCGCACAATGCCAGTGCACAGGTACAGAGCAGCCCCTGAAACAAGCATCACTGGTGACACTTCATTTTATGGCAGATTTGGCAGCCCCTTGAAACGCGTCATGATGATGCGGCTTCATTTCATGGAAGGTGCAGAAAGCTGTGACAGTGACCGCAGCCTCTGCCCCCTAATCACACTCAGAGTAACCCAGCATGAACACTCCTCAAACAGGAAACCTCTATTTATCTCAATAGCAGTTGTTGTAGATCGTAAGCTGTAGGGAATTTTTAATGCGCCAATATTATAAATTGGTTTAGGTTTTGCCAAAAAATATTCTTTTTTTCAATTTTTTTTGTTTATCCTTCGGTCCGCCCCTTTTAACCCCTGCATGACCCGGGAATTTTTCGTTTTTGTTTTTTGCTCCCCTGCTTCCAAGAGCTATAACTTTAGTTTTTCCGTCAATATAGACATATGAGGGCTTGTTTATTAAAAGTTGTACTTTCAGATGCAATCTTTATTTCACCATATAGTGTACAGGAAAATTGCAAAAAAAAAAAGTGCAATCACACGTTTATTTTTTGGGTTTTTTAGTCGCCATGTTCACTATATGGTAAATCTGACATATTGGTGTGATGCCTCAGGTCATTCAGAGTTTGTAGATTCCAAACATGTTTTACTGGTATCTATGGGGTGAAAAAAAAAAAGTTCAGACATTTAGGAATAAAAATCGCACTTTTTGCGCCATGTTCTGCGCCCCGTACTGTTCTCATTTGTCAGGATCTGGGGCTGTGTGACGGCTTATTATTTGCGTCTTGAGCTGACCTTTGTAATGATACCATTTTTGGTTGGTTGTGCTGTTTTGATCGCCTGTTATTGCATTTTATAGCAATGTTGCAGTGACAAAAACCCCCCGTAATTTTGGAATTTGGACCATTTTTTTCGTTACGCAGTTTACGGCTCTCATTAATTGATTTTTATATATTGATAGATCGAGCGATTCTGAATGCGGCGATACCAAATGTGTGCTTTTTTTTTTTCTTTTACATTTTTTAATACTTTTATTGTGACTGGGGGGAAAAGGGGGGCGATTTGATTTATTTTTTTTATTTTTTTTTTTTCTACATGTTTGTAAAATCTTTAACAATTGATTCTTATTTTTACACAGCCCCTTAGAGAGGCAACCTGCTGCAGCAGCTGATCACTTCTGACATACCCTCTTGTATCTGTACGACTGAATTGTCAACATTTATTGTTACTTGCATTGTTACTATGTTACTTGTCCTAGTCTGCCCCTTTTAGCATGTAAAGCCCCATGGAATATAATGGTGCTATGTAAATTAATAATAAGATACCGGTGAGCTGCAGCTCATCAGTATCTACCAGAATTGCGGATGTTGAGTCGTTGGCAGCGCCTGCCAACCACTCACCGGAAGCTCCGCGTGACAGCCTTCGGGTTCAAGCCAGGACCCTGGGCTGTCATGTGAGCTCCGGGTATCACGGGATCTCCAGTGCAGGCACTCTTGGATCAGTGATTGACAACGGGATCCAAAGGGTTAACAGCACCGATTGGATCCCGGATCCGATTGGTGCTGTTACCTCGACATCTCAGTTGATGAGATCAGCTGAGATGTCGGGTGTTTTGATGTGAGCTCCTCGCTGGAGCTCACATCAAACACTGGGACACGGCCCATGACGTATATTGTCCTTGGTTGTAAAGGGGTTTAATGTATTGTCTGGTATAGTAGAAGAGAATAGGACCTGAGAGTAGGAGATTGATCAAGAAATTAAGGCTATGTTCACACTGCGTTTTTTTTTTTTTTTGCATGTACCATGTACTTATTGAATTTTCAGCTGCAAAGTAGAATTCGGTTTTCTCCTTCGCCTCATTGGGGGACACGGGATGATGGGTTATGCTATTCTGCCACTAGGAGGCGACACTAGGCAAATAAAAAAGAGAAGAACAGTGGCTCCTCCCAGCAGTATATAACCCCCTGACTGGCACAGTACAGCCAGTACGCTTGTCTGGTGAGCTCCGTGATCCTGATTCGGATCCGGACCAGGAGGCCCTCTGTTTCGACCTCTTCTGAAACCCTCACCATGGTGGACGACCTGGTCTCGGCCGTTAATCAGGCCCTATCAGTGGCTGACCCTGCTCCGCTCACTCCCTCAGACCATGTGGTCTCATTCAAGAGACCTAAGAGACCTCAAAAGTTCTTCTCAGACCACCCTGAGATTCAGGAGGTTCTGCAGAGACAGTGGGCCCAGCCTGATAAATGTTTTGCTAATCGTAAGGCGATCAAGGCCCGCTACCATTTCCTGCCAGCAGTCTCCCAAGCCTGGGCAGACTCTCCGCAGGTGGACCCTCCGGTGTCCCGTTTGGCATCAGACTGCTTTCTCTCCCTGATGGAGCATCTTTTAATGACTCCATAAACGTCAGCTGGAACACTTGTCAAAGTCTGGGTTTAAGGCTTCGGGCTTGTCTTTCCCCTTCCTTCGCCTCCATGTGGGTGGCTAAGGTCATTGTGACCCGGCAGGTGATTTGCACTCTGCCTTACGTCACCGGGACTCAGATCCAGAATTGTTTGATCTGGCCGCTCAGATTTCTGTAGCTGGGGACTTCTTGGTTCACGCCTCTATGGATGCGGCCAATTGCACTGCGATGGCAGCTTCGAACTCCATTGCGATTCGCCAGACCCTCTGGCTTCGAGAGGGGAAGGCAGATTCGGCCTTAAAGTCTCTCACCAGCATGCCCTATTTAGGCGGGGGCCTCTTTGGGGAAAAGACTTGGTAAGCTAATCTCAGACTCTACGGGAGGAAATAGTACTTCCCTCCCTCAGCAAAACCAAAGCGTAAGTTTACCAAGGGTCAACAGACAAGCTTTCGGTCCTTTCAGACCTCGTTCGGGTGGTCTGCTTCCCGCCCGTCAGTCTTGTGCGCCTCGCACAGACTGGTTCCTAAGCTTCCAACAAGTTGAGTTCAAGCTGGCAGCTCCACAACAGACAGGCGAGTCGAAGGAGTCTGGGTCTCCCCTTCCTGGCTCTGTTCCTCCGGAGGACACCTCCCAAGTTGGCGGCCGACTTCTCGATTTCGGCATGTCTGGTTCACTGTTACAGACGGAAAGGGGAAACCTCTGGGAATGCCGACAAAGGCGCGCACCTTTGTTTCATTCCATAGACTTCCTCCAGCAAGCGTGAGTCGTAGTTCCTGTACATCAGGACGAGCGGTTCCAGGAATTCTATTTTGAATCTGTTTATCGTGTCCAAGAAGGACGGGTCTGCCCGTCCCATTCTGGATTTGAAACGTCTCAGCAAGCTTGATCGCTTTCCTACGCTTTGCGGTCCTAAAGGACCATTACCGGTTTGTTGTCCTCTTTAAGGATTGGCAACCGCCCCGCGAGTTTTCACCAAGGTCATGACGGCTGTCATGATCTGTGAAAGTTGGGAAATGCGCAATAGGGTCTTATCTCCAGATAGAGGTGAATGAATGTGTGAGTAAAACTGCTCACCTGGTCTGGTTGTATCACCCACTAGAATGATGGCCAGAAATCGATGTAGTTGCCTGAAACCGGCTGTCATGATTATCCTGCATTCACGGGGAGTTTGTTGTCCCCTAGCTGGACTACCTGTCGATCTAGGGTCAGTCTTTCGGGGACTGCGAGGACAATGTCCGCGTCACGATAGACACACTCACGCGTCTAGGGTGGCTTCTCAACCTTCCAAAATCTTACCGAATTGCAAGCTCACATTCCTGGGGATGGTTCTGGACACGTCTCGGGGACTTGTGCTTCTCCCCCAGGACAAGGCTCAGTCTGCGCTGAGCAATTCAAACGCTTCTTTGTCCTCGCCTGCACTCCTTCCGGTTTGCAATGAGTCTTTGGGCAAATGGTACTGTGGCCATTGCCACCACCATCTTTCTCGTTACATCTCAGGCCACTTCAGCTGGTCCTACTATCGGCTTGGACTCACAGCCCGTTCACCCGTCACTGGACATTCCGTCTGTCGGCTGCAATGAGGCCCTCTCCGATGGCGGCTGATCCCGTCATCTCCCTCTCAGGGGAGATCTTTCTTGCCGGGCCGGTAGGATGTACTGACCACCGATGCCAGCCTCCTTGGCTGGGGAGCATGTTTTTTTTTTTTTTTCGCCATCACACAGCCCAGGGTTGGTGGACCCCAATGGAGTCTTCTCTGCCCATAAATCTCCTGGAGATTCGGGCCATTTACTTGGCGTTGAAAAGTTTTCATCGTCTCCTGGCGGGCCATCACATCTACATTCAGGCGGACAATGCCATGGCTGTGGCATATGTCAACTATCAGGGCGGAACCCACAGCAGGTCAGCTATGTAGGAGGTGGAACCGATCCTCTGCTGGACCGAGTCCTCCGGGACTGTCCTCTCGGTGGTTCAGATCCTGGGGATCGACAATTGGGCTGCGGACTTTCTCAGCCGTCAGGGCCTTGCCTCGGGAGAATGGGCTCTCCATTCAAAAGTATTAAGCCAGATCTGCAGTCGCTTCGGGACTCCAGATGTGGACCACATGGCGTCGTGATTGAATGCGCAGGTTCCCAACTTCTTTGGCCGCTCCCGCGATCCACGAGCCCGGAGATCGGATGCTCTGGTCCAGAATTGGACACGGTTTCGTCTTCCTTACATCTTCCCTCCTCTGGTGCTCATTTCCAGAGTGGTTCAGAAGATCAGGTCAGAGCGCGTCCAGGTGATTCTAGTGGCCACAGACTGGCCCAGGAGACTGTGATATACCGATCTCGCGCAGCTCGCCACAGACGTCCCCTGGCGTCTGCTGGACCATCAGGATCTTCTCTCCCAGGACCCATTTTGTCATCAGAACTCAGGGGCCCTTCGTTTGGCGTGGCCCTTGAGGCCCGAATTTTACCTCGGGCGGGATTTTCGGAGGAGGCTGCACGCACTATGGCCTGCGCGAGAGTATCTGCCTCCGCCCGTATTTACCTCCGGACTTGAAGGCTTTCTTTGCCTGGTGTGATTCTGGAGGCATTTCGCCTCTGCAGTTTTCATTTCCAGCAATCCTAGGTTTTCTGGTTTTCTTCAATCTGGGCTGGATAAGCACCTTTTCTGGTCATCATAATGGGAGACCCAGACAATGGGGTTTAGGGCTCCGCCCTCCGGAGGTCACACTAGGTACTACAAGTTTGTAGACACCGCCTCCTCCGCTTATAAACCCCCACCGTAGGGAACATCCTCAGTTTTAAACTTAGTGTGCTCGGAGGATCACGCTTTGCTTGCACTTCACTGCATTCTCACAGCTTACGTGATGGCGTATGAAGACAAGGTAAATGGTCCCGGTCGGGACCCTCGACAGTCTCCCCGCTCACCCTTTGTGGAACACGCTGGTGGAGGTACCGGAGGGCTTTTTAGCCTGGACACTTGCTGTTCTCCCGGTACGCTGTCGAGCTCCTTCCTTTCCATCCCTCCATGGAGGCTCTGGAGAGGGGGAGCCTGGAGCCTTGCACAGCTCCGCTCCGTCCGAGGCCTCCCTAAATGGTGCTTACAGACCGGACGGAGCCAGCCCAGTCCGAGGCCTCCCTAAATGGTGCTTACACTCCGGACTGGTGCTGTACCCCCGTCCGAGGCCTCCCTAAAGGTGCTTACAGACCGGACCGGCACTGAGGCACCTGGTGTGTCTCCTGTGTGCCTGGGGGTAGTGTCTGTCACTTGGTGTCATGACACTCAGACCGCGCGGTTACCCTCGGGTCCGCGGTTCTGTCGGTGTACCCTGTGCTGGGGTCACTCTGGCTGACCGCCCTGTGTGTCTCAGGGGCTGAGGCTGTAGACTGCTGATGTTTGTTTTGTGCATGCAGTCTGTGTGTGTATGTGTATTGTTACACACTCTTTTCCCGCGCTGCGGGCTCTGGCACCTCCATTACTGAGGCTGCCTGGAGGAGGAGGAAGCAGCTCTTACGGTGACATCACCGATGGGCGTGTTTTGTGTTCTCCCGCGTGTTCCTGGCCACGCCTATGACTTTACTGTCGGCGGCCATCTTCTCCCTCTCTTCCCGGCTGGGATCTGGCTGCAGCGTGTGTCTGCACTTTCCAGGGGAGACCGGAACTCGCGGAGGTCACACACTAACACCGCTTCCTCCTACCGCTTACTGCGGTCGGTAAGCCACCGGGATCTCCGGTTTGTTTGTTACAACTTGGCTTATTTCCCCCTACTGTGGCGATGTCCTCAGTAAGGAAGCATGCTGCTAAGGCGGCAGATGGCACCATTACCTGCGCTACATGCAACGGTTCACTGGTGGAGGGGTCCTGCAATAATTGCGGACGCCCAGAGACCTGGACAGTTACTGTTGAATCAGAATCGGCGGGTCTGTACCCTGAGGTTCGGGTGATCCCAGGGACATGGGAAGCGCAGAATAAGATAAATGAATCTCTGCTGTCCCTGATGTCCTCCATGTCGCAATCCCTGGAGGCACTTCATAGGAGGCTGGAAAACCCAGCTACTCCTCCCAGTTACCCCCGGGTGCTTCTTACTTCTTCTGTGAGACCCCCTAAGCGAGCTCGTGAGGCCTCTCCAGAGCTCCAAGCTCCCTCTGAGGAGGAGCGTTCCTCTGATGGTGAGGAAGATGATGGGGGTTCTACTCTCGGGTCTGTCTCTGAACCTCCAGATGGGGTGGAGGATCTGGTGTCCTCCATCAATGAGACATTACGTCTGGTCACTCCTCCTGAGGAGGTGACTGTTCACCCCAAGGAGGTCTATCAATGGCTGCGGCCGGAGGCGAGACCAAGTGGGTCCTTTATGGACCACACTAATTTTGGAAGGGTGATTAGAGCACCCAGGTTACATCCTGGGCGGCGTTATGTCCGTAAACCTAAGGACCTTCGCTTTCCCTTTCCTCAGGAGGTGCTTCTGGAATGGTCACAGTCCCCTAAGGTGGACGCTTCCATGACTAGGATTGCTGCACGCTCCTTGTTTTCTGCCTCTGATAGCTCCTCATTGAAGGATGCTACTGATAGACAGGTCGAGCAACTCGCCAAGTCTTCCTATGAGGCTGTGGGGTCTTCATTTGCCCCTAATTTTGCCGCGGTCTGGACCCTACAAGCGATTACCTCCTGCTTGGATGGTATCTCTGATCTAGCTAGGGCCAGCCCAGAGGTCCTGGCACTCACCGACAGAGCAAGGGCTTATGCGGATTACGCCAGGACGGCAACTTTGGAAACTGCCACTCGCTCGGCTGTGGCTTCGGCCAATGCTATAGCGATCCGCAGGTTGTTGTGGCTGCGTCTTTGGGACTCAGATGCCACGTCTAAGAAGATTTTGCAAAATCTTCCGTTTGCTGGTGACAGGCTCTTCGGCACCGAGCTGGACAAGCTGATAAAGGATTCTGCTGAGTCTAAGATACCGCAGAATAAGCCTAAGCCACGGTATACCGTGAAAAGGAACCCAAAACAGTGGTCCTTTCGCCCCAGCTCGCAGTCATCAGCGGCGTCCGCTCGCGCGGACCGTGGGGGCAAGCCCTCCACTCAGTGGCGCAACAAAAGTCGCCAAAAGAAGCCGGCAGGGGCTGCAGCTGCCACCCCTAAACCCGCTTCGGCATGACTCGCTCCTTCATCCTGTCTCCCCACAGGTGGGGGGCCGCCTGTCTCTTTTCCAGGACAGATGGCTTCTCCACGTTCAAGACCAGTGGGTCCGAGACGTAGTCTCAAAAGGCTACAGGATAGAGCTGACGTCACAGCCGGCACGCCGATTCCATCGGTCTGTTCCATCCCTAGACAAAGCTCAGGCTTTTCATCTGGTGTTGGAGGGACTCCGCAGAGACGGAGTGGTGGTCCCAGTACCCACGGGAGAGAGGTTCAGGGGTTTTTACTCCAACCTCTTTATTGTCCCAAAGAAGGACGGCTCTTTTCGTCCGGTTCTGGACCTCAAGTTGTTCAACCGCCAAGTGTTGGTTCGGAAGTTTCGTATGGAATCCCTGCGCTCCGTGATCGCGGCTGTGTCACAGGGAGACTTCCTGGCGTCCATAGATATCCGAGACGCCTACCTTCACGTGCCCATTGCACCGGCTCATCAGCGCTGGTTGAGATTCGCAGTGGGGGAAGAACACTTCCAATTTGTGGCACTGCCATTCGGGCTAGCCTCGGCACCGCGAGTGTTCACAAAGGTGATGGCCTCAATGATGGCTCTCCTGCATGTGCAGGGACACGCCGTCATTCCCTATTTGGACGACCTGCTGGTCAGGGCGCCATCGGAAGACCTTTGTCGGGTGAGCCTGGAGGTGACCATGAAGTCTCTGGAACAGTTCGGGTGGCTTCTCAACATTCCAAAGTCGACCCTGATTCCGACCCAGTCTTTGACATATCTGGGCATGGACTTCCACACGGACTCAGCCCTGGTGTCCCTACCTCAAGCCAAACAGCTTGCGATCCAATCAGGAGTGCAGAATGTTCTCCTGTCACCACAATCTTCCCTACGGGGGTTGATGAAGCTGGTGGGACGCATGGTAGCGGCGATAGAGGCGGTGCCTTTCGCACAGTTTCGCCTCCGTCCTCTCCAGTTGGAGATTCTTCGCCGATGGGACAAAAGGACGATTTCTCTGAATCGGCTGGTGACGCTGTCACAATCGACCAGGGACTCCCTACAGTGGTGGCTCCAGCCACTTCATCTGTCACGGGGCCGGTCCTTTCTAAAACCGTCATGGTTAGTGGTGACCACCGACGCCAGTCTGAAAGGCTGGGGTGCGGTGTTCTTGCACCACAGGGCTCAAGGCCTCTGGACTCAGTCGGAGTCGGCATTACAGATCAACGTGCTGGAGATCAAGGCGGTCTATCTGGCGCTCCTGGCGTTTCAGAAATTCCTGTCGGGACAACCCATTCGGGTTCAGTCCGACAATGCGACGGCCGTCGCCTACATAAATCATCAGGGAGGGACCAGAAGTGCTCAGGCCCTCGCCGAAGTCCACCGCATTCTAGCCTGGGTGGAGGAAAACGGCTGCCTGATCTCCGCAGTTCACATCCCAGGGGTCGAGAACTGGGAGGCCGACTACCTGAGCCGACAGGGGATGGACGCCGGAGAGTGGTCCCTGCATCCAGACGTCTTCCGGGACATCTGCAGCAAATGGGGCACTCCGGACGTGGATCTGATGGCCTCACGGCTGAATCATCAGGTACCCCAATACATGGCACGATCGTGGGATCCTCAGTCTCTGGGGGCGGATGCCCTGATCCTGAGTTGGTCCAGCTTCCAGCTGCCATATGTGTTCCCGCCTCTGGCTCTGATTCCCAGGGTTCTGTGGAAAATCAGGACAGAATGCAGAGTAGCCATTCTAGTGGCTCCAGATTGGCCCCGGAGGTCCTGGTACCCGGACCTCTGGCAACTGTCAGGCGGACACCGGTGGGCTCTTCCAGAACGCGCAGATCTACTCGCGCAAGGCCCATTCTTCCACCTCAATTCCAGGGCCCTCAGATTGACTGCATGGCTCTTGAGGCCTGGTTGCTGACATCCAGGGGCTTCTCTCCTACGGTGGTTGCCACGATGAATCGGGCAAGGAAACCTGTCTCCAGGAAGATATACCACAGAACGTGGAAAATCTTTTTCTCCTGGTGTGCCTCTGGTGGACGCTCACCGTGGCCCTTGTCCATCCCGACATTGTTGGCCTTCCTACAGTCGGGTTTGGAGTTGGGATTATCCCTTGGCTCTCTGAAAGGTCAAGTATCAGCACTTTCAGTGCTGTTTGACAGGCGCTTGGCGCTTCTCCCGAAGGTTCGTCAATTTCTGCAGGGGGTGTCTCGGGTGGTTCCGCCTTACAGACGACCTCTGGACCCTTGGGACCTCAACATGGTCCTGGCGGCACTGCAGAAACCGCCGTTTGAGCCACTGAGAGACATCTCTCTCTCTCGTCTGTCCCAGAAGGTGGTTTTTCTGGTGGCAATTACGTCTCTGAGAAGGGTCTCAGAATTGGCTGCACTTTCGTGCAAGTCACCCTTTCTGGTGGTTCACCAAGGCAAGGTGGTGTTGCGCCCGCGGCCTGAATTCTTGCCGAAGGTGGTTTCAACTTTCCACCTAAACCAGGAGATTGTTCTCCCATCATTTTGCCCCGCTCCCGTTCATCAGGTTGAGCGCGACCTCCATACTCTGGATCTCGTGAGAGCTGTACGCATTTATGTGTCCAGGACCGCCTCCTTTAGGAGTTCGGATTCCTTATTTGTCCTCACGATGGGTCGCTGTAAGGGGTCCGCGGCTTCGAAGTCGACCTTGGCCAGATGGATCAAGGCTCCCATTCAGGAGGCATACCGGTCTTCTGGTTTGCCTCTCCCGGTGGGTTTGAAGGCACACTCTACTAGAGCTGTAGGTGCCTCATGGGCCTTGCGACATCGAGCATCTGCTCTACAGGTGTGTCAGGCGGCCACCTGGTCCAGCCTGCACACTTTCTCAAAGCACTATATGGTGCATGCCCATGCTTCTGCGGACGCAAGTTTGGGCAGGCGGGTCCTCCAGGCGGCGGTTGCCCACCTTTAAGGGGGACCGTGTATTATCCGTCTTGTTGAGGAACTCTTCCCGCCCTGGGGTATTGCTTTAGGACATCCCCATTGTCTGGGTCTCCCATTATGATGACCAGAAAAAAGAGAATTTTGTTTACGTACCGTAAATTCTTTTTTCTTTAATCATCAATGGGAGACCCAGCACCCACCCAGTTGTTCCGTTGCATGTTTGCATTTGATCTGTTCTCTGTTGAGACAGTGTTTTCCGGGTTGTTCAAACCGTCTGTGCACGGTATTCTTCCCGATGTTTCGGGTGTGGTTCATTTTTCTCCTCGCAGCTTATGGACTAAACTGAGGATGTTCCCTACGGTGGGGGTTTATAAGCGGAGGAGGCGGTGTCTACAAACTTGTAGTACCTAGTGTGACCTCCGGAGGGCGGAGCCCTAAACCCCATTGTCTGGGTCTCCCATTGATGATTAAAGAAAAAAGAATTTACGGTACGTAAACAAAATTCTCTTTTTTTTTTTCTCTAGGCTCTTTCAAGGGACAAGTTTCGGCTCTGTCTGGGCTTTTTCAGCGCCGTTTGGTCACGAGACCCCAGGTTCGTACCTTTTTGGCAGGGTGTCTCTCGGATTGTTCCACCGTATAGGAGGCCCTTGGAGGCCTGAGACCAGAATCTGGTCCTAAAGGTGCTTCAGAAGCTGCCCTTCAAACCTCTCAACCCACCCTGTTGTCCTTGTTGTGGTTGGTGTTCTCTTGTTTATGTTCCTGGTTGCCTTATCGGCTTATTTAGTTTTCCTTCTACTGCTTTAGCACAAAACTGGCTGAACTATGCCAGTCAGGAGGTTATATACTGCTGGGAGGAGCCACTGTGCTTCTCTTTTTCATGTGCCTAGTGTCGCCTCGTAGTGGCAGAATAACATAACCCATCATCCTGTGTTCCCCAATTAGAGGCTAAGAGAAAAGGAATTTACAGTGAGTACACAAAATTCTCCTTTGTGGGGGAGAGGGAGGGAGATGCATTGTGTCTGTGTCTGGGTGTCTGTGTGTGTGTTTGGTTTTTTTGTTTTTTGTTTTTTTTGTCTGTTTTGTGTTTTTACAATGGGGAAAAATGATCACAAATTGACTACTCATTCATTTTCTGGATGTGTTTTCCCCCAAAAACAGACCAGTAAAAACACAGCATCTGCACAGCATTTGTGAGAACTCATTGACTTTGCTGTTTTCCATGCAAAATCTGATCACAAAAGACGCAGTGTGAAAAAGGACTTAGACTGAGTAGAGGCCTCTCTTCTTATATGGCTATATGAAAGTATGTTCTCTAAAATGGACAGACCTTTTATAAGCCGGGTGTGGACACCTCTTAGGCCGATCCACATTCAAAATACTTCATGTTCATATAGATATAGTTCTCTCTAGATTTATATTATATATCTATATTATATTTCTTTATTAGATAGTGATATATTAGATATATAATAGATATAAAGTAAATATGTAATATAGATTACACTATATAGCTATATTATAGATCTACAGTAGATCTAAATTGTATGAATATTATACAAACATTTTTATGTTTATACTAATATAATTATATATATATATATATATATATATATTATATTATATAAATTTGGTTTGTTTGTCAGTCTGTCGGTCTGTTAATTGTTTTTGCTTTCCCAATATTTTAGGAAAATTGTTGCAGAGTTTGAGAGCACGATCACACAGATGTTGGGTACGTATCGCTGTAGGATGGTTTCATCCGGTCAGCTGGTGCTCCTCGGAGGCCTCTTGTATTGAGGATGGATGGAGTGATTGGCAGTGTGTGTACAGGGTCCGTTCTAGTTCTAGGGGGGCTCAGCCCTTGTGTCTATTGATTGGTGCTGTCTGGACCCTTTAAACCCACAAGAATCCTATTGATGATCAATTCATAGAGCATCCCGGCCAGAGCCGTCTGAAGCCTACCTCGATCCTTTAGATCTTCCCATGTAACCAGTTGTGGTAATGTCTTGTCTCTTCTATAGAGGATTCACAGAGACAGAAGGAGCTGAGCAAACAGGAGCTGCTCCGAGTGCTGGAGGAGAAGCAGCAGGTGCAGATGGACCTCAACTCCATGGAGAAATCCTTCTCCGAACTCTTCAAAAGATTCGAGAAGCAGAAGGACGTCCTGGAAGGATATCGCAAGGTATAAAGACGTCATTGCTGTGAGGTCTGTACAGTACAGCGGGGTCACCCCCTCCCCACTCCATGACTTACTGTGAGGCCCAGGAGCAGGTGCTGGATCAACCCCTTTAGGGCAGAACCAATTTTTCATTTTTCCTCGCCTTCTTCTAAGAGCCATAAGTTGAGTTAAAATGGGTATTCCTGAGTATTCCCAATACCAGTAACCTGAGCAGTGAGCTTCTTATTTTACTTCTTAGACCTTTGGGGCTTGCACCTGTGATAATTGAGTTTTACGGTAGGTGCAAAAAATCTGTCTCCTATGAACACCAAGCTGTGTCACAGGATTAGAAGGATCGAAGACATCACGGTCAGGTATTGGGGCTCCTGTGTGGCATTAGTCTATCAGGGGTGGGGAACCTCAGGCCCCAGGGCTGCACATGGCCCACTGTGTCCTATTCTGAGGCCCCCCGGGCAGGTTCCTGGGGATCGCAGTGCTTGGCTGGCATCCACGTTTTACCAACTGCCTGCCCTTTAAATTCAGCTCCCCAGTGATGTGTATGCCTCAGCCTCCCCAGTGATGTGTATGCCTCAGCCTCCCCAGTGATGTGTATGCCTCAGCCTCCCCAGTGATGTGTATGCCTCAGCCTCCCCAGTGATGTGTATGCCTCAGCCTCCCCAGTGATGTGTATGCCTCAGCCTCCCCAGTGATGTGTATGCCTCAGCCTCCCCAGTGATGTGTATGCCTCAGCCTCCCCAGTGATGTGTATGCCTCAGCCTCCCCAGTGATGTGTATGCCTCAGCCTCCCCAGTGATGTGTATGCCTCAGCCTCCCCAGTGATGTGTATGCCTCAGCCTCCCCAGTGATGTGTATGCCCCTGCCTCAGCCTCCCCAGTGATGTGTATGCCCCTGCCTCAGCCTCCCCAGTGATGTGTATGCCCCAGCCTCAGCCTCCCCAGTGATGTGTATGCCCCAGCCTCAGCCTCCCCAGTGATGTGTATGCCCCAGCCTCAGCCTCCCCAGTGATGTGTATGCCCCAGCCTCAGCCTCCCCAGTGATGTGTATGCCCCAGCCTCAGCCTCCCCAGTGATGTGTATGCCCCAGCCTCAGCCTCCCCAGTGATGTGTATGCCCCAGCCTCAGCCTCCCCAGTGATGTGTATGCCCCAGCCTCAGCCTCCCCAGTGATGTGTCTCGCCCTACCAAACCTGGAAAAGCAGTTTAAAAAGTACCCGGATCAACATCACCTAACATCACAGCTGGACCAAAGAGACGCAGCTCCAGCCACCACAGATGGGGGGAGTTGATTGTTTAACAAAATCTAGCAGGAGGATTTTCAAGTTGATCATTTTGTGCGGCCCCCGAAGGATGGTAGAGTTCTCCAAATGGCCCCCGGCAGAAAAACATTCCCCACCCCTGGTCTATGTAACACAGCTCCATGCCCTCTAGGCAGAATATGCAATACAAAGCCTTAAAAGTGGTATGTGCCATATAACAAATGGAACACTGAATATGAAAGGTATGGGAGAGGGTGTGGGGGAATAATAAATGGTCTGAGACACACTGGTTGAGACATATAGGAGCTAGTCTCTTGAGTCTCTCATGACTAGAACGACCGCCGGCTCTTTGGCCAGGAGCGGTTCAGCCGCATGTATTTCTAGGCAGCTTACACGCTCCTTTAAGTGGCGTCCGTGCCGGGTGAGAGTAACTCCTATATATCTCGCCCAGTGTGTCTCAGGCCAAATCCTGAGAATTGGCAGCTTCTCAAAGAAGGTTAATATGGATTCCAGACCATGTGCTGTGTACTACATCATGTAAGTGACCCTCTGTCTACTGCCTCACTTCTTACTAAGCCCCCTTCATTAAAAAGACAATGGGACCAATTAATGGAGACGGGTGTGATTCACATCCTGAATTCATTAAGAGTTGACCATTAATTCATCTCCTGTCCTTGGTAGTGTTTACTTCACCAGAAATGCTACTACAGTCGGGGACTGGAGTCACACTTCTGCACAATGTTTGCTGAATTTGGCAGGTGACGCCATTCCTGTCTGTGACTGCTGTGATGACTAAAGTCCCAATGTTTTTGCTGAACTTTTGCACTGCGTAAAAAACTTTCTGCAGAACTTCAAACCATTGTAAGTCGCCAAGAGCCATAGGAAAGTATGGTGTCCGTGCTGGACGGTGTATCTCCATATGGGGGAGCGGCGGGCGAGACCAACGGGAGGATCTCTGTACAAAAGGCGCATAATTCTAATTTTTCTTTTTTTTTTCCTTTTAGAATGAAGAAGCCCTGAAGAAATGTGCTGAAGACTATCTGGTCAGGATAAAGAAAGAGGAGCAGCGCTATCAGGCCCTTAAGGCCCATGCAGAAGAGAAGCTGAACCAGTACGTTATCAGTTTATTGCTTGACTGATTTATCCTGGCAACTGCTGCCTCCACTTTGTATGGCTTTTCCAGGCAGGTTCCACTTAAGATATCGTGTGCACCTGCCCTTATGGCAAGGGTGGGGAACTCCAAGCCTTGAGGGCCACCAACAGGTCATGCTTTCAGGACTTCCTTAGCGTTGCACAGGGGTTGGAATCAACCCCATTGCAGGTGATTATATAATCACCTGTGCAAAACTAAGGAGCTCCTGAAAACATGACATGATGGCAGACCTAGAGTTGTCCGCCCCGGCCTTACAGGTATGTGCAGAAAATCCGGAGACTGTGTCCTGGATGCAGCATCTCCGTACCTGAGGGAAGCCGTAGGTGAATGCAGCCGGTCTGTGCCCATGATCTGTGTTCTGTGTAGGGCAGCTTTTCCCTGTATTCACCCGCTGAGATCACTCCTGACTCCAAGCAATAAATTAACATGTTGGCGGGCAGTGGCAAACCGCTCCGCTTGTGAGAACGCTGCATACAATAGAAGAAAATCCCATTCACTGGACTTGTATTCTTGAATGCAGCGATAATACGCTGCTAATACTGATAGTGTGTACGCAGCCTTATGGTGCTGTCACACCTGGCGACGTCGCTAGCAACATCGCCGAAAAAGTGACGTATCAGCGATGTCGCTAGCGACGTTGCGCTGTGTAAATGAGCGGCGCGACCGCGTTTTATCAACCGGCGACCTGCGATAAGGCTGGATCGAGCCGTGTGACATCGCCAGAGCGATGTCGGCGGCGACCCAGCCTATACCGCAGCGTTGCTGCGGATCGCTCGCTGGGCTGAGCCCAGCCCAGCGAGCGATGTCACCGCCCGCATCGCTGCGGTGTCGCCGGCCGCAGCAATGCTGTGTGACAGCTGGCCAGCGATGTCGGAACCGAGCGGGCACCCGCGCATCGCTTCCGACATCGCTGGCCAGATCGTGCTGTGTGACGGCACCATTAGAGATTGACAGCGGCATCTAAATGGTTAAATGGAGTCAGTGTGCTGTCGGGCCGGTCCCCCGATGCTGTTGGGCCGGCCCCCCATGCCCAGCAGCAATCTTAAAGTCCAAGTCTAGTCACTGCTGTTGCAGGCAGGTTCTTCATTCCTAATCTTGCTGCAGTTGCACTTGCATCCTACATCAGGACGGGTTAGAGGACATTCGGGTGATTTTCTGGCTTTGTCCTGATGGCTCATGGTTGTAACGTTCTGATCTTGCACATTGGAT
Organism: Allobates femoralis; assembly: GCA_033576535.1. NCBI lineage: Eukaryota > Metazoa > Chordata > Amphibia > Anura > Aromobatidae > Allobates > Allobates femoralis. Next base: position 49,043,084 of record JARQOC010000003.1, read on the forward strand.
CGTGTATCAGAGTTTTCACCTGGTTTCCATCTTTATAGAGCGAATGAAGAAATTGCTCAAGTACGAAGCAAAGCCAAAGGTGAAGTGACAGCTCTGCAGGCCACACTGCGGAAGGAGCAGATGAGGACCCAGTCCCTGGAGCGCAGCCTGGAACAGAAGGTGAGGAGTCACTAATGATGGCGGACTGTAATCCATCTATTTGTCTATGAAGTTGCACAAGTCTGTAATGTATCTATCTTAAGGCCACGTCACACACACAGATATCTGTGCAGATGATATTCACAGATCTCTGGTTGCAGTGAAATCATGGACACATTGTTACATTTGTACACACCACAAAATAGAACAATGTGTCCATGATTTCACTGCAACCAGAGATCTGCAAACAATCTCTGCACATATATCTGTATGTGTGTGACGTGGCCCTTAGTTTGATGTGTATTGTTTGTTAAAAAAAATTATATATAAAACAAAGGTCTTGTCCAGGCAAAATAAGTTGTGGATGTGTAATAAATACCTACTATACTTTATACTCCCCAGCGGGAATGCCGCTGGTCAAAAATCCGTTGGTCTGTTTGGCAAATGGTCAGTGGATGTTTTCCTTTTTATTAAGGGATGTCCGCATGGTTTTGCTACCTCATCTGAGAGCAGCATGATGGTAGGCAAAGAGACATTGAATCCAGCGATGTCACCTAGATTACTGGGTGCAGCCGGTCTGACAATTTTAGTTTTAGCAGTGCTGCACAGCTGAAAAAGCTGCCCCCATCCACAACATGCTGTGTATTCAAAGTCTATAGATAGTAGGCTGCTAATCACAACAGGAGGCTTGTTGGACCTGGTCTCACTGGCTGCTGTGTTCAGCAATGATAACCTACTGGTGCAAAAACAAACATTTACAGGTAAGCAAACTCTGATAAAGAAACTCATGGCTTAATTTGTTAACCCTTAAGGGCCTGTCACACGCGTCAATGTCGTCAGTGAGATGATCGCTGACGACATTGACGGCTGATCGCTGGTGAGCTGTCACACAGACAGACTCACCAGCGATCAATTGACCAGAAACATCGTGGAAACGATTTAAATATCGTTTCCATGATGTCCTGCTCCCGCTGCCCGCCTGCTGGAAGCGGGAGCAGGCTGGTCTCCAAGGTAAACTGCGGGTATCTAGGCAGCGCGCGCTGCCTAGATACCCGACGTGTACCTTAGTTACCAGCCTCCTCCGCTCACCGGCTGGTATCTAAGGTACACAGCGGGTAACTAGGGACCCTAGTTACCCGCTGTGTACCTTAGATACCAGCCGGTGAGCGGAGGAGGCTGGTAACTAAGGTACACGTCGGGTATCTAGACACCGCTGTGTACCTTAGATACCAGCCGGTGAGCGGAGGAGGCTGGTAACTAAGGTACACGTCGGGTATCTAGGCAGCGCGCGCTGCCTAGATACCCGCAGTTTACCTTAGTTACCAGCTCCCAGCGCTTGTGAGAGGCGCTGGGAGCTGGAATATCGCTACTCCCGATGTCACACGCAGCGATGCTGCGTGTCCACCGGGCGACAATCGCCAGGTTTTAGAGCAGGTTCTAAAACCTGGCGATCATCAACCAGCGATTTATCGCTGGTTGATGCAGTATGTCACACGCGTCAATATCGCTGCAACGTCACGTGCAGCCGATATCGTGCAGGCGATATTGACGCGTGTGACAGGCCCTTTAGAGCCTTGTTAACCCTATTAGTTATGCCCAGTATGGCGGGGTAGTTAAACACTATACGAGTGTTCCCTACATGACAGACTCACGAATTTGGAGAGCTCCAATACACCCTGCACAAGTAATGAAATGTGCATGAAAATTGTGAGGTATTTGGTATTTTGGACAAAATATGAACGCCTGCAACCCAATGTGTCCTCACATTTGCAAGTCCTTATCTACACTCGCAATAGCTAGACCAAGAAAAAATGTTACTTTATCTTTTTTTAAAAAATAAATAAATAAACTTGGAACAAAAAAAAACAAAAAACACACAACTCGCCAATGACCATTTTTAATCCTGCAATGCACAAGCTGGGTGCAAGGAATTCTCCAAGTAGGAGCTGGGGGCAGCTCTGGTGAATCATGTGGATGGACCAACCGCTCACAGTCTTATAATAGAGGGGAGTAGCTGCTTATATAATGCAATCTAATGAAGCTGCATAGGGATTGCTGTTCAGACACTGTATCTGAGCTGACAGGCTCCCTATTCAACTTCATTACAGTGCATTATATAAGCAGCTGCTCCCCTCTATTAAAGGGTTGAGAGCCGTTGTTCCATCTGCACAATGCACCAGCGCTGCCTCATCTCTACTTGGGGAAGTTCCTTGCACCCAGCTTGTGCATTGCAGTATTAGATTGGCCATGTGACTTGTGAGCTCCAACCTCCACCCTTCGATACCTGATCTGGAGGGACAGCCATGTCTGCCCAGGGCTCAGCACTCTGTACAATCTGCCTCTGGCCGGAGTATCCAGTCTTCCCGGCACTCAATACTTTCTCGCTGTTTCTTACATGCAGCGATTCACTCACATGCTGGATCTCTCCGGCCATCTTGAGTGTGGTTGTGCTGGCCGCTCACTGGAGTAAATCGCAGCCAATGCACAACGTGGGTAAATGGATACCGCTGCCATGACCTACATGTGGCTGACATCAGTGGACACCAGCTTACACTGCAAGATTTGCAGCTTTGCTTCTGGTTAGAAGTCTACATTGCACCCGTAATCTACGATCTCCTGAATACAGATTGCAGACCTTGGGTCTGAGTTCAGCAGTCTCAAAGACATATATAAATGAGGCTGTTGCTCTAGAGTCAGGAAACCAATGCCAAGCTCTCGGACCATGTGATACATGTCTTCTGGGCCGGAGTATGGACCTTGGGTCTCCTGACCGGAGCTCCAGCATCTTGGGCATATAGGAGATCCGTGCTGAAGTCGTGCTCCATACTCTGACCATACGGCTCGGACGTCTGAATCCGCCTCTGTGCCAGATATTAAGTTCTGTAGAATCACTACTGTTAACTAGTTTATGTTCTATATTTTCTGTTTATTACCCAAATATATTTTATTCCTTTTTCAGGCAAAAGAAAATGATGAACTGACGAAAATCTGCGATGACCTGATCTTAAAGATGGAGAAGATCTGATGTGCAGCACTTTATATCATTTTAATGTCACTGTTTGTCTTTTTTTACATGTTTATGTTGAAATAAATAGGACTTTAATTTATCTGTTTTAATGTTTTTGATCAGCAATGATTGATATCCTTGTTACATACTGGACCAAAGCTCCAAGATGCCCAAAACCAATACACACTGGAGGAGCAGGTCCACGGCTTCTCCCTGAGCAAACGCCTACATTGTGTTTCGGAAAGTCACTCACTAACCATATTTGGTGCAGTCTGGCCGCAAAAAACAGAGGGCTTTCCAAACAGGTTTTTTTAAAGATAATAATTATACCTGGATCACACAGGAACCACCATTATCCGTTCTGCCCTTCCACCACAGGATCCACCATTCACAATAGGTGATGTCACAGCTCACCTCCTCCTGTACAATGACTGATAACACCTCTATATACAGTAGATAACACAGGATCCACCATTCACAATAGGTGATATCACAGCTCACCTCCTCCTCCTGTACAATGACTGATAACACCTCTATATACAGTAGATAACACAGGATCTACCATTCACAATAGGTGATATCACAGCTCTCCTCCTGTACAATGACTGATAACATCTCTATGTACAGTAGATAACACAGGATCCACCATTCACAATAGGTAATATCACAGCTCACCTCCTCCTCCTGTACAATGACTGATAACACCTCTATATACAGTAGATAACACAGGATCCACCATTCACAATAGGTGATGTCACAGCTCACCTCCTCCCCCCTCCTGTTCAGTGATCACTGTCATCATTTGTATGTGGATCACTAAGATTTTTGGAATTCTTTGTTTTGCTGAGATGAGAATCGGTGACAACATGATTAGAGGACTATTCAGTCGGCGCTCTGAATGATGATGTAAAGTCATGGCGGTGACAATGACTGCACCCTGACCGACCTCCCAGCTGCTCCAGAGTGTAGAGGTTTGGTGATCCTTTTAGAGTTCCTTTACTTGTGCTCTTCCAGAAGACACCGCTCACCTCACCATTTGCCACTGAACAGAAAGAGGAGACAAAGGAGGAAAGATACCAGACCAGAATCTGGTGCTGTCAAAAAACTGCTATAAAGTCTTTTTTCTTTGTCGCTATAATGGAGGACATGGGAAACCATAGATGTATGCTGCTGCACCCAGGACCACGAGCAGTTCTGTGCCCATACCTAGAATCCCTGCCTGACTCTCCCAGCATATAATATCGTATGAGATGCTAATTAGGGCTTTAACTAGTCGAGGGGGCATTAGGTCACTAGCTTAGTCACACGCCTTTGGGCTTGACAACATTCTTTGCATAACGTCATACATATCGTCATTACAATCGCTTGCGTGTATCCCTCACCATTGAGCGTCTGTCTTGGGGTGTATGCACTATAAGGCTGGGTGTATGCACCCCCGGCTTCAGAGATTCTTGCCGTGCATGATCGAAAGTCGCCACGTTTCCGGTCATACGCACTACGCCTCTCTGAAGCCAGGACGCATACACCCGCCCTTAGAGTAGTGCACAAGACTGGAAGTATGGATGACTTTCAATCATGTGTGGTGAGCCTCTCTGTCTCGGGGTTTATACACCACCGGCTGCAGCGACGCTCAATGGGGAGGGACACGCACAAGCGAGGCCTAATATAACAATTGGGATGACGATACTATGCAAAACATGTTATCACAACCACAGGCGTGGAATAACCAGGGCTATGGAGTCAGTATAAAATGGCCAGACTCCTAAAATATATAATAAATTGTGAACAGTTCAATGCAGAATGTGATGTATATTATGAATTATGTTCTTTGTTCATGTTACCAATGTACTACAATACCTTTATCACTTAAAGGGAATCTGTCAGGCCAAATACTTATGTAACTGATATAATTTTCTAATTGCTCTGCTATAGCTCGTTCTATTCATATATTTCTATTATTTGTACTCTCCCCCTATCATCTGACAAATGGAATGAATTTTTATTTAGTTTTTGCTGTTTACAATCATGGCGACCTCTTCTTTGCTGCCCACTCCCTGGGGAATGACTTCATGTAGTGACCTCACTGCACTGCCCTCCTCTGCAAGCAATCAAGGAAAGTTCAATGGAAATCACTCACATGCCGGGGCTCTGTATCCTCCGGTCTGGGCAACTCTCCTGAGCAGCTCCAGTTTTGCCTGTGCTCACTGTAGAAGAAAGAGGGGGGGGAGGTGCGTGCTCTGAGCAGGTAGTGATACCACAGCTCTGACATCTTCATTTTCCTCCAGTATCAACCAATGTCATTGTGTCTAAGGCATATGTGTAGTGTGTGCTGTCTGAGATGGTTCTATGTGTTTACATGAATATTTGTTCATTTGCTCACACATTCCAGGTATGCAGGAAAACAAATGTTCATATAAACACTAGTGATGAGCAAGTAGCGATACGTTTGTACTCGTAACGAGTGGATTTTAAAACTTATCTTTTCATCTGAACTAGTATCGCGAATACTGTACTATCCGTGCAAGTAACGAATAGTAGCAATTACACTTGTTCATTACTAATAAACACCTAAAAAGCCCAGCCGCAGGAAAGGGACTTTACGGGGAGTACTCAAAATCTTCTTTTCTTCAACACTTCAGGAAGCCGTGGGACATCCTAAAGCGATCTCCGAGGGTGAGCGAGAGACAAAATTCTCAAGTCTTAGCTTAAGCCACCAGTTTGCGGGACCCTTATACTGAGACTGCCATCAGACGAGGCCCACCTAACAGCTTTTAAGCGTTGTGAGACAGGAGCCTGTTGGTGGACAGCCCAAAAGATCCCCACTGCGCTAATGGAGTGAGCCATGACGTTGAGTGGACACACACTGTATTTTTCTGATCATCATAATGGGAGACCCAGACAATGGGGTTTAGGGCACTGCCCTCCGGAGGCCACACTAGGTACTACAAGTTTGTAGACACCGCCCCCTCCGCTTATAAACCCCTACCGCAGGATATATCCTCAGTTTTAAACTTAGTGTGCTCGGAGGATCATGCGCTTTGCTTGCACTTCACTGCATTCTCACAGCTTACGTGATGGCGTATGAAGACAAGGTAAAAAGGTCCCGGTCGGGGACCTCCGGCAGTCTCCCTGTTCACCTTCGGGGAACACACAGGTTGAGGTACCGGAGGGCCTGGAGCCTGGACACATTGTGTCCCCCCGGTACGCTGCCGCACTCCTTCCCATCCTTCCTTGGGGGCTCTGGGAAGTGGGAGATGGGAGCTTTGCACAGCTCCGCTCTGTCCGAGGCCTCCCTGAATGGTGCTTACAGACCGGACTGGAGCCAGCCCAGTCCGAGGCCTCCCTAAATGGTGCTTACAGACCGGACTGGTGCTGAACCCCCGTCCGAGGCCTCCCTTAATGGTGCTTACAGACCGGACCGGCACTGAGGTACCCTGTGTATCTCCGGTGTGCCTGGGGGTAGTGTCTGGCCCTTATGGGTTCTGGCACTCAGACCGCGCGTACCCATCGGGTCCGCGGTTCTGGCGGTGTACCCTGTGCTGGGGTCACCCTGGCTGACCGCCCTGTGTGTCACAGGGGCTGCGGCTGTGGGCTACAGGTTTTTTGTCTGCAGCCCTGGGTATATTATTGATACCTCCCGCGCTGCGGGCTCCGGCACCACATTTAATGATGGCTGCCTGGAGAAATGTGGAGCAGCCCAGAGACTGACGTCACTGGGCGTGTGTGTGTGCTTCCCGCGTGTTTTTTGGGCCCGCCCACAGCTTGCGCGGCGGCGGCCATCTTCCCCTCACTTCCCGGCTGGGATCTGATTAAGTGCACGGCTGCACTCCCGGGGAGACCGGTCATAACCCTAGCGGAGGCCCACACCACATCGCTCCCTTCCACCGCATTGACGCGGTCGGTAAGCCACCGGTGTTCCGGTTTTTTTCTCTGTTTGGCTTATTTTCCCCTGCTGTGGGGATGTCCTCAGCGAGGAAAAGTGCTGCTAAGGCGGCCAGTACCACCATTGTCTGTGCTACTTGCAACGGGACACTGGTTGGGGGATCCTGCAATAACTGCGGACGCCCAGAGGCCCGGACTGATTCTGCTGAGACAGCAGCTCCGGTGCTGTACCCTGAGGTTCAGGTGATCCCAGGGCCATGGGAAACACAGAATAGGATTAATGAATCTGTGTTATCCAAACTGTCCTCCATGTCGCAATCCCTGGAGGCATTGACGAGGAGACTGGAAAGCCCAGTTGCTCCTTCGTACCCCCGGGTGTCACCCGGTTTCACCGCGAGACCCCTTAAGCGGGCTCGCCGTGACGAATCACCCGAGATCCAGAACCTCTCTGAGGAGGAGCGTCACTCTGATGGTGACGAGGATGATGGGGGTTCCATACTCGAGTCTATGTCCGAACCACCGGATGGGGTGGAGGATCTGGTGTCCTCCATCAACGAGACGCTACATCTCGTGGCACCCCCTGAAGAGGTGGAACTCCACCCGAAGGAGGTATATCAGTGGTTGCAGCCTGAGGCTCGTTCGTGTGGCTCCTTTATGGACCACACCAATTTTGGAAGGGTGGTTAGAGCACCCAGGGTTCACCCTGGGTGGCGTTATGTCCGTAAATCTAAGGACACTCGCTTCCCCTTTCCCCAGGAGGTGCTTCAGGAGTGGTCGCAGTCCCCAAAGGTGGACGCTTCCATGACCAGGATTGCTGCACGCTCCCTTTTCTCTGCCTCTGATAGCTCCTCATTGAAGGACGCGACGGATAGACAGGTCGAACAACTCGCCAAGTCTGCTTATGAGGCTGTGGGGTCTTCTTTTGCCCCTAATTTCGCCACGGTCTGGACCCTACAGGCAATTTCCACCTGTTTGGACGGTATCACTGACCTGGCGGGGTCCAATTCAGAGATCCTGGCGATTACCGACAGGGCAAAAGCCTACGCGGATTACGCCAGGACGGCGACCCTAGAGACTGTGGCTTCGGCCAATGCTATAGCGATCCGCAGGTTGTTGTGGCTGCGTCTATGGGACTCAGATGCCACGTCAAAGAAGATTCTGCAGAATCTTCCATTCTCAGGTGACAGGCTTTTTGGAACTGAGCTAGACAAGCTGATAAAGGATTCTGCGGAGTCTAAGATCCCGCAGAATAAACCTAAACCGCGGTATACGGTCAAAAGGAACCCTAAACAGTGGTCCTTTCGTTCCAGCTCGCAGCCATCAGCTTCGTCCGCTCGCACAGAGAGAGGGGGCAAACCCTCTAATCAGTGGCGCCCCAAGGGTCGCCAGAAGAAGCCATTGGGGGCGGCGGCTGCCACCCCTAAACCCGCTTCCACATGACTCACTCTCTCGTCCTGCCGCCCCACAGGTGGGGGGCCGCCTGTCCAGTTTTCAGGACAGATGGTTGCTCCACGTTCAAGATCAGTGGGTCCGAGACGTGGTCTCGTGCGGCTACAGGATAGAGCTGACGTCACAGCCGGCACACCGATTCCATCGGTCTGTTCCATCCCCAGAAAAGGCTCAGGCTTTTCATCTGGTGTTGGAGGGACTCCGCAGAGACGGGGTAGTGGTCCCAGTGCCTACGGCAGAGAGGTTCCGGGGTTTTTACTCCAACCTCTTTATCGTCCCGAAGAAGGACGGATCTTTTCGCCCGGTTCTGGACCTCAAGTTGTTCAACCGTCACGTGTTGGTTCGGAAGTTCCGTATGGAATCCCTACGCTCCGTGATCGCGGCTGTGTCACAGGAGACTTCCTAGCGTCCATAGATATCTGAGACGCTTACCTCCACGTGCCCATTGCACCGGCTCATCAACGCTGGTTGCGATTCGCAGTGGGGAACGAACACTTCCAGTTCGTGGCGCTGCCTTTCGGGTTGGCCTCGGCACCGAGGGTGTTCACGAAAGTGATGGCATCTATGATGGCTCTTCTGCATGCGCAGGGTCACGCCGTCATACCCTATCTAGACGACCTGCTGGTCAGGGCGCCATCGGAACACCTTTGTCAGAAAAGCCTGGAGGTGACCATACAGTCTCTGGAACAGTTTGGGTGGCTTCTCAATATCCAGAAATCCACCCTGGTACCAACCCAGTCTCTGACGTACCTGGGTATGGACTTCCACACGGACTTTGCGCTGGTGTCCCTCCCACAAGTCAAACAGCTGGCCATCCAATCAGGAGTACACGATATTCTCCTGGCACCGCACTCATCCCTACGGGTGTTGATGAAGCTGGTGGCAGCAATAGAGGCGGTGCCTTTCGCACAATTTCGCCTCCGTCCTCTCCAACTGGAAATTCTTCGCAGGTGGGACAAGAGGACGTCCTCTCTGAATCGGCTGGTGGTCCTTTCCCAACCGACCAGGGATTCCCTGCAGTGGTGGCTCCAGCCATATCACCTGTCACGGGCCGGTCCTTTCTCAAACCGTCATGGTTAGTGGTGACCACCGACGCCAGTCTCAAGGGCTGGGGCGCGGTGTTCTTACACCACAGGGCTCAAGGCCTCTGGACACAGTCGGAGTCGGCGTTACAAATCAATGTGCTGGAGATAAAGGCGGTCTATCTAGCACTCCTGGCCTTTCAAACCTTCCTGTCAGGACAACCCATTCGGGTTCAGTCCGACAATGCGACGGCCGTCGCTTATATAAATCATCAAGGAGGAACCAGGAGTGCAGAGGCTCTGGCCGAAGTCCACCGCATCCTATCCTGGGCGGAGGACAACAACTGCCTGATCTCCGCAGTTCACATCCCAGGGGTCGAAAACTGGGAGGCCGACTACCTGAGCAGGCAGGGGATGGACGCCGGAGAATGGTCTCTTCATCCGGACGTCTTCCGGGACATCTGCAGCAGATGGGGTATCCCGGATGTGGATCTGATGGCCTCGCGGCTGAATCATCAGATGCCTCAATACATGGCGAGATCGTGGGACCCTCAGTCTCTGGGGGCGGATGCCCTAGTCCTGCGTTGGTCCAGTTTTCAGCTACCATATGTGTTCCCGCCTCTAGCTCTGATTCCCAAGGTCCTGTGGAAAATCAGGACGGAATGCCGCAAAGCCATTCTAGTGGCTCCGGATTGGCCGAGGAGGTCCTGGTATCCGGATCTGTGGCAACTGTCAGGCGGGAACCGGTGGGCTCTTCCAGACCGCGCAGATCTGCTCGCTCAAGGCCCGTTCTTCCACCTCAATTCCAGGGCCCTCAGATTGACTGCATGGCTCTTGAGGCCTGGCTTCTGACATCCAGGGGGTTTTCTCCTACAGTGGTTGACACTATGAATCAGGCTAGAAAACCCGTATCGCGAAAGATATACCACAGAACGTGGAAAATCTTTTTCACATGGTGTGCCTTTAGTGGACGGTCACCGTGGCCTTTGTCAGTCCCAACTCTGTTGGCCTTTTTACAGTCGGGCTTGGAGTTGGGTTTATCCCTCAGCTCCCTGAAGGGCCAGGTATCAGCGCTTTCAGTGCTGTTTGACAGGCGCTTGGCTCTCCTCCCGATGGTCCGTCAATTTCTGCAGGGGGTGTCTCGGGTGGTCCCGCCATACAGGCGACCGCTGGACCCTTGGGACCTTAATATGGTTCTGACGGCTCTGCAGAAACCACTGTTCGAGCCACTAAGAGAAGTTTCCCTCTCCCGGCTGGCTCAGAAAGTGGTTTTTCTGGTAGCAATTACGTCCCTGAGACGCGTCTCAGAATTGGCGGCACTTTCGTGCAAGTCACCTTTCCTGGTAGTCCACCAGGACAAGGTGGTGTTGCGCCCACGGGCTGAATTCTTGCCAAAGGTGGTTTCCACTTTCCACTTTAATCAAGAGATTGTTCTCCCATCATTTTGTCCCGCTCCCGTTCATCAGGTTGAGCGCGACCTTCACACTCTGGATCTTGTGAGGGCTGTACGCATTTATGTGTCCAGGACTGCCTCCTTCCGGAATTCGGACTCTTTGTTCGTCCTTACGGCGGGTCGCTGTAAGGGGTCCACGGCGTCCAAATCAACCTTGGCCAGATGGATCAAGGCACCCATTCAAGAGGCTTACCGAGTTTCTGGTTTACCTCTACCGGTGGGTCTGAAGGCGCACTCGACTAGAGCCGTCGGTGCTTCCTGGGCTTTGCGACATCGCGCTTCTGCCCTACAGGTGTGTCAGGCGGCCACTTGGTCCAGCCTGCACACTTTCTCTAAGCACTATATGGTGCATGCCCATGCCTCTGCGGATGCAAGTTTGGGCAGGCGGGTCCTCCAGGCGGCGGTTGCCCATCTTTGAGAGGGACCGTGTATTTCAACGTCTTTTGAGGAACTCTTCCCGCCCTGGGGTTTGCTTTAGGACATCCCCATTGTCTGGGTCTCCCATTATGATGATCAGAAAAAAGAGAATTTTGTTTACGTACCGTAAATTCTTTTTTCTTGAATCATCAATGGGAGACCCAGCACCCACCCAGTGTTCCGTTGGATGTTATTCTTCCTTGGGACTGTCCCCTGTTGGGACAGAGTTGTTTTTCGGTTGTGGCACCGTCTGTGTACGGTCTTCCCGATAGTTCGGGTGTGGTTTGCCTCCTCGCAGCTTATGGACCAAACTGAGGATATATCCTGCGGTAGGGGTTTATAAGCGGAGGGGGCGGTGTCTACAAACTTGTAGTACCTAGTGTGGCCTCCGGAGGGCAGTGCCCTGAACCCCATTGTCTGGGTCTCCCATTGATGATTCAAGAAAAAAGAATTTACGGTACGTAAACAAAATTCTCTTTTTATCCCATAAACTCCAATAGATGGAGAGGAAGCGCACAATAGGGTCTTATCCGATATAATCAGTGAATTGTAAGTATGGTCGCACTCACCTGGTCGGGTTGTGTGTGACACAACCACTATTAAACAAGACAATTGGATCCTGTCGAACGCAGCAATCAGCTAGGAGAGTTGTATAAATCTTATGCGTTGATATAGGAATCCGGCTTGTAGATCGCGCTGTTCGAAAAATTGGCCAAGAAAATTACTCCAAGGACCTTGGATCTTTAAAACAAAGATCTTTATTCCTCCCAGACTCTACGCGTTTCGTGTACTCACTGTACACTTCCTCAGGAGTTTAAGGGTGTATCCTTAAATTCCTGAGGAAGTGTACAGTGAGTACACGAAACGCGTAGAGTCTGGGAGGAATAAAGATCTTTGTTTTAAAGATCCAAGGTCCTTGTAGTCATTTTCTTGGCCAATTTTTCGAACAGCGCGATCTACAAGCCGGATTCCTATATCAACGCATAAGATTTATCCCATAAACTCCAGAATTCCTGGATTCCGCGAGCAATGGTGGCTCTGGAGGCAGGAAGACCTCTGCGATGAATGTCAGGCATCGCTAACAGAAACCACATGTCTAAACGGCGTTGTTCTGGAGAGGTAGAGATGTAGTGCTATCACATGGTCCAGCTTGTTTAGTGACCGGTAGCGAGAATGAGAGGAAGATGGACAAAACAAGGGTATTATGATCTTTGTAAGGCCGAGGTTCCACTCGCGTATGGAAATTGATGCCCTAGCCAACCCTGCAATTGGATCACATCTGTGGAGGAGAGGAACAGGTTAATCTCCATTTCCTGCATTGCCAGACTTGGCGCATATTGCAACGCATGTATATAGATGTGTGTGACCAGTGACTTGCTGCCAAACGCAGCATGCTGTGATTTTTTTCCTCACCATGATTGTGGTGGAGAAAAAAAATATCAGATTGACACTTCCTGATTGATTTACAACAGTGCTCATGCAATACGATGTTTTATCATATTGCACTCATCTGTTTAAAACATAAGTGGAACCAAAGCCTTAAGGTGAAAAGAGGAAACCACTTCAGGAAGAAAGGATGAAATCAGAAGTCTACCTTTTCCTGGTGGAACACGAAGTATGGAGAATGGCAAGAAAGGACTGCCAGATTAGACACTTGTGGCGCCCCACTGGTCAGAGCTCCACAGTAGGGTACTATACACACAACAGAGTGTGCAGTATTCCTGTCATTGGGGAGTGTAAAGTTAACCTGAGGCTTCTACCCCGGCATCCTTACACCTAGACTAGGGGACCAATTGGCAACCTGTTACCAGGATAACCGGTTCCGGGGAGAGGAGAGTTAGGAAAAAAGAGAAAGGTGGGAAGTCACGCAGTTGGATCTAGTCCGTACTGAGGAGCGAAGCAAGGAGGGAGCCGAGGAGAGGGGTCTCCCAGGGAGGGCACCTGAGAGAGGAAAGGGCGGCCCAGGCAAAGAAAGAGGAAACTCCGTGCCGGATCTTCCATAGTTTGGGGGAATCCTAGTCCACCAATGGAGAGCCGGCTCCTAGGAGCGGTACAGGCGAGTTCACCTCTGAGCCGTCGACACCGGTCAGTCGTGGGTTAGTTCTGTAGCCCCGACATCCCTGTCCAGAATGTGCAGCCCTGCCAGGATCTCCCAAACCGGGTTGAGCCCCTTAGAGAGAAGAAGGGTACCTCATAGCACCCAATGGGCCTGGTAGACAAGCAGGCTGTGCAGGGCAGCGCAAGGAAGTAAGGAGACGCAAGTAAAGGCAGCAGGACGCAGGATAGACAAGAGAAGGTACACTACGGGAACCTCAAAGAAACTTTACCCTCCTCAGTGACTACTCGGCCAGCTACCCACTAAATGACTGTGCAAACTGTAACATAAAGTGCCATCTGAACCGGTTTCAGTAAAGTACCAGTACAGAGTCACAAGGCCTCCGTGTCTCCTTTCTACACGAATTGCTGCGCTGCCCACAACCAGCGCCACGACCACAAGTGCAGTGCTATCCTGCCCTGGGAACCCGGCTCCACCTGCAGGGAGCCACACCACCAAGCTGCAATACCATCGTCCCCGGCGGTCTGACAGCGGCGCTGGTGAACATCACCAGAATCTGCAGGTGGCGTCACGACAAACTTTTATTTTCTTTTTCTCTTTATTCTCTTTCTACAATTCCCCAATTTTTGGGCTGACCACCAGTGACATCCATCCAACTCCAAGCGCGGGTTCCGAGTTTCCATAGACCCCTGGGGTGAGTTACCCTTGTTCGATGGAGAAGATTGTTACAAGGAAGGCAGCCTTCCAGGAGAGGAAGGACAGAGACTTCTCGTAGCAGTATGAATTGAGGCTTCTGAAGAACTGCAAAAAGGCCAAAAGGGAGGGTAAAAAAGTGTCATGAGGGCCTGATTGGCTTTGCACCAGAATGCAGCTTTCCATGGACGATGGTATATGCAGAAGGAAGAAGGCTTCATCGTGGTTGACCTTACTTGAGAAACCAGCACAATTTAATATCGCTGCTTTACCACCCATGCCGTCAAATTGAGAGACTGAGTTCTGATGAAAGAGGCGGCTCTCAGAGATCCAGAACAGCTGAAAGCTTCCACGGGACTCAGGCGAGAAAGTTGATGACTTCTGCATACTGTTTTCTCCTCCTTCTGCTTTGATCTTGATCAGCCTGGGGATTAGGGGTAAAAGGAGGAAAAAGGTAAGGAAGGAAGAGTGGAACCAGTGAATTACCAAAGTGTCGGAACCGATCACTGGGGCGACATCTGTATACAAACCGGGGGACTTTGTGCTTCAGCCTGGGCACCATCAGATTGTCAGGAATTCAAAACTGGTCAAAGATTGTAGAGCTCAGGGACCACTCGCCGGCAGCGAGGCCCTCGTGGTTGAAAAAGTCAGCGGCCCAACTGTTCATGAATTCTTGTCCCACCTACGATAGGTTGTGGGCAACCCGACATCACTGCCCGACTGAGAGCCGTCTTCCTGGTTGATGTATGCCAAGGTCATGGCGTCAGACTGCACATGAATTGTACGCCCAAAGAGAAGGTCCTGCCAGTGGAGGAGATCCAGTAAGATCTCAATGAGTTCCAGAATGGATCTCCATTGTAGGAACACAGCACCTGCCCTTGTATATGGTTATGTTGGTTTCTCGCCTTATGGCCACTTTACACACACCAACTTATCTGTCCAACTTCTGAACAACTTACTGGTTTCAGTGAAATCATGGACACATTGCTCCATTGTACACAGCCACAAAATGGAGCAATGTGTCCATGATTTCACTGCAACCAGCAAGTTGGTCAGAAGTTGGACAGATACGGTAAGTTGGTGTGTGTAAAGTGGCCTTTACAGTTGCTTCTTCTACTTTCTCACCGATTATCTCTGTGCCAGTCGGTGGGTGAACCCTGCTGGGTAGGAGCTAATTTTTTGGCATAGTGTCAGCCTCCTAGTGGCAGCAGCATACACGATTCCCTGTGTCCCCCTATTGAGAGGGATTTTACGGTGAGTACCCACAATCTACTTTTCAACACTTTAAAGGATCGGTTGCAAGTACATTTTATTTATTTACTTTTTTACCTATGAGAAAATTCTTGAAAGGTAAAAGATGGACACGAACGAAATCTGATCCAGCAAATCACAATCCCTAATGTCTGAATGAGGCCTTAGGCTTACCCTTGACGTACCGGTGGTGCCATCATGGCGTCTCAGTATGTTGGATGATGATTGTGCTTATCATTTTGGATGGTTTTTTTTGATGCTTGCTGTTTTTAAGACTCCATGTTGCAGTGATACTGGCTCTGTATTTGGTGATGTGTAGTCACAGGTTGCAATCCATAATTTATAGACTGTTCCTCAATGAGAGTTTGGCCTCAGTGCTTAGCAAGAAGCTTATGGAAATTATGACTTTCCGGTATAAAAGCCTCTTCCAGATAAATTAAATGGCTTTGTAGTTAGTTTATATTTTTTCAACAAATCTACTGCATAGTGTGCATTGTCCCAAATAATGATTCCTAGTCTATTTCCTGCTATTCTGACTTTCACCACTAGATGTCGCACAAGTACTTAGAATCTTGCAAAAATAAAAAAGGAAAACGTTTACGGTAACCGTTTCCTCCTTGCACATTCACGTTTTCCTCCCCATCTTCTAAATGCCATAATTTTTTATTTTTCTGTCAATGTGGCTTAATTAGGACATTTTTCCCCACTATATTTTAATATAACAGCGCTGTAGCATATAGTAAAATAAAAAAAAATCTTTTATGAAGCCCAAAAAGGACTCAGGACAGCAGCAGGAAAAGGGTTAACAGTTATCAGAACCAGGTGTTGGCTGTATAATGCAGCTGGGACCGTCTGTATATGGTGCAGGCTCAGCTCCTGAGCCCGCTCCATACATGTGAATGGTGGTTGTTGTCAAGGGGTTAAGATTTAATTGTACTAGGTGTCACTTATATGCTTCTTGACTTCATAGACGGGGGCTCCACAGCAGATACAGAAGGGAATCTATAATTCTCGGTTGAATTTCTGCATTAAATTACTTTTTTTTTCTTCTGGAGGTCTACAACAAGCGATGAGCAAATACTAATATATTCGGGTTTGCGTTACTCGTACTGAGCACCTCGTACTATTCAAGTCCTCATCACGATTAACTGACCTAATGCAAGTCAATTAGTCATGGGCTCTGCCCACACACAGTCAGCCATGAAACGAGCATTTCTGGGGGAGGGAGAGAGGGTGGGATGATAATAATTTTTTTGTGTTGTGTGTGACGCCCGGCAGGGCCGTGGGGTACTCTGTGATTGGACCGGTTGGTTCGGTGGGAGGTCATGGTTGCAGTGACCTGGCTCCTTGAACCTGGGCGTGCAGAGAAAGAGGATTTTTACAAAGGGAACAGTTTGTGACTCGACCTGTGGTTAGTCTGGTCAGGGTGACCAGCGCTGCTGTGGAACCTCTGGGGCCGATGGAGTGGCAGCCTGGATGGTATCGCTCCCCACAGGTAGAGTGGGGCCCCAAGGACAGTGATGGGAAAGTCTTAGAGGTAGACAGTGGTGACAGTAGTCATGGTCATAGCTGGGAAGTGGGACGAGAGGGCGGGAAATGACTGGAGGATACAGGAGTTTGTAGTCCAGGGCACTGATGACCAGGTCCAAGAGGGTCAAGGCAGCCGGGGAGCAGTTGGATTGCACCCAGCCAGGTGTATTTGAGGTCTGCCTGCTCCGCTTCCGCAGTTCAGAGTTCCAGTGCTTTGGTGCTACTCTGCGGCCCTCTCTCTCTCTTGCTTTGCTGTGAGCCTGTATGGCAGGCAGCACAAGCCCCTCGTGGACACTGACTGATGGCTAGTCGCTCAGGGCCCTCTCCACTGCTGTGCTGCTGGGTCTGAAGTGCGTCCGGGAAACGTGCAGTCTCCTATCCTCTAGAAGTAGTCAGCGGGTCTTGCAGGTCCCGACTGACCCAGGACTCTGGGGTCCTTCCTTAGTGCTGCCTGGGATGAGCCTCTCAGTGGCTCCACTCTCCAGGTCCTTCCTCGTTGTCCTCTCTCCTAGGCTCCTCATCTAGATTCCTCACTTGTTCCTCCCTCCCCACTCTTTTCTACTACTAAGCCCTCCTCCTTGCCAGAATCAGAGCAGCTCCCCTGAACATGGGTTCAGAGCTCCCCCTTCTGGCTTGGAGTCGAGAAGGTGTATGTGTGAGTGGGGTACATTGCGTAGGGCCTTCTTCTGCTCCCAGGCATGACATTACCCCCAGTAAAGGAAACCACTTCACTGTGGCACCCAGACCCTCGGGGCGCCACATGTGTGTTCATGGCATGCAACACCTTGCTCTACCCCCCCAGTTGATTGTTCCTCTCATGGTTTTGGCTATAAATACTGAGGTAAAAAACTCACCAAATATTCAACGTGTGCATGTGGCCTGAGAGGTCAGGTAAGGTCCTATTCTGCCACGTGCACACATTGAGTATTTGGTGAGTTTTTTACCTCAGGATTTGTAGCCAAAACCAGGAGTGGAACAATCAGAGGAAAAGTATAATAGAAACACGTCACCACTTCTGTATTTATCACCCACTCCTGGTTTTAGCTACAAGTACTGAGGTAAAAAACTCAACATGTGAACAAGGATTAAGGCGACGTGTACACATTGAGTATTTGATGAGTTTTTTTACCTCAGTATTTGTAGCCAAAGCCAGGAATGGGTGATAAATACAGAAGTGGTGACCGTTAGCTATGAGCGAGCACTACCATGATCTTGCGGAAAAATGTTTGTTTCCTATTGACTTTGATTATACTCTGTACTCTAGTTGCACTCATCCGAACATCCAACTGCTTGTTCCGAGTACCCAAGCATGGTAGTAGTGCTCACTTATCACAAGTGCAGGTGTTTCTATTATACTTTTCCTCTGATTGTTCCACTCCTAGTTTTGGCTACAAATCCTGAGGTAAAAAACTAACAAATACTCAGTGCGCATGTGGTCTTAAACTTGGGTATTATTATTATTTATATAGCGCCATTAGATTCCATGGCGCTTTACATGCGGAAAGAGCAGACGAGGACAAGTACAATAAATGTGCACAATCAGGTCATACAGGTACATCAGGAGAGAAGATCCTGTTGAGCCCCCTAATCGCCTAGAGTGGGGGCTGCATGCGCTCGTGGCCCCCGAATTGAGTTGTCAGTTAACTTACTGAAGTATCTGTTTCTTCCTAACATGTGTTTGTCGTTATAGGTGCCTTAATATTCATGAGGTATCCTCATGATGGATGGTAAAGGGTTAAGGGTCCCTGTGGTGAGGTAACAGAAGCAGGTGATCGCTGTGATTGGCTGTCCTGCTTGTCTGATAAGTTTGCACCTGATTGGTTTGAAAAGTGCGGGAGAGTGGAGTAGTTATGCCCCGACCTCAGGGATTTTCAGTCACTGTCTCTGAGGAGACGAAGAAAAACGCACTATGAAGGAGCTCCGGTGCAGCCACTAGTAAGAACTCCTACGCCTATCATTACCATAGACTCTGCAAACCTGAACTGCCAGAGTTACTTCGAGAGCAGGAGGCTGAGATTGACCCGGGGAGACGCCGGGTCAGAGACAGGTGCCAAGACAGTGGTGTTCCCTGATGGTATACTCACAGGAGGTCTCTCCAGTCCGACAGACCCGTGGTTCTGGCGGACAAAAACGAAAGATAGCCTTGGAGGAACTGTTACATCGCAGGCCGGAGCTTCACGGGATTCCTAAATATCGCGGGTTGTCCTGGCGGCGGGAAATCACCAGGCAACAGCCGGTGGGGGGCGCAAGAAGTCAGGGATGATGGTACAACAGCGGAGCGCGCTCCTTTCACTACGGATTGGGGTGACCGCAGGCACCCGCATGCTACTGCAGCGGCGCTGGGATGTTGCCGGGGCTAGGATGGGGCACGGGCTAACAAAGGGTCACTCCAGGCCCGTACACAGAAGCCCCCAGCAACACAGCAACTAAGGCCTGGGATTCACAGGAGGACAATTTCCCAGGCGAGGACGCCGGGGAGTCCATGACTGTGAAACCCAGGACCCAACATAAGTTCAAGGACAGCGAACTAGAGATCCCAACTACAGAGGATGGAATGAGTAAGATTTCATCTATAGATAATGCTGGTAATGATGTTCTGTTTGCTCACAGTCTACATGAGACAGCAGTGAGAGAAGCGCTGGCTGGTCGCCTGGCAACCACCAAGCCTAACGGCCCCGTCACACACTACAATATCGTTAACGATATCGTTGAAATATCATGGGTTTTCAGTCAATCTAACTACATCGTAACAACGTCGTTCAGTGTGACATGTACATAATCAACGATAATCGGGCAGATCGTTGATGGGAGCTTTGTGAACCGGACCTTAAACCAAGGTTGATGAGCGTTCGTTCAACCTGCAGCATGGGTATGTGTGACACCTTGATAACGATGTCGTTAACAACCTCGCCTATTGGGAAGTGAAGGACATAGGCGAGCTAACAATCGCAAGTATCGTTTGCTTGTTGCGGAATCGTTGCTGCATCGCTGACGATATCTATATGTGTGACATTTCACTAGCGATCATTGAACGACGTTCAAGCGATCTAGGTCAAGTCAGATCGTTGATCAGATCGTTCGACCATTGAAGCGTGAGACGGGGCCTTAAGACAGATCTTCCTGCTTCAGCTGCGGTAGGTTTTCTGGAATAACAGAGGCCCTGCTGAAGGAAGTCATAATATGTAAATATCCCCCCTTCGCTTTCATTTAACTAGTGCTATGAAGGACAAAATAAGGCAGTGTGGCACCCCTCTGGCTAGGCGCCACAGGGAAGTACTACACTGTGACAACTAATGTGTTATCCCTGTAAGTTGTCAGTTCAGGGTTTAACCTATGGAGTCTGTTCTTGCACACACCTAGGACTAGACTACTTAGAATAGGGGGGGACCGGTAATTTAGTAGGTCCCAAAAGGGGGTGGAGCCTATTGTAGAGTTAGTGAGAGAGTGACAGTTTAGAGACAGACGGTGCTGGGAAGGCAGGAAGGACAGGCCTGACAGCACAGCCGACAGGAGGGAGCCTCATCTTTAAGTGGGGGCCCAGGACAGCAAGAAAAGGTCCAGGACTGGTTGAAGCCAGCTGGTCATGTTGAGGGAAACACCGGCAACGCGGGAAGCCGAGGCGGTCAGAAGTTCACCTCTGACCGTAGACCGACGAGCTGCAGGCCCATTGTAACCGGGTTGCTGAAAGCGCCATAAGGTACCTCGGTCCTCAGGACTAAGAACCGGTTCAGGACACTAGAGGAGAAGGGCTAAAATCGAGGTGCCGGCGGGAGGCTTTGCTTACTTGGGCCCCCCGTCCAGACCAGTAGGGCACAGACCTTGCCTACTAGCTACAGACTCTAGGACTGGCGGGAGAGCGCTGCGAGGGTGGTAGAGACTGGGAAGAGTGAAGTTAACCCTGAAAGACAAAGCGAGCAAACATCCAGAGACTCCATAAGGGGGACCCTGAGCTGGCAACATCCACCCGGTAAACCAAACTGTACCGTGTTCCGTTTTACCATCTGCCGGTACCTAATAAAGTGGAGTAAAACTTGAACTGGTCTCCCTTATTCTTCCCGCCGGTGCCCGGAGGGCTTAACACCGCCACCAGTAGCTCATCAGAGGGGTAAGAACCATTATGGCAACAACTACTCCTCTCATCCTCATCCTTCACCGCTGCCCTAAGGTAAAAGCTCCACCTGTAGGGAGCTGGACTACTGCTGCACCCACCATCACCTCAGCGGCCGGCTTGCAGCGCCGGTACCATATTACTGGGAACTACAGGTGGCGTCACGTTCCCCTGTAAATATTCCCTTCTCTCCCCACCATCTACTCAAATGATAACCAGGGCACGGAACCGGGATCCCGACCATCCGTGATTTCCCCACCCAAGCTGACATCAGTCCCGGTGTCCGAGTACCCCTTGCTCTGGCCACATCATTTTCTGGCGTCTACTAGCAGAATAGAACCAGCCTGGTGGAACCAGGTAAAGAGCGCCTAAAGGACTTTATTAACTGCTTGTAAACTGCCAGGCCGCCATTACAGAAATTGTACTGCGCCACAGCGAAGGAAAAGAGCGGGAAGATATGCCCCGCCCCTCCGCTCTGCCGAGGAGTGACGAAAGTATTGGTGGGCTCCGGAAAAGCCCAAAAGGCTCGCCCCTAGGATCTTCGTGGTGGGCGGGTCAAGAGATGTAAAAGAGACTATGTGCTGGCCCAGGGGCATGCCTCGGCCCCTCTGCATACATGGGCCATCCAAGAGGCGTCAAAAAGTCTCCCCGCCCCCCTTGCTCTCAAACAACCAAGGGGGTGGGTCGAGCGCCAGCCCACACCAGTTCGGGACTATAAGAATCAAGCAGGGTGCGGCCGGAAGCAAATACAAGATACCTGGTCAGGCTCTTGACCCGTTACCTAGAACCGGTTGTGAGGCAATGGCTGTCCCCAATTTCAAACAGCTGATCCAGGAGATCGAACAGGACATTCTGGTCGACCGGGCTGTTCCAGGTGTGTTGACTCTGGAGACAGAGGGAGAAGACAGTGCCTTCTGGAGGACGGCACTTAATGATCTGTGGGCACAAATCCAGGTGGTCACAGAATAGACCGTCCGCCGCTGGGGAGCAGAGATGGTGCTCCAGCTGAAGTGACAGCAGAGGGCTCAGAGCGACCAGCAGCGCCGGGTGACTGTTGCAACCCAGTCGGATCACCTGGTAACCCTCGAACCTGTTGCTGAACCCCCGCAACCGGTTGACGCACCACTTGCGGAGCTCGGAGAGGAGGATGCCGCCAAGGTGGGAGACCTAATCCAGTTCGCAGAGAAACCCGAGCAGTCTGAAGAGGAGTCGGTGGAGTACATGAGCGGCTTGGTTGGTGTCGGGGAGGAGGAGAATCTGGAGGAGGAAGGAGTTTTCGCCGGTACGGAGGAGGCCGGGCCCCGCGAGCTATGGAGGGTCGCGGTACCAGCATCAGTCACTGTGGTCAGAGAGAGGAGAGCGGTACTTGCACCGATGATGATGAACACACCTGGCAGCCGGTAGGTCGCCCCTAGTTCACCTGACCTGACCCGGGCGATGAGGCTGAACGGCACCGTCGGCACGAGGCTTGGTATGCCAACGAATTAGAGACTCGCCAGGCCCGCGTCATGGCCCGTAGTCAGCCCCCAAACCAATGTAACAGGGGGGTGGTTACCACCGTGATTTCCCCACCCAAGCCGCCATCAGTCCCGGTGTCCGAGTATCCCTTGCTCTGGCAACATCAGCAGCACGATTAAATTGATAGTTTTATCAATGCTGCCCAATTTTAATCCTTTAATTACAGGTGTTAGGAAGAAAGAAAAATCAGATTTGAATGTGGATAGGAGAAAGATCTACAGATCGTTCCACTTCTGATTTCAGGATTTCTCCATGTATGTCGCTGTACTGGCTTATTCCAGCACCTTGATATTATTCTCAATGTATATACAAAATATGGGAGCTCAGCTTGGCTGAGCTACAATGAGGCATTTCAGCAGAAGGTAGCAGTACATCCTAATATATGTTGGGGGGTTGAGGATGTAGGTCTTTGGATAAATTTCATGTTGCCCCAGCACTACAATGCTCTGAGGATGGCGTCTCCACAGCCGCTGAAGAAAGGAATATGTTTTTCATTTAATGATGCTGCTATACATGGTGATTACATGGGGTGTACTGTCTTTGGGGGTGTCAAGGTGCCGTCGTCCCAGATGCGGCACGTAAAGGGAGTATTTACAGGGGATTTGTCGTGACGCCACCCGGGGTATGTGGTCAGTAAGATCACCGCTGCCTTATTCCTACTGGGGACGGTGACTTGGGGCAGCATGGATGGTAAGCCCTCCTCGGGTAGGGCGGAGGGTCCCCAGGGCAGGTGTAGTAGTGATGGAGGGGCCTGGTGAGGGATTGTGCTCTGTGCAAGACACTTACTTCGCTGCTGCAGCTTCTCCAGCCAACATGTGTGGAAAGCAGTCTCCGGCTCCTCAGGTGGGATTCTGTTGTGACACTGGAAGGAAACAGTCTCAGGCAGTGGTGAGCTTTACCTAAAGTTCTTTAGCAGCAGGTCACAACAGTTTACAAGTTACAGTTCTTTCAGCTCTTCCAAGTTATAGTTCTCGCACTTTAGCACTGCTCTGGGTAACTGGGTTTATGCAGCTTAGGCAGCTCCTCTGCGTTGCTTCCCTCAAGTCCTTTCAGACCTTTTTGTCTCTCTGTTTCTTCACCCATAGGTTGTGTCTGGCCTTCACGGGCTTTTGGTGTGATGATTCCCTCTCTGTCAGGGTCACTAGCCCTAGTATGATTGCTGTGTTCCTAGACTGTGGTGGTGGGTAGGCTGCAGGTCATAGAGTACCTGCTCCACGCCGGTGTGTCTCGTGATTAGGGTCCTAGAGTGCCCCATGTCACCTCTACAGAGACGGCTCTCTGGCTGTAGCCTCCAGTGTCCCAGGTATGGCTGTGGGATCACCAGGCTCCTTCTTCCTCATTGGTTTCAGCCATGCCAGTTTATATAAAGCTGCAGCAGGCATTTCGTTCTTCCTGAAGTTACATGGTAAAATCTCCTGGTTATCATTGTTTCCTGACAATTTCTGAAAGGTAAGAGACTAACGCACTTCCGGCCGGACGGAAGGAGGCCTATATCTCTTGATTTATTGGAATACAAATATGAGCTGTTTTGCGTTCTGTTTGATAAACTTAAGATTCTTTTGTTCAAATCCTGTTTTTCTTTAGCGTTCTTTGGACCATTTATCACTGGCAAATTGAGTTGCTATGGTAAGTATCGCTGATCAGGTTTGTCTTCGGGGACGTGTCTGTCTCCAAGAACAGAGTTGCTCTTTTGGTTCGCAGGTTCCAGATGGACCAGATTGGGAAGAGAGTGATGGTTAACCATTGTGCCTTCCCGGGATCTGTGATGTTTCACTTTTTAATTTACACAATTGGTCAGCGTTTCACCAGGCGTTTGATGGCCTAATTTTCATGCATAGGAATGATGATCCATAAACAAGGTTTCAATCCAATTCGATATGACAGCGCTTTTTATCCAAATTGGGTTTGGGAGATTGCCAAATTTTGTCTCATTCCTTCCATATTGGGGCAGTGTCTGAGGCAGCTAGGTTGAGTTTCCGGGAGGATAAAATTAGGAACACACACTTAAAAGTGGGCTCCTGTGAGAGCCAAGTGGTAGGTTCGACCAGATGCCCTTGTTTAATCTCTAGGTCTCTTTCACATGCAGAAGGACAGTATGGATCCTTTGACATTTATTTGTCTATTGGTCAGAGAAGAGGACCCAGGGGCAGATTATGAGTCTTTCATTTTGACCATTCTATAATTGGTCTTTAGTGGTATGGCCTCAGGGGAAGGAATTGTGAGGCATTATGCCTTTCTTTTCAAAATCTTGCTGAATACTTTCCTCCTCTAGATCTTATAGTTATCCATCTTGCTGGGAACGATCTTGGGAGGATGTGTACACAGGATATGTTGTGGCGATTTCGCCGTGACTTGGAGGTTACCAAGCTATCCTAACGTGACCTTAACCTTTTCCAGGGTAGTTCCCCGCTAGGAATCTATGTTTTTGGAAACGAACCAGCAAAGATTTAATAAAGCCCTGGGGAAGCGTTTTTGCCAGTGGCCGACGGATTTTCATATCGACACATTGATATGGAGGTTTTTTACCGGGCCTAGATCAGAAATATGGGGTACATCTGGATTCTGTCGTATCGGATATATTTGACATGGGTATCCGGTCGGCAAGAGAGAAATGGCTGAGGGGTTTGGGGTGGCCACACTATAATCTGTGTGGCCGTTTGGGGAAAGTTCTGTTTTCAAGTTGGTCGTTATAATGGTTTTAATGGACTTTACAAGTTGGAGTTTAATGAGTTGAAAAAACATTGTTTATGGAAAAAGTTAATTAATATATATGGATTATTTATTAAAGGTAACCCTATTAAAAGCCTCTCGGCCATTTCATGCCAACCAATGCCTGGTGTTATTATTATATAATCTGTTTAGCTTATAATATTAGGGGTGGGGCCTACGATCCCATGTCCGCGAAGGCTCACAGTCTACGATATAGGCTGTATAATACAG
This sequence comes from Allobates femoralis, assembly GCA_033576535.1. Taxonomy (NCBI): domain Eukaryota; kingdom Metazoa; phylum Chordata; class Amphibia; order Anura; family Aromobatidae; genus Allobates; species Allobates femoralis. The sequence goes on from JARQOC010000003.1 coordinate 49,068,548, forward strand.
CTGTCACCTGGGCTAGGAGAAGCGGGCTCCGCTCTTGAGCCCGCTCCATTTATGCAGTGCGCACATTCATTGGTGGATGTTGCAAGGTAAAACCTGGGCAGAGTGGCCCCTCAGGGGCTATGGGTCCCATGGTGTTGGGTCTTGGCAGCAGCGGCCCTGATAACCTGGAACAATCCCTATTCCAAACAAGGATCAAGTATTTACGCTTGGCCTTTGGATATTAGTGGTGCCCCTGTGGATATAATATGTGTAATCTGGATGGGTGCCCTGGTGCAGGACCCCGTTTACATGATGCACCATGACCCCTATCAGAGGATCTGACCTGGCAGTAAAGCTCTTCTCTTCGTTCTCCTGTGCCAGCGTTTTCCATATTTATGCAGTGTTGGATGCACAGCAGGACGGAGATCTATGAATACTATTATCTGTTCTCCACCAGAATGATCTGCTTTAAAAATAATTGTCTAATGCCGGCAAGGAAAGACGGTTCATTCTCCATAGAGAGCCCGGATCCTCTGTATATAATGTGCATCAGGCCCCATCAAGGCCAGATTATATAGGGGGCGAATGTGGCTGAGTCCCAGTCCTCACAGGTCATGGTTTGTGGATTTCCAATATAGACTACCAGCCATCATCTCTGTCCAGACTGTAATTTGTTTCCAATTCTGACACAACCAAAGAAAGAAAAAGAAAAAATGGTTGAACAAGCTAACCTGATTACCAGCTGCTACACCTCTTCCCAGCTGTTACTCGATCTCCTCCCTCCTTGCCTGTCTGACAGCTCCTCAGTGTCCCTCCTCCATGCTGCTGCTGAATCTTTGCCCATATAACCTGATTCTTAGTTCCTATACTTCCTCCCTCCTTGGTGCAGCTGATACATTTTCTCTGACTTGGCTTAATTGACAGCTTCTCTGGTTCCCTCCTTTTTTCAGCGGAATCTCAATGGATATATCCTGATTAGAAGCTTTTCCTTGTCCCTCTTCCCTGCTGCTGCTGAATCTCCACCCACCTTGCATGATTCACAGCTCTTAACTGTTCCTTCTGAATCTGCACCGTCTTGCACCTCCTCAGCTTCCCTCATTTTTCCTGCTGATAAATCGTCCCCTATTACACAGATCACTCCTCAGTGTCCCTCCTCCCTGTTGCTGCTGAGATCTTACACTGCTTTGCAAAAATTGCATATGTCAGTCAAGCTCGGTGGGAGGAGACTGAATACATTTGGACTTGTGAGATTTCTCATTGCATAAATGACCTGCCTGATGTAATAGGGGCATCGATAATAGACTGCTATAGGGACAGAAATGCATCTCATGTGATGGTGTGAATGGCACCCTATGCAGATGTGTGCATTTTGAATGCTTAGCAGCCACCCCATGGATGTTTAAGTTAGTAAGTGGTTGTTCAATAGTATTTTGCACCTGTGTTGCCTCCATCTAGATCAATGAGGGTCTGCTCCTCCCGGTTGGGCATTTGTGTCTAATTATGGGATTGTAAGTATAGCTTTTTTTTATTTTTTTTTTTTTATGTTTTTGATGTTTTTATTTTCTTTTCAGTTGTGAATGTGCCCGAGGCCGTAGCCATGGTCAAGCAGTTTATTTTCTGCACCCCATAATGCTATAGAAAATTGAATTGAGTGAGTGGTGGTATATGATGGCTGCAGTCAGGGGCGGACTGGCCAGGTGCCCCCCAGGCTGGCTATAATGGCCTCACCCAGGGCCACCCTCCTGCTCAATGGGCCGGTCAGGCTCTGCCTTGCCGCAGTCGCTCGGCCCACAGCAGCCGGCCAGGCGACGGGCAGCGTGGCGAGTGTGCTGCTAGCACCCCCCCTTCCCACTCTTCACCTCGCTGGACTCCACTAGCACCCCACTCCCCCCCTCTCCTCATCTAGGGCTGACATCAGGTCAATGCCTCCCTGAGTCAGCCCATGTCTTAAAGGCAATAAACTAAAAAGGTGAACCAAGCGCAGATAGGGTCTTATCTTTTTAGCAATCGGCGGCTTAAGAGCCGTAACGATCACTGCTCACCTGGTCTAGTTGTGTGACACACAACCAGTATGAAAAGCATGTAATGGCGGCGGCTGCTGGACCCACACCTCCACGTGCTATGTGGTCGAATTCCAGAATTGTCCAGGGACAATGTGTCGTCGGTCAAATAACTCAAATCGAAAGTTCACTCTATACATTTATTGGATCCATCCAACGCGTTTCGGAGCCTGCTATGCTCCTTCATCAGGGAGTGTATGAGGTTACAGACATGTCATATCGCATTGATATATACTTATGCACGGTTATATATACATTGATTAAGAATATATTTTAATACATTGTTCTTCACTATTTGACACACATAAGTATCATATAATTTAAGATTAAAAGTATAATTTTAGTAATAAAACAGCCACGGGTACCAGGATCACAAGACAACATTTGGAATAGCGCAGTGGTTTATTCACAGGATGGATGAACATTGAGACATCAACACTAATAGGTTCAATTCTCCAAGATATATATATATGTATATTTTTACTGAATATGCTCAATTTTATGTTTTTTTATTATTATTTTTTATCTTTTTATGTATTAAATGTAATATTATTGCAACGGTATAATTGTTTTATAGTTTTTTATATGTAAATGTTTATATATGTAATTTAATCTAATTCCAAGGTGTTTTAAATCTATTGAACGAGCCTGAAACAAAGTGTAAAAAAATGCCTCCTCTGACGTCAGTGTACACTCCTTCTGACGTCACGATCATGTGATGAAGGTGTATACATTGATTAAGTATATATAAATGCGATATGACATGTCTGTAACCTCATACACTCCCTGATGAAGGAGCATAGCAGGCTCCGAAACGCGTTGGGTGGATCCAATAAATGTAGAGAGTGAACTTTCGATTTGAGTTATTTGTGGCGGTGCGAACCGTCGACACATTGTCCCTGGAAAATTCATGTCTTATAAATTCACACACATACAATAATAATTTCTACGTTCTTTAGTTAACCGGCTCTTCAGGTAGAGTTAAGGATGGCATCTTATTTTCTCCAACAGAGGCTGCAAGATTGTAGGGGAAAGGCTGGGTTATCCAAATCCTACAGATATAAAGCCACAATAGTCCTCTACCTCACAACTGCTATGCTCCTTTTCCCAAAGCTGTGCCAGTGTCCTTCAGCTGGTCACCCCTTCTCTAAAGATCCCTATTTACGGGCCAACAGTGTACTTGCCACGCCCCAGGGCAGGGGTACTTGGAGCCGGGCCCTCTCTACGTCCAGTTCAGGGCTTCGGGGTATCACTGTGACGTGACCAGACTTCTTAGGCCCAGGTGCAGCAATAAAAAGGGGGTGAAAAACAAAGGAATAAAGAGTTTTTATAAAATGTTCGTGATGCCACCCCTGGGTCGTGGCGACTGCTGTCATTCAGACCTCTGGGGATGATAATGGCGACAGCTGGGATGGTGAGCCCTCCACGGTTAAGGCTTTGTCCCCAGGGCAGGTGTAGGGAGGTAAGGTCAGGGCTAGACGCTCAACCCTTCGGACAGTTCCCACTGCCGGCTTGTAACAATCAGTGTGCGGCTCTGCAGGCAAGCTCTGTTGCAGTTGCATAAAATTACATTTAACTCTCAACAGTTCACAAGGTACAGACAGTTCAATGTAGGTTCAAACACAACCTTGCAGCTGGGACCGTTCAGTGACTGCACTCCCTCTCTAGTCCCTTTCCGGACCTCTTTCACAGTTCTGAGTGCTAGCTACGGGCCAGCAATCGGGTCTTTTCCTGGGGGAGCTCAGCCTGTCCCCCTGACCCTAGTCTGATAGCCTTTCCATCACTGCACCGAAGTCTAGGTTCCGGGCATGAAGTCACTTCACTCCGCTGGTTAATCTGTGGTTGGGGCATGTGACGTGCCCCAGGGTTCTGTGGACTCGAGCATCTAGGCCCTCAGCTGCAGTTGGGATGTCACTGGTGGGCTGCCCAGACCCGTGGCCCTGGTGGTCTGCTTTAAAAAAGGGGAAATTGAAATGGGAATTGTTTGTCGTGACGCCACCTGTGGTTTCTGGTGACTGCATCAGCACTGCGTGGGGCCTCCGGGGATGATGGATGGGCAGCTAGGTGTTGAAGCTCCCCACAGGCGGAGCTAGATCCCTGGGGAGTTTGGTAATGATGATGAGGGATGGAGCATTGATTTGGCCGGGCTGTTACGTAACGGGACAGTCTCTGTGGATGGCAGGGGCGAAGGTTGAGGAATTGACACCACACACACCATAGGTTGTTTCGTTACCTTTAACTGATGACTAGGCAGGTAGAAGTCCAGGTACTGATGGGAGGTCAAGAAGCATAACTGGATCTCCAAAGTGAGTGGGTATTGTATGGGGCCACAAGGGAGTGGGGTACTCAGGTCTCGGGCGGTCAGTCGCGGGGATGTCACGTGTGGTCTGTGCCCGAGCCTGTGCCCTTGGGTGACAATAAAAAGGGTGTATTTACAGGGATAAGGGGTTGTCAGTCATGACGCCACCTGTAGATTCCGGTGAAGGCACCGGTGCTGCTTGGGCCTCCGGGGTGATGGGCGGCAGCAAGATGGAGTGGCTCCCTACAGGAGGAGCAGAGTCCCCGGGGCGTTGGAAGTAGGAATGGATGGTGGAGTCCGGCAGCACAGTCGTTGCTGCACAGGGTTAGAGTAGGGGAACGTAGTCAGTGTCGTGTAGGATGGTTAGAAAGAGGGACATGCACACATTAAAGTCATTTGGTACCTTTACTGATGACTGGTTACAGGTACACACGTCCGGAGTGAAGGAAAACACTTTGGGATCTCCACAGCAAGTAGGGTTGTAGGCCTCCTTATTCTGCTTTCCTGTTCTGAGTCTGGCAGGTATGGAACCTACCGGACCGTTACTTCTCTCTCTCCACACCCGTGTTGCTGCACTGAGGGCCACTGCCATCTCTCTCCACGGTCCCTGGCTCTCAATTGTTGGGTGCTGCGGGTGTCCGGGAAGCTAGGCCTCCTCGGGATGCTGGTTTCTCTGCTGGGTCTATTTCCTCTGTCCCCTGCAGACTCGGCCTCCAGTGACCGGTGTTCTGGTTGGGTGAGTCGGTATGGCTCCTCTGCCCCCGGTAAAGTGTTTCTCGCCTTTGCCTTCGATCCCTACTCTGCAGGTCCTCACACTGACTTTTGTGTGTACTGGTTCGGGCCTAGCACGGCTCCAGTACCAGTTCAGCTCACTAGTCTCTGAGGTACCTTACAGCTCTTCTAGCGTCTGCACAGTCTGACTCCGCCCCCAGCACCTCTATTTATAGGGGGAACTGGCTTAAGGCAACCAGTTGGGCCCCCCCTACAGGCCTGGGCTGGATGGTGTTGGGTGTAAGTGGGTTACTCGCTGTGGGAAATCCTTCAGTGTCCTAGGGAACCCTGTGGTTACCTGTACAGGGTGCCACAGTATAAGGCCTCCTTGTCTCTTTCCCTGTGTGTGTGAAGCCCCTGCCCCGTGTGAAACTTGGCTGGCCTCCTCTGCTCTCCTATCACCTGTGGTGTTGTTGGGAAACCCACAATGGACTGCCGCTATCCCTCTCTCCACGGTGCCTGGCTCCCTTGTTGGTAGCTGCACAGATCCCTGGGAGACTGAAGTCTCCACGGAAAACCGGTATTCTCTGCTGGGCTAGCTGCTCTCCAGCAGACTCGGACTCCGGTGTCCGGGATGCTCTCTGGAGTGAACTAAAGATGGCTCCTTGATCCCCACTGTACTCTTTCTTTGTTCTCTCCTCGCCTTCCAACCCCACTCTTGGGCCCTGCATGACTACTCTGAAGGCTGTTCAGGGTCACTGGCTCGGGCCTAGGGGGGCACTGACCACCAGAACGTCTTCACAGCTCTTCTAGCATCTGTACACTTTAACTCCACCCCCAGCACCAGTATTTATAGGGGATCTTGCCTAAGAGCAGCAAGATTAGGTTCCCCTACTGTCCTGGGGTGTAAGGTGTTGTTTGCTCTATGTACCCACTGTGGAAACCCATCCATGCTTTAGGTGAGTCAGTGGCACCCTGGCTTCAACCCGGCTCCCCAGTGTCCTCTCACCTCTTGGACCCCTTCTTCCTTCCCATGGGAGGCTGCCTGAGACCCGAACTAGCCATATGATGGCACTGGCTGCTGGGTCTAGATTCTGCCACTCTCCACTTACAGTCTGTCATGCTTTTCAGGTGTCTCGGCTTGGGAGTTCGGTCCCTTCTGCCACAGCTCACCAGGAACACGAACCTGTGCTCACTCCTCGAGCCCTCCCAACTTAGTGTTCCTAGCATTGACTCTAGTTCCTCCACCCCCTTCCTGGGCTTTTCTCTGGTTCTCCACCCATCACTTCACTCCCCCCACTAACCCTTGCCTGAAAAGGAGTACTAGGACTAGGGATCGGGGGATATGTCGGGTGTTTGTGCGAAGTGCAGATATATAAAGAAATAGGCAGCACTCACCAGGATTTTGCAGCAGTGGTCTCTTTAATCCATCATGTTATGGAATCATGACAGGGTGCAGGGAGGTGACCACAGAGGGCGGACGACGGGTCCTGTCATGATTCCATAACATGATGGATTAAAGAGACCACTGCTGCACAATACTGGTGAGCGCTGCTTATTTCTTTATATATCTGTTACTGCTAGTGCTGTGGATTAGCACCACCAGGGGAATAATCTGCCTACAGGGCAATCCACCCGGAGCATGACGGTTGATATTGCCACTTAGTGCCCTGAAGCCTTACTATATGATGTTTGTGCGAAGTGTCCCACCTACTAGTCCCAGCTGCAGTACCTTACTGTGGCCACCAGCCTGCAGAGGCGCCACATACTTTTCACAAGCTTGCCATATTAGAGTCCCCTTTGTCACCTAAGTTGTTTCTGCCTCTGGTGAACTAACTGCATCCGGAGCTCAGTCTACTTAATTTCTATACATCCTTTATTCTTCCTGTCCTACGCGTTTCGAAGCCACCTTTGAGCTCCTTCCTCAGGGACATCAACTTGATGTCCCTGAGGAAGGAGCTCAGAGGTGGCTTCGAAACGCGTAGGACAGGAAGAATAAAGGATGTTTTACTGAAGCACTGTCTTCTCCGTGACTTTGTGACACAGCAGCGCGGACCGTCACACACCTCTTTCCTTACATCTGATACCAGTGTTCCACGTCCTGTGGTAGGTGGAGGTCCAGCAGCAGCTACATTTCTCGCGTTCCAGCCGGTTGTGGGTTTGCACAACCCAGCAAGGTGAGTGGCCAGCACACATCACCTTTTTCCAAAAAAGTGTCATCATTGATAGGGCACTATTCTGCGCCTCGCTTTGTCTCCTTGTGTTTACACAGTATAATTTCTATACATGTCCTTTTGCTTCTACACCTTAACTGAACTTGAACCAAGGAAATACCTCACTATCTGGTCCCTAGCAGTTCTCCCCTTATGGGATAATCAGCATTAACTCTGTCTGCCCCTGCAGCCCGTTGCTGATCAAACCTAATCTGTCACCAACATTCATTTCTACACTGCTTGCATTACTTTTCTACATAAATATTAAGTTACTATACACTATAATACCTTACACAATACTACATTGCATATGCATTGCACTATTAGGCTGGTTTCACACTACCGTTTTTTGGAATCCGGGTAAAACTTTCATCCCACCGGATTCCCCTGCAATTGTAAACCGTGATGCAACTGGATGCACCTGCGTTGGTATTATCATTCTTCCGTCTCACGGATCAGTGATCATACCGGTGAGCGAGCATCCGTTTGATTACCTTTTTCGCTGGATCCGGTTGTAAATGACAAGCCCACAAATGGCATGCCCAGAACCCAGAAACCCGAATCCGGTGTCCAGATCAAGCGGGATCGGGATTCCACCGAATTAGAGTTCCATAGAGCCACATTCAAATTGAACCCATAGTGCACTGGATTTGGGTGTTCACGGTTCTGAAACGGATACATGACCGTAGGTTCACCCTCTTCGGTGGGGTTTCCTGACACTCTACGAAAGACATAATGATAGGGAACTTGGATTGTGAGCCCCAATGGGGACAAAGTTGCTGAGGTATGTTAAGCTCTGTGGAATTAATGGCGACATATAAGTGAATAAATATTATTATTATTACACAGTGAATAATTATAGGGAGAAAGCAGCCATGTTTTCCTCAATTAATACACCTTTAAATACCTTTTTTTTTCAAAATCACCTGAATTAGGATTTTTTTCCATCCCAAACATCTCTTCGTCTGCTCAGAACTTATTTTCTAGACAAATATCAAGTTCAGTTGTAAGCACCAGCCTGAATGGCGCCACTTGTGACTTCATCCCGCTTCCATGTTTGTGGACTCCTGCCGTTCGCTGCACGACATCTCATGACGCTAGAACTCCCCTTTAATGGGACACAAACAAACAAGGAACACGCCGGCTTCTGTTGATCTGTCGGGATGTTTAGTTTTCTGCCAATCTGGAAAATTTCATTGCTCGTGGCTGAATAAACAGCTTGTTAAAAAAAAATGTGCATTTTACTAAGTTTACTTCTGCCCTTTCCGGATAATCGAGACAGAAAATATCAACACCCTGAGTTTATTGTGGGGTGATTAAAGGACCATGATATGTTAAAGATGGCCATAAATGACGTGGGTCCCATATATCCCCAGTTAGCCGGTGGAGATTTGGCGTTGCACGCATCAACTCTCTCCATCTCTTGCAATGGGAGTTCTGATTATGGTAAAGAACAACTTGAATTCACAGCTGAATGCAGAATTATGGCGGTACCTGTACTAGCGCAATTTGGAGTACAGCACAGCTCCTCTATTAGCCATCAGCATTTCTGTGCTACAGCTGAGGCAACCGTGGGGTCTGTCCTATTCCCCAAAGCTGATATTGTAGCATCTGATAAAAATAAACCTATTGAGGCAGATCTACTATTGTGTGTAGTCTTGACGGGTGGCACGTCTTGCAGCACAGACATGCAGCGCTGGGGTCCTAGGTTCAAATCCCACCAATGACAACATCTGCAAGGCATTTGTATGTTCTTCTCATCTTTGCGTGGGTTTCCTCTGTGTTGCTCTGATTTCCTCTCACACTACAAAGACATACTGATAGGGAATATACCGTAGAGTCTTGCTGATGTCTGGGCTGTCAGTAGTTGATTGACAGTGTAGATTTCCATTCTGGTTCTGGGAGGTGCTGAGTTGCTCAGGTGTTCCATCTTTCCTGTAATTGCTCTGCTAATTTACTGAGCAACCTCTCCCAAAATGCTGCACAGTCGCACATTCTATTTAAAATGGTGTTTGGTCTGCACTCCTGTGATTGTCTTGTTCTAATCTTTGTTATCTGACCCCAAACTGTAGCCTGAGTTCTCTTTTGTCTGCTCCCTGTACTTGTTGTGATTAGTGATGCGCAAGTGTTATCGTTACTATTCGCTACTTGCACATATAGTACAGTATTCGTGATACTCATTAATCAGTAAGTATCGCTGGTGCCAGTGAGTGATGTGTCGATCGTTATCGATCTGACACATTGCTGCCTCCCTTCAGTACACAAAGAGAGTCGGCACGCCAATGAGAGCAGATTTAATGTTAGGCTCTCTCGGGGGGACACTACAACAAAGGGTTGTATTAGGTGAAAATGCAAAAAAGCCCACCCTCCACCTTGTCACAGAAAGACTTGTTTTATGGCTGGATGTGTGTGGACTCGCTATTTGGACGAGTACACAAGTATTGACAACTACTTGTTACAAGTATAGTGATTACGAATATTTCGATACTTGCTTATCACTAGTTGTGATCTCTTGGTGTTTTTGTGGCGGCCGACTGGTCAGTGCGCCACAGTAGGGGTACTGCACCCAAAACAGAGTGTGCGGTATCCCAGTCATTGGAGGGAATAATGTTGAACTGAGGCTCTCATCCCAGCATCCCTACACCTAGACTAGGTCCCAGTGGGAGGAGTGTTAGGGTAGAAGGAGCGGGAAACAGACAGTCTAGTCTGAGGGACAAAGCAAGGAATAAGTCCTAGAGGTACACCACAGGGTGGGTGCCCGAAAAGGAGTGGCGACTCAGACAGAAAGGGGATACCCAGTGCCAGACTGTCAGAGTAAACTGTCTGGGGGAATTGCAGTCCACAACCGGGCACCAGCTCCGAGTTGCGGTGCAGGCGAGTCCAACCCTGAGCCGCCAATACCGGTGGGTCGCAGTTCTGCCAAGCAGCCCCTGACCTTGTCCACAACGTGCAGCCCCACCAGGTATCCTCAAACTGGTTGAGCCCCCTTAGAGAAGAAAGGGTTACCTTATCACACCCGACGGGCCTGGTAGGAAGTGGGTTGTATAGGGCAGAGCACAGATAGAAAGGAGGCGCAAGAAAGACACAGAGAACAGTGAACGTAAAGTTGAAGGAATACTTGAAGAGCCTCAGAGAGAGTTTGTACCCTTCAGTGTCTACCCGGCCAGCTACCTGCAAAGACTGTGTAACTGTGTAGTGTGTACCTGAACTGCTGTGAACTGTTGCCAGTAAAGTACCAGTACATTCTGTTAAATTAAGAAGTAGCTGCTGCCACATCGACCAGCTCAGCAGCAGCAATGCCCCGGGGACCCCGCTCGTCCTGTGGGGAGCTTTTACCACCCAAGCTGCCTGTCCATCATCCCCGGAGGTCTGCAGCAGCGCTGGTGCCTTTACCAGATACCACAGGTGGCGTCACGAGACTTTCTTTTTATTATTTTTCCCTTTTTACCCAGTGACCCCCAGGGCACAGGCCACGAGACATCATCCCAGCATTAACGCCCGGGTACAGAGTTCCCAAAGACCCCTGGGCGAGTCATTTTGACCCTTGGACCGTGACCTGAATACGCCTCAGTTGACTCCCTGAATACTACAAGAGCTCCAAGAAACTCAACCGTGGAATGTTGCATTACCACATCTCTGTCTAATCCCTTACTACTAAAACCTCTCCTGGAAACCTGACTCTGGGGTGTTGTATAACCACATCTGTCTATTCCCTGAATATTACAAGCTCTCCTGGAACCTGACCTCGGATTACCTGACTTCCCTGCGTCTATACTACTTGTAAGCAGTGGCGTAACGGGGGGGGGGGGGGTGTTCCGCCCCAGGCGGCACGTGTGTGGGGGCGGCAGCAGCCTACAGGTGACTCACCTCAGTGTCACGGCTGTATTAGCCTGCCCAGCACAAGAGATAATATGGAGCAGCAGGACCTGCGATGATGTCACAGGCATGTGACCCTGGTGGGCGGAGCCATTGACTATACCCAGCATGAAGGAGATATCATACAAGAAGGCTAGCGGAGAGAAGATGGGACCAATATAACAAGGGAACAAGAGGTGTGTGAGAAAGAGATGCAGAGGGCGGCAGGCTGTGCACGGGGATGAAGGATGCAGGGGGGGTGGAGGATGGAATCTGCAGGGGACAGAGGATGGAATATGCAGGGGACAGAGCAGGGGCGGACCCAGACTGTAGTGGGCCCTGGTGCAAGAAATTTTTTGGGGCCCCCCCTCCTGGATCTCAGTGCCAGAATAGTGCCGCGGGTGTGCAGCACAGCCAGCGGCGTAGCAACTGTTTGTGGCGCCCTGGGCGGTCGAAAATTTGCCGCCACTTTGGTTGTTGATAATCTGGAAGTATACATAGCATACACTGTCTGCCCCTATATACAAAAATATAACTACTATACTAAAACACAAAGAGAAGGGGTGCAATTGCCACCTCTGCACAACCCCAGTGTATGGCAACAAGCAGGAGTGAAGGAGGGCCGGAGCAATTTTCGCCGCCGTGCTGTGGAGTTCATAATGTAATATAAATGCAAAAAACCTTTATTCTTAATATTATGTCACAATACCGGGATCTGAGGATCTTCTATTTCGAGGTCAGGGGCTCTCTGATGCCATGTTGCTGTCTGTCTCGCTGTCGTCCTTTTTTGACACTGCAGTGCGGTGGACAAGAGAGCATTAACTGGTTAATAACAAGAAGTATGGAGTGTACAAACTGAGCCATAAACCCCTCATACCATGAAGTATGGAGTGTACTAACTGAGCCATAAACCCTCCCCACACCAGTAGGATTACTATATGGATTTTAGTATTAGGGTACGGACACACTGGGGTGAAACTCTGATGAGTGCAATGTGTGGAGGGCTATGGGGGTGCATTATACTACATGGGGGACTATTGATGGTGCATTATACTGTATAGAGGACTATGGGTGAATTATACTATATGGAGAATTATGGGGGTGAATTATACTATATGAAGAACTATAGGAGTGCATTATACTGTATGGAGGTGCATTATAATGTATGGAGGCATATGAGGCTACATTATACTATATAGAGGGGTTACTAGATAGTGGGGTTGCATTATGATAATTGGATGACTATGGGGGTACCTTATGAATGGGGGACTATGGGGTGAATTATAATACATAGAGGACTATGGGAATACATTGTAATGTATGAAGGAATGTGGGGATGCATTATAATAATTGGAGGACTATGGTGGCTGAGGAGGAGGACCATATAAACCATGGTGGGGGACATATATACCACGATAAAGGCCATATTCCAGGAGGAGGACCATATACAGCAGGATAAGGGACATTAATACATAATGAAGGGGGAGAGGGGTCAATTTGTGAGTATAGGATTTAGAATGTTACACGGGGCCCATACATCTGACCAACGTGCACGCGGAAGGTGGGGGGCCTACATTGCGCACCTGTGCCCATCAGACTTATTGCTCCACTGGGGAGCCCTATGGGGGCCGGGGGCTGTATATGACATGGGCGGGCTGCTGTCAGGGGCCGGGCGAGATTAATATATTTAATATATTTGCTCTGAACGTTGCACCCTGTCTTATTTTCAGGGGGGAGGCATACACGCACAGGGGCATACACTCGCAGGGGCATACACTCGCAGTACGGTGGCTCAGTGGTTAGCACTGTATACGGTGGCTCAGTGGTTAGCACTGTATATGGTGGCTCAGTGATTAGCACTGTATATGGTGGCTCAGTGGTTAGCACTGTATATGGTGGCTCAGTGGTTAGCACTGTATATGGTGGCTCAGTGGTTAGCACTGTATACGGTGGCTCAGTGGTTAGCACTGTATACGGTGGCTCAGTGGTTAGCACTGTATATGGTGGCTCAGTGGTTAGCACTGTATGGTGACTCAGTGGTTAGCACTGTATGGTGGCTCAGTGGTTAGCACTGTATGGTGGCTCAGTGGTTAGCACTGTATATGGTGGCTCAGTGGTTAGCACTGTATGGTGACTCAGTGGTTAGCACTGTATGGTGGCTCAGTGGTTAGCACTGTATATGGTGGCTCAGTGGTTAGCACTGTATACGGTGGCTCGGCTCAGTGGTTAGCACTGTATACGATGGCTCAGTGGTTAGCACTGTATATGGTGGCTCAGTGGTTAGCACTGTATAGTGGCTCAGTGGTTAGCACTGTATATGGTGGCTCAGTGGTTAGCACTGTATATGGTGGCTCAGTGGTTAGCACTGTATACGGTGGATCAGTGGTTAGCACTGTATAGTGGCTCAGTGGTTAGCACTGTACGGTGGCTCAGTGGTTAGCACTGCGCGATGTCTCTGTGGTTAGCAAAGTATGATGGCTCAGTGGTTAGCAGCACAGTATATGGTGGGCAGGCGGTTAGACCAGGATGAAGGCTGGGGGGTGAGCGCAGGAGGACGGAGGCTGGTGGGGTGAGGGCAGGAGGACAGAGGCTGGTGGGGTGAGGGCAGGAGGACAGAGGCTGGTGGGGTGAGGGCAGGAGGACAGAGGCTGGAGGGGTGAGCGCAGGAGGACAGAGGCTGGAGGGGTGAGCGCAGGAGGACAGAGGCTGGAGGGGTGAGCGCAGGAGGACAGAGGCTGGAGGGGTGAGCGCAGGAGGACAGAGGCTGGAGGGGTGAGCGCAGGAGGACAGAGGCTGGAGGGGTGAGCGCAGGAGGACAGAGGCTGGAGGGGTGAGCGCAGGAGGACAGAGGCTGGAGGGGTGAGCGCAGGAGGACAGAGGCTGGAGGGGTGAGCGCAGGAGGACAGAGGCTGGAGGGGTGAGGGCAGGAGGACAGAGGCTGGAGGGGTGAGGGCAGGAGGACATAGGCTGGAGGGGTGAGGGCAGGAGGACAAAGGCTGGAGGGGTGAGGGCAGGATGACGGAGGCTGGAGGGGTGAGGGCAGGAGGACAGGGGCTGGAGGGGTGAGGGCAGGAGGACGGAGGCTGGAGGGGTGAGGGCAGGAGGACAGAGGCTGGAGGGGTGAGCACAGGAGGACGGAGGCTGGAGGCCTCCATCACAAGCACAGTGCAGCCAACTTTATCTTTATTTACATTACATTTATTTTACACTCACTGTGATCCTCCGGCTGCTCTGTCTCTGCCTCCAGCCCCCCACAGTCCACAGGGCAGCTGCACAGGCTCTTCTGCTCCCGGGGCCGGCACTGCAGTGTGCACTGTGTAGCATTGCACACACACACACACACACATTGCGCACACACACACATTGCGCACACACACACATTGCACACACACACACATTGCGCACACACACACATTGCACACACACACACATTGCACACACACATTGCACACACACACACACACACACATTGCACACACACACACACACACACATTGCACACACACACACACATTGCACACACATACACACACACATTGCACACACACACACATTGCACACACACATTGCACACACACACACATTGCACACACACACACACATTGCACACACACACACACACATTGCACACACACACATTGCACAAACTGTCACTCTGCACAGCACACTGCACTTTCTTTCCTTGGGGCCACTCACCACCTGCTCTCTTCTGCTGTCATCTCTTCGTCTCCTTCTCCTCTGCCGTCCGTTCACCGCTGACACTGTGCGGCCGGCTCCCGCCCGCTCCTCTGGAGTCCGCCCTCAGCAGCACTGAGTATGACCCCTCACTCAGCACTGCACTCGGCCGGGAGACAGTGCTTTCACTCCCAAAGAGGGTGGGGGGGGGGGCGGCGGCGGCGGCCGTTCTGGCACAAAAAAAGCCTCACAGTACTACAGTAGGTGCCAGGGCGGGTGCGCACAGTGCCACGCTCATCCGGGGCAGCCTCTTGGGGGGGGGCACCTGCCCCCCCCCCCCCTGCCCCACGCTGGGTACGCCCATGCCCCCTAGTACATGTGGGGACGCTCAGGGGACCAGTGGGCCCCCCCTTTGCGTCCGGGCCCCCCTACAGCGCCCGGGGGGCGGGGCTTAGTGGGTTTGGCCCCAAAGTGTCGGGGCCCCCGGGGATCTCGCGCAGGGCCAGTCAGGGAAACGGAACTGCCGCTGGAGCTCCAGGGGCCCCCTAGCTGGTCGGGGCCCTGGTGCAGCTGCACCAGCTGCACCACGGTAGTTCCGCCCCTGGGACAGAGGATGAAAACTGCAGGGGACAGAGGATGGAATCTGCAGGGAACAGAGGACGGAATCTGCAGGGGACAGAGGACGGAATCTGCAGGGGACAGAGGACGGAAACTGCAGGGGACAGAGGACGGAATCTGCAGGGGACAGAGGACGGAAACTGCAGGGGACAGAGGATGGAATCTGCAGGGGACAGAGGATGGAATCTGCAGGGGACAGAGGATGGAAACTGCAGGGGACAGAGGATGGAATCTGCAGGGGACAGAGGATGGAAACTGCAGGGGACAGAGGATGGAAACTGCAGGGGACAGAGGATGGAAACTGCAGGGGACAGTGGATGGAAACTGCAGGGGACAGAGGATGGAAACTGCAGGGGACAGAGGATGGAAACTGCAGGAGACAGAGGATGGAAACTGCAGGGGACAGTGGATGGAAACTGCAGGGGACAGAGGATGGAAACTGCAGGGGACAGAGGATGGAAACTGCAGGGGACAGAGGATGGAAACTGCAGGGGACAGAGGATGGAATCTGCAGGGGACAGAGGATGGAATCTGCAGGGGACAGAGGATGGAAACTGCAGGGGACAGAAGATGGAATCTGCAGGGGACAGAGGATGGAATCTGCAGGGGACAGAGGATGGAATCTGCAGGGGACAGAGGATGGAAACTGCAGGGGACAGTGGATGGAAACTGCAGGGGACAGAGGATGGAAACTGCAGGGGACAGAAGATGGAATCTGTAGGGGACAGAGGATGGAATCTGCAGGGAACAGAGGATGGAGAGCGCAGGAGAATAGAGGATGGATAGCGCATGAGGATAGAGGATGGAGCGCACAGGAGGATGGAGCGTGCAGGAGGATGGAGCGTGCAGGAGGATGGAGCGTGCAGGAGGATGGAGGGTGCTAGAGGATGGAGGGTGCTGGAGGATGGAGAGTGCAGGAGGATGGGGAGTGCAGGAGGATGGGGAGTGCAAGAGGATGGGAAGTGCAGGAGGATGGGGAGTGCAGTAATATGGAGGATGGAGAGTACAGTAGGATGAAGGGCGCTGGAGGATGGAGGGTGCTGGAGGATGGTGATCGCAGGAGGATGGAGAGTGCAGGAGGATGGAGCGCGCAGGAGGATGGAGCGGGCAGGAGGATGGGGAGTGCAGGAGGATGGGGAGTGCAGGAGGATGGGGAGTGCAGGAGGATGGGGAATGCAGGAGGATGGGGAGTGCAGGAATATGGAGGATGGAGAGTGCAGGAAGATGGGGAGTGCAGAAATATGGAGGATGGGTGTTACCACCCTGGGTTCTGCTGCCTGTGCCCCCCGACCTGCTGCCCTTACTCCTTCGGCTCCTATCGCCTCTGTCCAGCCTCCAAGTTCCCGGGTGTCGTCCGTCCGCCGACGGCTCAGGCAGCCGCCGCCCGCGGGTCGGTTGGGTAGCAACTTCCTTACCGTATGCCCCCGGTTACGCGCACTTGTCCCCAGCCGCAGGGGTCCAGCACCCTCTGCCTGAGCAACACTGCTCCTCTCACTTCCGGTACCACTGCTTGTGCACATGAAACTGTCTCCTAATCAGTTTCTGCTGGAGAGTGCAGGGAGCTTGCTCCTCCCCTCAGCCAATCACCAGGTCTCTGTGTCCTTCCAATCAGGACTACCCTGTTCTGATATAAACCTCCTGTTTCCAATCAGTCGGGGCCAGGGCCCCCTTCTCCCTTGTGGAGCTGCCATATCTGGTCTGGTCAGGTCGCTCCTTGTTTGGTCCGTTGCCTGATCTCTCATGTTGCTTCCTACAGATTCCTGCCCTGCCGGCTCTGGATCGCCTTGTGTCCCTGGATCCCCCTGTGGTTCTGGATCCCCCGTGTTCCTGGCTGGTTTCCTGGATCCCCCTGTGTTCCTGGATTCCCCCTGTGTTCCTGGATCTCCCCGTGTTCCTGGATTCCCCTGTATTCCTGGTTTCCCGTGTTCCTGGTCCTCTGTGTTTCCGTTTCTTATTGTATACCCGGTTACTGTTTTGTTACCACGTCGCCTGGGGTCGGTTGAACACTCGTGTCCGCTGCATTGGCCCCTCCGAGGTTTGGTACCGGCGGGACCCCTGTATAGGGGTTAAGCGCTCCGGGGCCTCCTTCGGTGGGTTTCCAGTGCTGCGACCTTGTGGCCCTCCCCAGGGGCGTGGGGTCTTGTGTTGTTGTTAATAAACCTGTTGACTCTACGGTACTTGTCTGCCTATCACCCGGTATCAGCATCCGCTTTACGCGGTCCAGTGGGTCCACGTGTGAGTCCGTCAGTAGGACGTGACAATGGGGAGTGCAGGAGGATGGAGGATGGAGAGTACAGGAGGATGGGGAGTGCAGGAATATGGAGGATGGGGAATGCAGGAGGATGGAGGATGGGAGTGCAGGAGGATGGGGAGTGCAGAAGGATAGAGAGTTCAGGAGGTGAGTGGCCATTTGGCCCAATTCTTAGGGGCGGCATCTGCGGCAAATTTTTCGACCACCCCGGGCGCCACAGCACAGCAGGAGGATGGGGAGTGCAGGAGGATGGGGAGTGCAGGAGGATGGAGAATGGGGAGTGCAGGAGGATGGGGAGTGCAGGAATATGGAGGATGGAGAGTGCAGGAAGATGGGGAGTGCAGGAATATGGAGGATGGGGAGTGCAGGAGGATGGAGAGTACAGGAGGATGGGGAGTGCAGGAATATGGAGGATGGGGAGTGCAGGAGGATGGAGGATGGGGAGTGCAGGAGGATGGGGAGTGCAGAAGGATAGAGAGTTCAGGAGGTGAGTGGCCATTTGGCCCAATTCTTAGGGGCGGCAGCTGCGGCAAATTTTTCGACCACCCCGGGCGCCACAAACAGTTGCTACGCCACTGTGACTAACAGTGCCGCAGTGAAATCTATTATTGATGACAATACAATACTTGAATACATGGCACCGACTGAGAGGTGGAGAAGGAAGCTCCTTTTGCTGCCGTTACAGGCGATCTGCCAGTAACAGCGAGGTTTCCCGGCTGTGGGCAGCTCGGCGGCCATGTTTGTTTTGGGCACAGTGTAAAAGTGTAGAGGGCGGGGCTGCTCTACTGCCACGTGTCTGGAGCTTGTCACGTGACTTTGTAACCAGAAGAAGTTGGAGCATTCAGCACCAACCATTCACCAACCAATGGATCCAGAGGACTGGATGATAGAGAGTATAAAGCTGTGAGTACAGGGACTGAGGAGACACTGCTATGGAGGGCTGAGGAGACACTGCTGTGGGGGCTGAGGAGACACTGCTGTGGAGGGCTGAGGAGACACTGGTGTGGAGGGCTGAGGAGACACTGCTGTGGAGGGCTGAGGAGACACTGCTGTGGAGGGCTGAGGAGACACTGCTATGGGGGACGGAGGAGACACTGCTGTGGAGGGCTTAGGAGACACTGCTATGGAGGGCTGAGGAGACACTGGTATGGGGGACTGAGGAGACACTGCTATGGGGGACTGAGGAGACACTGCTATGGGGGACTGAGGAGACACTGCTGTGGAAGGCTGAGGAGACACTGCTGTGGGGGACTGAGGAGACCCTGCTATGGGGGACTGAGGAGACCCTGCTATGGGGGACTGAGGAGACCCTGCTATGGGGGACTGAGGAGACCCTGCTATGGGGACTGAGGAGACCCTGCTATGGGGGACTGAGGAGACTCTGCTATGGGGGACGGAGGAGACACTGCTATGGAGGACTGAGGAGACCCTGCTATGGGGGACTGAGGAGACACTGACACTGCTGTGGAGGGCTGAGGAGACACTGCTATGGGAACTAAGGAGACACTGCTATGGAGGACTGAGGAGACCCTGCTATGGGGGACTGAGGAGACACTGACACTGCTGTGGAGGGCTGAGGAGACACTGCTATGGAGAACTAAGGAGACACTGCTATGGAGGGCTGAGGAGACACTGCTATGGAGGGCTGAGGAGACACTGCTGTGGAGGGTTGAGGAGACACTGCTATGGGAGATCTGCGGGTGACGCTCTGCTATGGGAGATCTGCGGGTGACGCTCTGTTATGGGGGATCTGCGGGTGACGCTGTGTTATGGGGATCTGTGGGGGATCTGCGGGTGACGCTCTGTTATGGGGGATCTGCGGGTGACGCTCTGTTATGGAGGATCTGCGGGTGACGCTCTGTTATGGGGGATCTGCGGGTGACGCTCTGTTATGGGGGATCTGCGGGTGACGCTCTGTTATGGGGGATCTGCGGGTGACGCTCTGATATGGGGGATCTGCAGGTGACGTTCTGTTATGGGGGATCTGCGGGTGACGCTGTGTTATGGGGGATCTGTGGGGGATCTGCGGGTGACGCTCTGTTATGGGGGATCTGCGGGTGACGCTCTGTTATGGGGTATCTGCGGGTGACGCTCTGTTATGGGGTATCTGCGGATGACGCTCTGTTATGGGGGATCTGCGGGTGACGCTCTATTATGGGGGATCTGCGGGTGACGCTCTGTTATGGGGGATCTGCGGGTGATGCTCTGTTATGGGGGATCTGCGGGTGACGCTCTGTTATGGGGGATCTGCGGGTGACGCTCTGTTATGGGGGATCTGGTGATTATTCTTCGTCTTCTTTCCTCTCAGGTATCGGGATCTTCACATCTTTGATCTTCAGGAGGTGACAAGAGTGATCGAGTGGTCTGGAGATCAGAGTATGTATATCTGTACATGGCTGCTGGGGTTACGTGTGATGTCACTGATTATAGAGGGGGTGACCAGCCCATATATGACCTGTGTCCCTCTAACTGCAGGGGAACGACAACTCCCGTCATCCTGCTCCGGGGTGTGCTGGGACTTATGGTGTCACATCAGTGGCTGTCAGAATCCTCCTTCTGTGTTATTCCCATTCGGTCCCGGTTGGGCTGGAGGTCGGAGTTCCCCTTTAGGCCACTCAGTGCAGGGTCCGGTGCAGGGTTACTGTCGGTTCTGCCCCGCAGGTTTCTGTATCGCGCGGGCCACCGGGGGTCAGAGTCACGAGATCCTGCAGCTGCTCTTTCCACAGAAGCTCCACGAACAGCAGAAGCCGGGTGTGTACCATCAGCAGCTATAGAGGTCAACACAAGTGTCCGAGTGAATGAGACTAATGCCGCCACCTGGTGCTGAAAAGTGAGAATGCAGGCTCAAATTAAGGAAGGAATCTAATCTGTTTCCTCCACAGCCAATGTTTTTTTTCTCTCCTTCTTTCAATAGATGTATTGTTCTGTCATTGTTAAAAGAAAAGAGGAAAAATCTAACACCCCGGATACCCAAAGATCTGTTACCTGGTTCTAACAGATCTTTGGGTATCCGGGGTGTTAGATTTTTCCTCTTTTCTTTTAACAATGACAGAACAATACATCTATTGAAAGAAGGAGAGAAAAAAAACATTGGCTGTGGAGGAAACAGATTAGATTCCTTCCTTAATTTGAGCCTGCATTCTCACTTTTCAGCACCAGGTGGCGGCATTAGTCTCATTCACTCGGACACTTGTGTTGACCTCTATAGCTGCTGATGGTACACACCCGGCTTCCCCAGTTTCATGCATGGCCCATCCCCTGGCTTCCCCGGACTCCTGCGTGGTCCATCCCTTGGCTTCTTTGGACTCTGGCGTGGCTCATCACCCACCTTCCCCAGACCTCTGCGCAGCCCATCGCCTGGCTTCTCCGGACTCCTGTGTGGTCCATCCATTGGCTTCCGCAGGCTTCTGCGCAGCCCATCCCCCAGCTTCCCCAGACCTCTGCGCAGCCCATCGCCTGGCTTCCCCGGCCCCCTGTGTGGCCCATTCCCCGGACCCTTGCGTGGCCCATCCTCTGGTTTCCTCGGACCCTTGCGCTGCCCGTCCCCCGGACTCCAGCGCGGCCCTTCACCTGGCTGTAATCCTAAATAAACGGGGAGATTTGCAGTCTGGTGAAGCTATAACATTACTGGAGATGTTTGGAGCTCCTCAGCTTTCCCAGGCTCCAGAACGGCAGATCCTCCAGGCGCCCAGCAGTGAGGCAGAGAGAAGGTGTCAGAGCCTGTATGGACTGTATGGGACGTAGGAATGGCGGGGATGAGGGGGCGTTATTGGTAATGCACCCACTCACACTCAGAGTTCAGTCTATGCCCCTCTAAACTTCCCTGTGGTCGACATGTTCCTTCAAAGAGTAAAATAATAAAGAGATAGTAAGAACGTGTGCCTCCTATCAGACATGAAGCAATGGATGAGGATCACGATGACGATGACGAGGAGGAGGAGGACGAGGGCTGTGGAGTCGGAGTCGGAGTTAGTTTTGGTTGGAGTCGGAGTCGGTAGAAATGTACCGACTCCGACTCCAGCTTTAAAAAAATGTATTAATATTTCATAATTGAACTTTCATATGAATTTTATAAATGTTACTCAAATATGTATGTTCTATCCAACTATGAACAACAGTGATAAGCAGTTCTGCTGGAGATAGACATTTCTTACTTCTTGTGTGTCACTGTTCTCCACTGCTCTTATCTAATCTTATATTTGGTTAACCTCATGCTGCCCCAACCCCCCTACTTACAATGTATGAAACTGAAAGTGAAAATGTGTTGCAAATTCTTAGTAGTAAAGCTCCTCCTCGTCTAGACTAGATCATACTAGGTGTTCATCTCCCAAGCATCTCGCAAGCTGCCTGCTACTCAGAAGAGGAAGACTGTAAGAAGTATTGTCATTTCAACAAACTTTGCATCAGTTAACTGTGAGTACATGAGGAATAATAACAGTATTACTGACCACTATATCAGTTGTACGACCTGGCAATAATTTTGTACAATTGTTTTTAGGAAAAACAATTTTCATTTGGATTGTGAATGCAGAATTAAAAACCTGAGAATGTCAAAGAGGCATCACATTAAATCAGCTGTATTTCAACATTTCACCATCACTTAAAATGGAAAACATTATGTCTGTCAGTGTATGACAAATGATCCAGACGAAAACAACAAATTCTGTCAAGCCAAGATCAGTGCATATTCAGGCAAAGATAAAAATGCTCCTACCAGAGCTTCTAATCTAAAGAGACATTTACAGTGCTTTCATCCAGGAGTACTGAAAGCAGTGGAAAAGAAAGACTGCATCCAAACCAAGGAACCAGTGCCCAGCTCTTCCAGCCAAACAAAGGAGCAGAGAACTTTGCAGCCATCAGTTGCAAGATATTTTGTCAGTGACAAAGTTACTGTGACAATGACAGTAGATACATTTAAAAAAAACAGATCATAGAGCTTGTTGTAAAGGATAGTATGCCTATTTCATTATTTTCACGACCAGCTTTTTTGTGTCTGAATGGGGAAATGGCCCGCAAACTTGGTGTTTCTCTGGAAAGAGAGAGTATTAGAAAATTAGTAATCGAAGAAGCTTTGAAACAAAAGGAAGAACTTAAAAAAACTCTCAAGGGACGCTTTCTGTTTCTTAAAATGGATGCCTGCACACGTCAGAGTGAACTATTTTGCCATCAATGTCCGATTTGTTTATGACAAAAATTAAATAGTTCCCAAGACATTGGCAGTAAAAGACACCAAAGCTCATCACACCAGTGAGTTTCTCCAGGTCTTGGTGGAAAAGGTTCTGCAAGACTATGAACTTAAAAAAGAGCAAGTTCTTTCTGTCGTAACTGACAATGCTTCAAATATGATAAGTACTATTAAGCTAATGAATGAGTGTAATGATGGTGACCAGCAGCTAGAAGAACATTCTGGGTCCACAGACACAGAAATGTTTGAAATAGAGGAACACAGTATTGTAACTGAGGAGCAAACTGAAGTGGCTTCAGATGATCAGCAACATGATAGTTTAGATGATCTTGTTGAAACTGTGTCAATACGTTCTTTCATTCATCACATGCGCTGTGCTGTGCATACGCTACAGCTGGCTATAAGAGACAGTCTGCAAGAAGGACATGCTGCTGCACTGATTGGAAAGGTGAGAAAATTGGCTACTGTTGCCAGAACCCTTAAAGTTGACTCAATTTTGAAGAGACGTGCTGGAAAAGGGGCAATTATTGATCAAGCCACACGATGGGGCAGTACTTACTTAATGATTCAGCGCTTGGTTGAACTGAAAACCTTTCTTGTAGACATGGCTAACTCTCAACTGACGCTAAATGAAAGTCAGTGGAATCAGGTGACTGAGCTGGAAAAATTGCTAGAGCACCCATTTACAGTGACTAAAAAATTACAAGCAGAGGACTTAACTCCAGGTATTTTCTTAAAGGAGTGGAAGAACCTGATGTTTCGCCTGTCCCAAAGAGGGTTAATTGCAAGTGGCATTGCTACATCAATGAAACGGAGAGAGGAACTACTATTACACAATAACATTCTTTTGGCAGCTGTTTATGTAGACCCAATGCATCAGATTCTTCTAGATGATCAACAGCTAAGTAAAAAGAAAAGAAGCTCTGTTTGAAATAGCAGTAAGGACAAAAGGGTTGCAGAACAGTCAGGAGGAACAAGAAGAATTTGGTCGTCCTGCCACATCTTCACCCTCATCATCAACTGATGAAGAATTTAATTTCGAAAAGTATTTGGATCACAAGGACCGTGCAAAGCGTTCCCGTATAGAAGAAGAGTCATCCCAATCAAAGAACACAGCCAGTACATTTCAGCAGAATTTTTCATCTGCACTAAAAGAAATTTGACCGTTCATCAAAAATAACAGTTCAACAAGCGATTCCTCTGTATCCTGACATTGTCAGAGATGTTGCCCGAGTTGTTACTGCTTTGCCACCAACCCAAGTTAGTGTAGAGAGGTTGTTCTCTGCTCTCAAAATAATTAGATCAGATTTGAGGGCATCCATGAAGGAGGATCTGACAGAGGCAATACTTTTTCTGAGGACAAATTTATAGATTTCTTCTTAACTGCATAACAGTGTTTATTGCATATTTACTTACAGTTTGGAAAAGTTTATAAAAGTAATTTGCTATATTCTAATTGTATTCTAATAAATATAGTTTTTGCTCTAAGTGGTCTGATTACTTATATGATGGTGAGAAACTGAATAAGCACTATGGTAACATTTTAAGACAGTAAATTTATTGCTACGAAGTAGCCATTTATGAAGGAGTTGGAGTCGGAGCCTGAGTCGAAGTCGCAACCTAATGAAATCCAGTAGTCGGAGTCGCAACTGTGGCTTACCGACTCCACAGCCCTGATGAAGATGAAAAAAAAGATGAAAAAAAAAGATGAAAAAAAAGATGAAGATGAAGAAAATACTGAAGAAAATGCTGAAGCTGAAGAAAATGCTGAAGAAAATACTAAAGAAAATGCTGAAGCTGAAGAAAATGCTGAAGCTGAAGAAAATGCTGAAGAAAATGCTGAAGAAAATGCTGAAGATGAAGAAAATGCTGAAGATGAAGAAAATGCTGAAGAAAATGCTGAAGATGAAAGAAAATGCTGAAGAAAATGCTGAAAATGAAGAAAATGCTGAGAGAAATGCTGAAGTACGAAAATGCTGAAGATGAAGAAAATGCTGAAGAAATGCTGAAAATGAAGAAAATGCTGAAGAAAATGCTGAAGATGAAGAAATGCTGAAGATGAATGAAGAATAATGCTGAAGAGAAAAATGCTAGAAATGCTAAAGATGAAGAAAATGCTGAGGATGAAGAAAATGTGAAGAAAATGCTGAGATGAAAAAATGCTAAGGAAGAAAACGCTGAAAGATGAGAAGAAGAAAATGCTGAAGAAAATGCTGAAGATGAAGAAAATGCTAGAGAAGAAAATGCTGAAGAAAAGAAAATGCTGAAGAAAATGCTGAAGATGAAGAAAATGCTGAAGAAAATGCTGAAGAATGAAGAAAATGCTGAAAAAATGTGAAGAAAATGCCGAAGAATGCTGAAGATGAAGAAAATGCTGAAGAGAATGCTGAATGCTGAAGAAAATGCTGAAGAAAATGCTGAAGATGAAGAAAATGCTGAAGATGAAGATAATGCTGAAGATGAAGAAAAGCTGAAGAAATGCTGAAGAAAATGCTGAAGAAAATGCTGAAGAAAATGCTGAAGAGAAAAATGCTGAAGATGAAGAAGAAAATTGCTGAAGATGAAGAAAATGCTGAAGATAAATGCTGAAGAATCGAAGAAAATGCTGAGATGAAGAAAATGCTGAAGAAATTGCTGAAGAAAATGTGAAGAAAATGCTGAAGATGAAGAAAATCCTGAAGATGAAGATAAATGCTAGAAATGAAGAAAAGCTGAAGATGAAGAAAATGCTGAAGAAAATTTGCTGAAGAAAAATGCTGAAGAAAATGCTGAAGATGAAGAAAAGCTGAAGATGAAGAAAACGCTGAAAAAATGTAAGAAAATGCTGAAGATGAAGTATATGCTGAGAAAATGCTGAAGAAAATGCTGATGCTGAAGAGAATGCTGATGCTGAAGAAAATTGCTGAAGATAATGCTGAAGAAAAATGCTGAAGAAAATGCTGAAGATGAAGAAAAGCAAGAGCTGAAGATGAAGCGAAAAATGCTGAAGAAAAAATGCTGAAGAAAAGCTGAAGATGAAGAAAATGCTGAAGAAAATGCTGAAGTGAAGAAAATGCTAAGAAAAGCTGAAAGAGAATGAAGAAAAGCTGAAGATGAAGAAAAGCTGAAGAAAGATATGCTAAGAGAAATGCTGGATGAAGAAAATGAGAAGAAAATGCTGAAGATGAAGAAAATGCTGAAGAAAACGCTGAAGATGAAGAAAATGCTGAAGAAAAATGTGAAGTGAAGAAAATGCTGAAGATGGAAGAAGAAATGCTGAAGAAATGCTGAAGATGAAGAAAATGCTGAAGTAAAATGCTGAAGTGAAGAAATGCTGAAGATAAAGAAAGGAAATGCTGAAGATGAAGAAAATGCTAGAGAAGGATGTGAAGAAAATGCTGAAGAAAATGCTGAAGATGAAGAAAATCTGAAGAAAATAAGCTGAAGAGAAATAAAGCTGAGAATTGCTGAAGAAAATGCTGAAGAAAATGCTGAAGAAAATGCTGAAGAAAATGCTGAAGATGAAGAAAATGCTAAAAGAAAATGCTGAAGAAAAGCTGAAGATGAAGAAAATGCTGAATAAAAAAGCTGAAGAAATTGCGAAGAAAATGCTGAAGAAAAGCTGAAGATGAAGAAAATCCTGAAGTGAAAAATGCTGAAGATGAAGAAAATGCTGAAGATGAAGAAAATGCTGAAGAAATGCTAAAAATGCTGAAGAAAATGCTGAAGAAAAAATGTGAAGATGAAGAAAATGCTGAAGAGAAGAAAATGCTGAAGATAAAGAAATGCTGGTGAAAGAAATGGAAGAAAATGCGAATAAGAAGCTGAAGATGAAGAAAATGCTGAAGAAAATGCTGAAGAAATTGAAGAAAACGCTGAAGAGAAAAAACGCTGAAGATGAAGAAAATGCTGAAGAAAATGCTGAAGAAAACGCTGAAGATGAAGAAAATCTGAAGAAAACGCTGAAGATGAAGAAATGCTAAGAAAACGCTGAAGATGAAGAAAACGCTGAAGATAAGACGCTGAAGAAAAGGTGATGCTGAAGAGAATGCTGAGCTGAAGAAAATGCTGAAGAAATGCTGAAGATGAAGAAAATGCTGAAGAAAATGTGAAGATGAAGATGAAGAAAATGCTGAAGAAAATGCTGAAGATGAAGAAAATGCTGAAGAAGAAGAAAATGCTAAAGATGAAGAAAATGCTGAAGATGAAGATAATGCTGAAGATGAAGATAATGCTGAAGATGAAGAAAATGCTGAAGATGAAGAAAATGCTGAAGAAATTGCTGAAGAAAATGCTAAAGATGAAGAAAAATGCTGAAGAATGAAGAAAATGCTGAAGAAGATGATGAAAAATGCTGAAGATGAAGATAATGCTGAAGAAAATGCTGAAGAAAATGCTGAGGATGAAGAAAATGCTGAAGAAAAATGCTGAAGATGAAGAAAATGCTGAAGAAAATGCTCAAGAAAATCCTGAGGATGAAGAAAATGCTGAAGAAAATGCTGAAGAAAACGCTGAAGATGAAGAAAATGCTGAAGAAAATGCTGAAGATGAAGAAAATGCTGAAGAAGAAAATGCTGAAGAAAATGCTGAAGATGAAGAAAATGCTGAAGAAAATGTTGAAGATGAAGAAAATGCTGAAGAAATGCGAAGATGAAGAAAATGTTGAAGAAAATGCTGAAGATGAAGAAAATGCTGAAGAAAATGCTGAAGAAAATGCTGAAGATGAAGAAAGTGCTGAAGAGAATGCTGAAGATGAAGAAAATGCTGAATATGAAGAAAATGCTGAAGATTAAGTAAATGCGAAGAAAATGCGGAAGAAAATGTGGAAAGAAAATGCTGAAGATGAAGAAAATGCTGAAGAAATGCTGAAGATGAAGAAAATGATGAAGATGAAGATAATGCTGAAGATGAAGAAAATGCTGAAGAAAATGCTGAAGATGAAGAAAATGCTGAAGAAAATGCTGAAAATGAAGAAAATGCTGAAGAAATGCTGAAGATGAAGAAAATGCTGAAGATGAAGTAAATGCTGAAGAAAAATGCTGAAGATGAAGAAAATGCTGAAGAAAGAAAATGCTGAAGAAAAATGCTGAGATGAAGAAAATGCTGAAGATAATGTGAAGATGAAGAAAATGCTGAAGAAAAAAAATGCTGAAGAAAATGCTGAAGAATGAAGAAAATGCTGAAGATGAAGAAAATGCCGAAGATGCTGAAGATGAAGAAATGCTGAAGAGAAATGCTGAAGTGAAGAAATGCTGAAGATGAAGAAAATGCTGAAGATGAAGAAAATGCTGAAGAAAATGCTGAAGAAAATGCTGAAGAGAAAATGCTGAAGATGAAGAAAATGCTGAAGAAAATGCTGAAGAAAATTCTGAAGATGAAGAAAATGCTGAAGAAAATGCTGAAGAAAAATGCTGAGATGAAGAAAATGCTGAAGATGAAGAAAATGCTGAAGATGAAGATAAATGCTGAAGATGAAGAAATGCCGAAGAAAATGCTGATAAGAAAATGCTGAAGATGAAGAAAATGCTGAAGAAAATGCTGAAAATGAAGAAAATGCTGAAGAAATGCTGAAGATGAAGAAAATGCTGAAGAAAAAATGCTGAAGAATGAAAAAATGCTGAAGAAAATGCTGAAGAAAATGCTTGAAGATGAAGAAAATGCTGAAGAAAATGCTGAAGATAAAGTAAAAATGTTGAAGATGAAGAAAATGCTGAAGAAAATGCTGAAATGAAGAAAATGCTGAAAATGAAGAAAATGCTGAGATGAAGAAAATGCTGAAGATGAAGATAAATGCTGAATGAAGAAAATGCTGAAGATTAAGAAAATGCTGAGAAGAATGGAAGAAAATGCTGAAGAAAATGCTGAAGATGAAGAAAATGCTGAATGATGAAGAAAATGCTGAAGAAAGTGAAGAAAATGCTGAAGATGAAGAAAATGCTGAAATGAAAAATGCTGAAGAAAAAATGCTGAAGAGAGAAAATGCTGAAGAGAAGATAATGCTGAAGAAAAATGCTGAAGAAAATGCTGAGGATGAAGTAAATGCTGAAGAAAATGCTGAAGATGAAGAAAATGCTGAGAAGAAAATGCTGAAGAAAAGGGCTGAAGATGAAGAAATGCTGAAGATGAAGAAAATGTGAAGAAAATGCTGAAGATGAAGAAAAATGCTGAAGAAAGAAAAAATGCTGAAGATGAAGAAAATGCTGAAGATGAAGATAATGCTGAAGATGAAGAATAATGCTGAAGATGAAGATAATGCTGAAGATGAAGAAAATGCTGAAGATGAAGAAAATGCTGAAGATGAAGAAAATGCTGAAGAAATTGCTGAAGAAAATTGCTGAAGATGAAGAAAATGCTGAAAAAATGAAGAAAATGCTGAAAGAAAATGCTGAAGAAAAATGCTGAGAAGATGAGAAAATGCTGAAGATGAAGAAATGCTGAAGAAAATGCTGAAGAAAATGCTGAGGGATGAAGAAAATGCTGAAGAAAATGCTGAAGATTGAAGAAAATGCTGAAGAAAATGCTAGATAAAAAATGCTGAAGAAGAAAAATGCTGAAGATGAAGAAAATTCTGAAGAAAATGCTGAAGATGAAGAAAATGTTGAAGATGAAGAAAATGCTGAAGAAAATGCTGAAAATGAAGAAAATGCTGAAAAATGAAGAAAAATGCTGAAGATGAAGAAATGCTGAAGATGAAGATAATGCTGAAGATGAAGATAATGCTGAAGATGAAGAAAATGATGCTGAAGATGAAGAATGCGAAGAGAAGATGAAGATAATGCTGAAGATGAAGAAAATGCTGAAGATGAAGAAAATGCTGAAGAAATTGCTCAAGAAAATGCTGAAGATGAAGAAAATGCTGAATATGAAGAAAATGCTGAAGAAAATGCTGAAGATGAAGAAAATGCTGAAGATGAAGATAATGCTGAAGAAAATGCTGAGGATGAAGAAAATGCTGAAGATGAAGAAAATGCTGAAGAAAACTCTGAAGATGAAGAAAATGCTGAAGAAAACACTGAAGATGAAGAAAATGCTGAAGAAAACGCTGAAGATGAAGTAAATGCTGAAGAAAATGCTGACGATGAAGAAAATGCTGAATATGAAGAAAATGCTGAAGAAAATGCTGATGCTGAAGAGAATGCTGATGCTGAAGATAATGCTGAAGATAATGCTGAAGAAAATGCTGAAGATGAAGAAAATGCTGAAGATGAAGAAAATGCAGAAGATGCTGAAGATGAAGAAAATGCTGAAGATGAAGAAAATGCTGAAGAAATTGCTGAAGATGAAGAAAATGCTGAAGATGAAGGAAATGCTGAAGATGAAGGAAATGCTGAAGATGAAGAAAATGCTGAAGAAAATGCTGGTGCTGAAGAAAATGCTGAAGCTAATGCTGAAGATAACGCTGAAGAAAATGCTGAAGATGAAGAAAATGCTGAAGATGAAGAAAATGCTGAAGATGAAGAAAATGCTGAAGATGAAGAAAATGCCGAAGATGCTGAAGATGAAGAAAATGCTGAAGATGAAGAAAATGCTGAAGATGAAGAAAATGCTGAAGATGAAGGAAATGCTGAAGATGAAGAAAAATGCTGAAGATGAAGAAAATGCTGAAGATGAAGAAAAATGCTGAAGATGAAGAAAATGCTGAAGATGAAGAAAATGCTGAAGATGAAGGAAATGCTGAAGATGCTGAAGATGAAAAAAAGATGAAGATGAAAAAGATGATTAAGAAAATGCTGAAGATGAAAAAGAATTACAAGTCTTCCGAGTTCACTCACCACGTTCACTATATGGTAAAACACCTGAGTGCGATTCGACTGGTCAGGCCAACTTCACATCACGATTTTTGGGGGTCCGTGGCTATCCGTTTATAAAACTGAATGCAAGATTGTTTCCCGGATCCAGTGTTCGTGTACTGAGCATGCTCAATACACAAACTGCTCTGCTCGGTGTAATTTCACTTTAGCAGTGTATGTACATACACTATCTACATACACTGCTAAAGTGAAATTAAAGAAAGCAATGTGTTAAAAATAAATACAATAAATGCTCACCTCTCCGCTGGCTGTTCGGGACCCAAGATAGAAGACGTCCGAATGCTGCCAGGACTTTAAAATGTGATTGGCCAGTAGCGATCAGGTGGTATGTCACATGACATATCACCTGATAGCTACTGGCCTATCATATTTTAAGGTCCTAGCAGCATTCGGACGTCCTCTCCACAGGTCCTCGACAGGTGAGCATTTATTTTATTTTTAATACTTTTTTTTCCCTCTTTTTTGCTTTCACAGTGTATGTAGATACATGTATGTAGATAGCCCCGACATGTCACACAAGGGGAGGGACACAGGTTTCTTCCTCCCCCATGTGACATAACAGCGCCAACCCTACTAGCCTGTGCTTTGCAGACTCAGTCTCCCGCCAGCTCTTTCTGTGTCCGGATCCCTCAAAATCCCAGATCCGGACACAGAAATGACATCCGGAGTTCACATCCGGTCCTGCCAGTTCCTGTACGTGTGGTCCTGCAAAATACAGGATCCCCACGGACAGGAACAAATTGTGATGTGAAGGGGGACGTTTCTGACACCATTTTGGTGTAAATACGATGATTTGATCTCCTGTTCTTGAAATGTTGCGGCAACCAAAAAAATGTACTGTAATTCTGCAGTTTATTTTTTTTGCTGCTCCGCCCTTTACCAATCAGATTGGTTTATTTTTCTATATCGATACCAAATGCGTATTTCATGTTAATTGTTTTATGGGCAAAAGGGGGTGATTTGGACTTGTTTTCTTTTTCATATTTTTAAAAACTTTTTTTAACTTTTTATTGATCTTATTATTCCCCTGAAGCCTGTAAGTGTCTGATCGCTTGTGCTGTACAGAGCCATGCTGATGCCACATTCGCAGGAAGGGAGTCATCACAGCGACAGGGGGTCACCACCCGACGCCTCCCTGTCATCACAGCGACAGGGGTCACCATCCGACGCCTCCCTGTCATCACAGCGACAGGGGGTCACCATCCGACGCCTCCCTGTCATCACAGCGACAGGGGGTCACCACCCGACGCCGCACTGTCATCACAGCGACAGGGGGTCACCACCCGACGCCGCACTGTCATCACAGCGACAGGGGGTCACCACCCGACGCCTCCCTGTCATCAAAGCGACAGGAAGGGGGGGTCACCAACCGACGCCGCACTGTCATCACAGTGACAGGGGTCACCATCCGACGCCTCCCTGTCATCACAGCGACAGGGGGGGGGGGGGTCACCACCCGACGCCGCACTGTCATCACAGCGACAGGGGGTCACCATCCGACGCCTCCCTGTCATTACAGCGACAGGGGGTCACCATCCGACGCCTCCCTGTCATCACAGCGACAGGGGGTCACCATCCGACGCC
Source organism: Allobates femoralis (assembly GCA_033576535.1). NCBI lineage: Eukaryota > Metazoa > Chordata > Amphibia > Anura > Aromobatidae > Allobates > Allobates femoralis. The sequence continues at coordinate 49,100,768 of JARQOC010000003.1, forward strand.
TCCCTGTCATCACAGCGACAGGGGGTCACCATCCGACGCCTCCCTGTCATCACAGCGACAGGGGGTCACCATCCGACGCCTCCCTGTCATCACAGCGACAGGGGGTCACTATCCGACGCCTCCCTGTCATCACAGCGACATGGGGGTCACCATCCGACACCTCCCTGTCATCACAGCGACAGGGGGTCACCATCCGACGCCTCCCTGTCATCACAGCGACAGGGGGTCACCATCCGACACCTCCCTGTCATCACAGCGACAGGGGGTCACCATCCAACGCCTCCCTGTCATCACAGCACCAGGGGGTCACCATCCGACGCCTCCCTGTCATCACAGCGACAGGGGGTCACTATCTGACGCCTCCCTGTCATCACAGCGACAGGGGGTCACCACCCGACGCCTCTCTGTCATCACAGCGACAGGGGGTCACCACCCGACGCCTCCCTGTCATCACAGCGACAGGGGGTAGGTGGGGGAAGGGTCACCATAGCGACAGGGGGGGGTCACCATCCGACGCCTCGACAGGGGTCACCATCCGACGCCTCCCTGTCATCACAGTGACAGGGGTCACCATCCGACGCCTCCTTGTCATCACAGCGACAGGGGTTCACCATCCGACGCCGAACTGTCATCACAGCGACGGGGGGGGGGGGGTCACCATCCGACGCCTCGCTGTCACCACAGTGACAGGAGGTCACCCCCACGACGCCTCCCTGTCATCACAGCGACAGGGGGTCACCACCCGACGCCTCCCTGTCATCACAGCGACAGGGGTCACCACCCGACGCCGCACTGTCATCACAGCGACAGGGGGTCACCACCCGACGCCGCACTGTCATCACAGCGACAGGGGGTCACCACCCGACGCCGCACTGTCATCACAGCGACAGGGGGTCACCACCCGACGCCTCCCTGTCATAACAGCGACAGGGGGTCACCACCCGACGCCTCCCTGTCATCACAGTGACAGGGGGTCACCACCCGACACCTCCCTGTCATCACAGCGACAGGGATCACCATCCGACGCCGCACTGTCATCACAGTGACAGGGGTCACCATCCGACGCCTCCCTGTCATCACAGCGACAGGGGTCACCATCCGACGCCTCCCTGTCATCACAGCGACAGGGGTCACCATCCGACGCCTCCCTGTCATCACAGTGACAGGGGGTCACACCACCGACACCTCCCTGTCATCACAGCGACAGGGGTCACCATCCGACGCCGCACTGTCATCACAGCGACAGGAGTCGCCATCCGATGCCGCACTGTCATCACAGCGACAGGGGGTCACCACCCGACACCTCTGTCATCACAGAGACAGGGTGGGGGGTCACCAACCGACGCCGCACTGTCATCACAGCGACAGGGGTCACCATCCAACGCCTCCCTGTCATCACAGCAACAGGGGTCACCATCCGACGCCTCCCTGTCATCACAGCGACAGGGGGTCACCACCCGACACCTCCCTGTCATCACAGCGACAGGGATCACCATCCGACGCCGCACTGTCATCACAGCGACAGGAGTCGCCATCTGACGCCGCACTGTCATCACAGCGACAGGGGGTCACCACCCGACACCTCCCTGTCATCACAGCGACAGGGTGGGGGGGTCACCACCCGACGCTGTACTGTCATCACAGCGACAGGGGTCACCATCCGATGCCTCCCTGTCATCACAGCGACAGGGGTCACCATCCGACGCCTCCCTGTCATCACAGCGACAGGGGGGTCACCATCCGACGCCGCACTGTCATCACAGCGACAGAGGGGAGGTGGGGGGGGTCACCATCCGACGCCTCGCTGTCACCACAGCGACAGGGGGGTCACCATCCGACGCCTCCCTGTCATCACAGCGACAGGGGGTCACCATCCGACGCCTCCCTGTCATCACAGCGACAGGGGGGTCACCATCCGACGCCGCACTGTCATCACAGCGACAGGGGGGAGGTGGGGGGGGTCACCACCCGACGCCGTACTGTCATCACAGCGACAGGGGTCACCATCCGATGCCTCCCTGTCATCACAGCGACAGGGGTCACCATCCGACGCCTCCCTGTCACCACAGCGACAGGGGGGTCACCATCCGACGCCTCCCTGTCATCACAGCGACAGGGAGTCACCATCCGACGCCTCCCTGTCATCACAGCGACAGGGGGGTCACCATCCGACGCCGCACTGTCATCACAGCGACAGGGGGGAGGTGGGGGGGGTCACCATCCGACGCCTCGCTGTCACCACAGCGACAGGGGGGTCACCATCCGACGCCTCCCTGTCATCACAGCGACAGGGGGTCACCATCCGACGCCTCCCTGTCATCACAGCGACAGGGGGGTCACCATCCGACGCCGCACTGTCATCACAGCGACAGGGGGGAGGTGGGGGGAAAGTCACCATCCGACGCGCCGCACTGTCATCACAGCGACAGGGAGGAGGTGGGGGGGTCACCATCCGACGCCTCCCTGTCATCACAGCGACAGGGGGGGTCACCATCCGACGCCTCCCTGTCATCACAGCGACAGGGGGTCACCATCCGACGCCTCCCTGTCATCACAGCGACAGGGGGGGGTCACCATCCGACACCTCGCTGTCAAGACAGCACATTTGCGCCCGACAATCATGTCACAGGGCCGCTGATGAGAAAGGGGAATGGTGCAATACCCGCCAGCCTGTATTAGATTGCGCCGTCAGTTTCACAACGTGGTCTAAACTGGTGAACAGTGGTGGGCAGATCACCCGCTGATGTTACACGCACATGTCAGCTGATCAGAGATCCTGAAACACTTCTAGATGCTACTGTGCAAGCGAAGGACATAAATATAATGGCGGTGACAAGGTAAGAAAGGCCAGGCAAGCATGAGGCAGAATGATAATGACAGACCGGACTCACATAGTCCGGCCCCGATACACCCGGCATTTAAACAATGGGGGCATTTCTGATACTTTGCTTACACATTTTTCTAAAATCAAGTGTCAAATCTCTGAACTAAAGGTGATTGGAATCAGCCATCGAGCACCAGTATGGCACTGGTTTACTTTACATATGAACATACTTTCCCTTTAATATGAGTGCACAGGTTATAGACAGCTGAGAATGATCCTCCTCGTCTGCCTCATATCACATCCTTGTTGTGGAGAAGTCATCTTTTATTACTTTATGTAAATTAGCAGTTCCAGGCTATGGGCAGGACATTGCCCGTAAGGTAACACTGCCTCCAGAGCTTATTATAAATAAAAGGGGGCATTACCAGTGTGAAACAAGGACCTGACAGAAGAAATGACATGTGACTTCTAAGGCGGCCGTCAGACACACAGATATCGCTAGCGATATTGTAAGCGATCACATGTACGCGCGATCGCTTACAATATCGCTCACATCACTGGTGAGATGTCACACAGGCAGACTCACCAGCGATGTGGAGCCGCGATCTCGCTCGTTACTATGGTACACATCGGGTTACTAGGCGCCGCGCGGCGCTTAGTAACCCGACGTGTACCATAGTTACCATCTCCCAGCATAGGCTCTGCTGCTGGGAGATGGATCATCGTGGTGTCATACACCACGATGACGCAGATCATGACATCGTTCATCGCTAGATCTGAGCTCCGGAGCTCAGATCAGCGATGTCACGATCAAGTGATTTTACATCGTAAATCGCTTGATTACATGCAACGATTTGAAGCCCGATATCGCTTAAGCGATCAAAAAGGAGGTCCCTAAAACGATATCGGGCAAGAAATCGTTGCGTGTGACGGCCGCTTTACAGACAGGCTTTGCAGCGCTGCTGTATTGTTGTTGCCGCCCTGTCTGTGAGCGGAGGTTGAAACTGCGAGGAGCCGCCAGACATGCCCGATATAAACACACAGGATGGCAGAGTGCGGCTGGCAGTCATCACCATGGGAAAGCCTCCGACGAGTCCTGGAGGCGGAGTTATCTTCCAGGCAGAAATGGCAAGAACTGACATTGCTGCATGATACTGCTGCAAATCTGCAAGAAAAATGAGCAATGTGTGCAGGAGATTCCAGAGATCTCTCACTGTCGGGACAGTTAAATGCTGAGATTTTCATGGCAAAACCACAAGGGAAAAAATACAGCAAAAATGTGCACCGACCACGACAGTCAGTGTGCAGAGAACAGGGGCCTGCAAATGTGGCTGATCTCGGGGCCCCGCACCCACACACTGCTGTCACTGACTGTCCCTACAGGTAACTCAGTCGGCTGATCAGATTCCTGCAAACGTCTGTGATCACTGGGAGATGACTCTTCTCTACGGCTGGTTTCACACTTGCGTATGTAAACGCAGCGTACCGAATGCAGCCAAACACAAGCGCGTTGCGTTCCTATGCTTAACATGGGAATACAGCCTGTGGCATTTTTTTGTGCGTTCGCGGGCGCTTGTTTTATCTGCAAGCGCACAAACAATGCATGGATCTCAATGGATCTCCAGTGTCCTCCGCATGACAGCGCAGGAGAACGCTGCGGATCACATTGAAATCTCTCCTGGTGGCTGCACGGCGCTCAGTTACCCGCTTGTTTACATGGTTACCAGCGTGCTTGCTGGTACTGGTGAGTCTGCCTGTGTGACAGCTCATCAGAGGAGATCGCTGGCGACATTGATGTGTGTGACGGCCCCATAAGTTTATAACTCATTTTCCACAATCTTTATAGGGCACTTTTAGGTGAGACAGGGGTGGTTAGGGATCAGCTAGTGATAGGATAGGTGGTAGAGCAAGCTGACAGGTTCCCTTTAACAAAATTTGGAATTCATCTATCACCACCTTAAAAATACGGTATAAAAATATATATTTTCCATGAATTTTTTAAAACTTTGTTAGGGCAGAGACACTATGCAAGATGCATGCGAGTATGTATGCACCGCACATGAGTCACCCAACACGGCCCTGGCCTCTATAGACAGGAGTGTGGAGCCCCGTAGAAACACAGTCAGCTCCACACTCCAGTTCAGAGAGTGACTCATGTGTGGTGCATAGATACTCACATGCATCTTGCATAGTGTCTCTGCCCTTACGATTATCCTCTGATCACCAGAATTGATGGATTTAGATTTTAAAACTATAAAGGCCCGAGTCACACACAGATAACTGTGCGGAGATTGTTCACAGATCTCTGGTTGCAGTGAAATCATGGACACATTGTTACATTTGTATATGGCCACAAAATGGAGCAATGTGTCCATGATTTCACTGCAACCAGAGATCTGAGAACAATCTCCGCACAATTATCTGTGTGTGACTGGGGCCTTTATACTTCTTCAGTCTCTGGTTTTGCACCGGCCAGAACAGAGTCACCGCACAACCAAAAACACAAATACATGGGAATCTGGAGATTCTCACCATTTCCGGCATCTTGAGGTTTTTTTTTTCCTGTTTTTCGACACATTTTGCTATAAAGTGAGTGGCACCGGAGCGGGGGAACGAGACGAAACACCGCCACAGCGGGGGAGGGTAAGGAACGAGACGCAACACCGCCGGAGCGGGGGAGGGGGGAGTGAGACGCAACACTGCCGGAGCGGGGGAGGGGACGCAACACCGCCGGAGCTGGGGAGGGGAAATCAGGATGCAACACCGCCGAAGCAGGGGAGAGGGAACCGAGGCGCAACACCGCCGGAGCAGGGGAGAACAAGATGCAACACCGCTGCAGCGGGGGAACCAAGACGCAACACCACCGGGAGGAGGGGAAACCAAAATGCAACACCGCCGAAGCAGGGGAAACCAAGATGCAACACCGCTGAAGCAGGGGAAAGGGAACCGAGGCGCAACACCGCCGCCGGGGAAGGGGAGAACAAGATGCAACACTGCCGCAGCGGGGGAACCAAGACGCAACACCGCCGGGGGAGGGGAAACCAAGATGCAACGCCGCCGAAGCAGGGGAGAGGGAACCGAGACGCAACACCGCCGGGGGAGGGGAGAACAAGATGCAACACCGCCGCAGCAGGGGAACCAAGATGCAACACCGCCGGAGCAGGGGAGAGGGAACCGAGGCGCAACACCGCCGGGGGAGGGGAGAACAAGATGCAACACTGCCGCAGCGGGGGAACCAAGACGCAACACCGCCGGAGCAGGGGAGAGGGAACCGAGGCGCAACACCGCCGGAGCAGGGGAGACCGAGATGCAACACCGCCGCAGGGGGAACCAAGACTCAACACCGCCGGAGTGGGGGAGGGGAACCGAGGCGCAACACCGCCGGGGGGAGGGGAAACCGAGACGAAACACCGCCGCAGCGGGGGAGTGAGGCGCAACACCACCGGAGCGGGGGAGGGGAAACTGAGACCCAACACCGCTGGAGTGGAGAACGAGACGCAACACCGCCGGAGCAGGGGAGAGGGAACCGAGGCGCAACACCGCCGGAGCGGGGGAGGGGGGAACGAGATCACCGGGAAAGGGGAGGGAAAACAATGCAAAACTGGTTATGGCTGCTGAAAAACAAAGAAAAGCATGAAAATAAAAAAATTTAAAAAACCCCACACCTATAAATGTTGTTATTGTCGGTTTAGTTGCCATGGAAATGAACAATAGATAATAGTGGTGCTCGGGGGCGGATTATTATCACAGGAATCTCCAACATCACTGTAAACTTACCACATATCACGAGGCTGTAAGCTCCTGGGACTTGTAGTGCTTCCCCTCACAACACGCTGTGATCCCGTCCACTCCTTATTACCGGAGATGTTCTAGAATCTCTGCTGTGACGTATGCGACATGTGACACACCGCTCCGCGCCAAACGGCCGCGAGAAGCAGGGAAAAAAAAACCTGCGCATGCGCAGAACGTGATTGAAGCGGCCGAGCGGCCATGTTGGAATCGGGCATGTGCCTGACTAACCAGTGGCGTAGCGTGGGGGTGGGGCGGCAGCAGCCTGCAAGTGACTCACCTCAGTGTCACGGCTGTATTAGCCTGCCCAGCACAAGACATAATATAGAGCAGCAGGACCTGCGATGATGTCACAGGCATGTGACCCCGGGTGGGCGGAGCCATGGAGTATACCCAGCGTGAAGGAGATATCATACAAGAAGGCTAGCTGGAGAGAAGATGGGACCAAATAAACAAGGGAACAAGAGGTGTGTGAGAAAGAGAGGTGCAGAGGGCGGCAGGCTGTGGAGGATGAAAACTGCAGGGGGGGTGGAGGATGGAATCTGCAGGGGACAGAGGATGGAGAGCGCAGGAGGATAGAGGATGGAGCGCGCAGGAGGATGGAGCGCGCAGGAGGATGGAGGGCGCAGGAGGATGGAGCGCGCAGGAGGATGGAGCGCGCAGGAGGATGGAGGGCGCAGGAGGATAGAGGATGGAGAGCGCAGGAGGATGGAGCGCGCAGGAGGATGGAGCGTGCAGGAGGATGGAGGGTGCTAGAGGATGGAGGGTGCTGGAGGATGGAGAGTGCAGGAGGATGGGGAGTGCAGGAGGATGGGGAGTGCAGGAATATGGAGGATGGAGAGTACAGTAGGATGGAGGATGGAGAGCGCAGGAGGATGGAGGGTGCTGGAGGATGGGGAGTGCAGGAGGATGGAGGGTGCTGGAGGATGGAGGGTGCTAGAGGATGGAGGGTGCTAGAGGATGGAGAGCGCAGGAGGATAGAGAGCGCAGGAGGATGGAGCGCGCAGGAGGATGGAGAGAGTGCAGGAGGATGGAGGGTGCTGGAGGATGGGGAGTGCAGGAGGATGGGGAGTGCAGGAGGATGGGGAGTGCAGGAATATGGAGGATGGAGAGTACAGTAAGATGGAGGATGGAGAGCGCAGGAGGATGGAGCGCGCAGGAGGATGGAGGGTGCTAGAGGATGGAGGGTGCTGGAGGATGGGGAGTGCAGGAGGATGGAGGGTGCTGGAGGATGGAGGGTGCTGGAGGATGGAGGGTGCTAGAGGATAGAGGGTGCTGGAGGATGGAGAGCGCAGGAGGATAGAGAGCGCAGGAGGATAGAGAGCGCAGGAGGATGGAGCGCGCAGGAGGATGGAGAGAGTGCAGGAGGATGGAGGGTGCTGGAGGATGGAGGGTGCTAGAGGATGGAGGGTGCTGGAGGATGGGGAGTGCAGGAGGATGGAGGGTGCTGGAGGATGGAGGGTGCTAGAGGATGGAGGGTGCTGGAGGATGGGGAGTGCAGGAGGATGGAGGGTGCTGGAGGATGGAGGGTGCTGGAGGATGGGGAGTGCAGGAGGATGGAGGGTGCTGGAGGATGGGGAGTGCAGGAGGATGGAGGGTGCTGGAGGATGGAGGGTGCTGGAGGATGGAGGGTGCTGGAGGATGGGGAGTGCAAGAGGATGGGAAGTGCTGGAGGATGGAGAGGGCAGGAGGATGGAGAGGGCAGGAGGATGGAGAGTGCAGGAGGATGGAGGGTGCTGGAGGATGGAGGGTGCTGGAGGATGGGGAGTGCAAGAGGATGGGAAGTGCTGGAGGATGGAGAGGGCAGGAGGATGGAGAGGGCAGGAGGATGGAGAGTGCAGGAGGATGGAGTGCAGGAGGATGGAGAGTGCAGGAGGATGGAGGGTGCTGGAGGATGGAGGGTGCTGGAGGATGGAGGGTGCTGGAGGATGGGGAGTGCAGGAGGATGGAGGGTGCTGGAGGATGGAGGGTGCTGGAGGATGGGGAGTGCAAGAGGATGGGAAGTGCAGGAGGATGGGGAGTGCAGGAATATGGAGGATGGAGAGTACAGTAGGATGGAGGGCGCTGGAGGATGGAGGGTGCTGGAGGATGGTGGATGGGGATCGCAGGAGGATGGAGAGCGCAGGAGGATGGAGAGCGCAGGAGGATGGAGAGCGCAGGAGGATGGAGCGTGCAGGAGGATGGAGCGTGCAGGAGGATGGAGAGCGCAGGAGGATGGAGAGCGCAGGAGGATGGGGAGTGCTGGGAGGATGGAGAGGGCAGGAGGATGGAGAGTGCAGGAGGATGGAGGATGGGGAGTGCAGGAGGATGGGGAGTGCAGGAATATGGAGGATGGAGAGTACAGTAGGATGGAGGATGGGGAGTGCAGGAGGATGGGAGTGCAGGAGGATGGGGAGTTCAGGAGGTGAGTGGCCATTTTTCCCAACTCTTAGGGGCGGCAGCTGCGGTAAATTTTTCGACCGCCCTGGGCGCCACAAACAGTTGCTACGCCACTGCTTATAAGCAGTGACAGTGCCTGTCTCACACTCTAGGTATAAGTAATGACTATTGTCACAACAGGATTATTTATTCCGTATGGAATGAAAATAATAATAATAACAATGGTGGCATAATAAATAATCCTCCAAAATAATGCCATTAAAATAAATAAATAAATCATCCAACAAAAATTAATGGGAGATACGGGAAGAATAAGTGTGGCTGTCACAGGATCTCCTTACAATTTTAATGGAAACTGCATTAGTGTTCATGTCTAGTCTGGGACAAGAACAATTTGCAATGTGTTTGCAATTTGACGCCACTAAGTTGCGATGTGCTGTGATATAGAAACAGCATAGGCCTTGTTCACACACAATTTGCGGTTTTCTTCGCACTAAGTGCTAAAAAATGTCCCTTTTGTGTCTGAAAGGATTAGAATCCTTTTTGGAATTTGTCATTTTTTCTTCAAAAACGCTAGCGTTAACGCAGGGTGCATAAATGTGCCATTTAAAAACGCATGCGTTTCCCATAGGGCCCCATGTTATAGAAACGCATGCGTTTTTTTAATATGGGGCCCTATGGGAAACACATGTCTATGGGGCTTGCGGCAGGTGCGGTATTGGCACTTGCGGTAGGTGCGGCCGCGAAAAAAAAACGCGTTTTTTTCGCGGCCGCACCTGCCGCAAGTGCCGAAACCGCGCTTGTCGCACCTGCCACACACTTACCGCAAGCCCCATAGACATTGTATGGGCCTTGCCGCAAGTGAACCGCAAGTGCAGCCGTTATGCGGTAATCGCGGCAGTTGCGTTTTTTTCACTGCAACTGCCGCGATCAGCAAAAAACGCTGATGTGAAAGGACTCTAAGGTATTTTCTAGGAAATATATACCGTAGATGGAAAATCTGCAGAATAAGAGCTCTCTGCAAAAGTACCCTAAAGACGTACAGTCAATATTGATCTTTACGGGTATGTACACGTGACATCTTGTTCAGGTGGATTTTTTCTGGAAGCTGCCAGAGAAAGTGCTATTAAACAGTTAAAAATATAGAACATATTGCGCTGCAATGAAAAAAACAAGGTGTTCTGTCTTTTGTTACCTGTTTTAAAGGGGAATGGTTACCAGGTTTTTGCTATATAGTATGAGAGCAACATGATGAAGGGGTTCAGAGCCTGATTCCAGCGATGTGTTACTGATCTCCATGCTGTCATTTTTATACGACGACTGTTTTCTCTGCTGCAGGTCTATCAGAGTTGAGAACGGTGGCGTGGACAAGATTACACTGAGCAGTTGACTAGGAGGCATGGGACACCTAGTCCTCTAATGATAATCTCTCGTTGATAAAATACTGATTGTGTTTGGAGCCGCATCACTGGAATCAGGGTCTGGGCTCGTGCTGCTGTCAGATTACATAGCAAAAACCTGCTGACAGATTCCCTTTAGCCTCTTTAGTGTGAAGTGACCGGTCCATTCTTCAGGCGGCTTCAACATGATGGCGAAAATTCATCACAAAAGCGGTCTCAGCGACGCACCGCTGGCATTTTCCTAAAGCTCCTTCGCCTTGGAAAACTTGGCTGATCAGTCAGCGCCTCAAAAGGCATTGTGTGCATCTATCCTTCAAGGACTTTCCTTTTTCTGATTGCTGCTGAACCCAATGAAGAAGCATTTTAGAATTATGTATGCCCTTGGAATAAGGTTTTACACCATATGTGACCGCTTAACTTCCCATCCGGATCACGACCCATCCATTTCACTGTCTGCATATGATAAACCAACAAGTAAAGTTGTGAAATCTAAGTCATTTACCGTATTTGTATCAGCAGGAACTCGAGAAGAGCGCGCTTCACTGCCCTGATTACATTCTAACGAGAGGTGACAACATCCCGGATTCCGAGCCGACGTATTGAACGTTTTACGGCTTTTCTACACTGGAATAGTTTTAATTAATGGATCATTGTAAGATCATCACAGAACTGCTTCGAGCGCCATTATTCTCTCATCATCTCATTTACCCTTTCACTTTATTTTCATCACTTACTAGGGACGGGCCAAACTGCCGAAATCAAAGTCGGGAAATTCACTCAAATGTGAATGGGAAATTCAATTTTCAGTGGATGTATTCAATGCAAATAAAATGAGCCTCAATAGCGGTAAGGCGGCCGTCACACGCTAAGATATCTAGAACGATATTGTAAGCGATCACGTGCACGCTCGATCGCTTACAATATCGCTCACATCGCTGGTGAGATGTCACACAGACAGACTCACCAGCGATGTGGATCCGCGATCTCGCTGGTAACTATGGTACACATCGGGTTACTAGGCGCCGCGCGTCGCTTAGTAACCCGACGTGTACCATAGTTACCATCTCCCAGCATAGGCTCTGCCGCTGGGAGATCGTTCATCGGGGGGTACTTGGAACCGGACGGCAGTGCTGCTGTGGGAGTCATGGGGGTCGAGACCCGGCTCCGTGGCCCTGGGCAGTCAGTAAAAGGGACAGTTTTTAGGAATGAACGTGATGCCACCCGTGGATTGTGGCCAGCTGTAGCCACCATTACAGTTAGGACCTTTGGGGATGATGAGGGTTGGCAGGATGTTGAGCCCTCCATGGGTAGGGCTATTCCCCAGAGCTGTAGTATTGGTAGTGTTGGTATAATGCTCTCAGCCCCTTCAGGCAGTCTCCACTGTTGGATTGCAGAATCAGTATGCGGCTCTGCAGGCTCAGGATGAGCAGTGTATGAAAGGGATAGTTTGTGGGCCAGCGCAGGGTTCAGTGTGCTGAAGGAACAACAGACTTTGGGGTAGCAGTCTCTTTACCTTTACTTGTGTAATAACCGGTGGCAAGGCCGCGGGTGTGTGTGTATGATCTTTCTCAACAGAATCCCCATACTCGCCCTCTCTTGGATCTCCTCATACTTAACGGACCGCACCTTCAGCGTCACCCACTCCCACACATCCTCCTCGCCCTACCCCCTATCTGTCGGGGTCCCCCAGGGCTCGGTTCTTGGACCATTACTGTTCTCAATCTACACTCTCGGCCTAGGGCAACTCATTGAGTCCCACGGCCTCCAGTACCACCTCTACGCCGACGACACCCAAATCTACCTGTCTGGTCCTGACATCACCTCCCTTCTATCCAAAATTCCACACTGCCTGTCCGCCATCTCATTCTTCTTCTCTGCTCGCTTCCTTAAGCTGAACATGGACAAAACAGAGTTCATAGTCTTCCCCCCAAGACGCTCCCCCTCACTACCTGACCTATCCATCGTCGTCAACGACTGCTCTCTCTCTCCAGTCCCTCATGCCAAGTGCCTCGGGGTTATCCTTGACTCTTCCCTCTCCTTCAAGCCCACATCTAGGCCCTCGCCACCTCCTGCCGTCTCCAGCTCAAAAACATCTATAGGATTCGCACTTTCCTTGACCACGACACTGCTAAAACCCTTATTCACGCTCTCATCATCTCCCGCCTCGATTACTGCAACCTCCTGCTCACCGGCCTCCCCAATACCTCCCTTGCACCTCTCCAATCTATCTTGAACTCCGCTGCCCGCCTAATCCATCTGTCTCCCCGCTACTCCCCTGCCTCCCCCCTCTGCCAAGCCCTTCACTGGCTCCCTACTTCCCAGAGATCCCGGTTTAAAACATTAACCATGACATACAAAGCCATTCACAACCTGTCCCCTCCATACATATCTGACATGGTCTCCCGATACCTACCCTCACGCAACCTGCGATCCTCCCAAGAGCTTCTCCTCTACTCCCCCCTCATCTCCTCTTCGCACAACCGCATACAGGATTTCTCCCGTGCTTCACCTAGACTCTGGAACTCACTGCCCCAACACATCAGACACTCTCCTACCCTGGGAACCTTCAAAAGAAGCCTGAAGACCCACCTCTTCCGCCAAGCCTACCACCTGCAATAAGACCCGGTCCACCACACCGCCTCATGACTGGAATTTCCCCCTCCCACTGTATCCCCACCCACCCCTCGTAGACTGTGAGCCTTTGTGGACAGGATTTCTCCCCTCTTGTATCTGTATGACCGAATTGTCAACATTTATTGTTACTTGTATTGTTACTATGTTACTTGTCCTAGTCTGCCCTTTTTAGCATGTAAAGCGCCTTGGAATATAATGGCGCTATATAAATAATAATAATAATAATAATACTCAGGTTTAACCGATAATAACTTTTCTTTACTGGCAAACATGTTTATATCACAGTCAACCGAACTATATGCGCACTTGTAAATATTAGAGTCTCTGGATCTTCACTTCTGCCGGGTACGCAGCAAGAAAAGAAAAAAACACAACAATGACGGTATCTTTCCCTAACTTTCCCTAAAATCACGTACCAGTCTATCACAGAAGAAGATGTCGCTCCCACGTAGCAGGCCTGGGGATCTCACGAGGACGGGTCCCATTGCAGCGCTGAAGGGGAAACTCCTCAGTCTTCTTCTTTGGTCTCCTTCCACAGGTAACGGGATTTTTCTTTGTTAGTCTCTCCCAGTCTCAGGGCACACCGAGCAGCAGAAGGGAGCCCACAGCAGCACAGAAGTCTCTCTCAGTCTCGGGGGCACCCCGAGCAGCAGGAGGGAGATCACGGCAGTACAAATGGCTCCCTTATGTCGGTCACAGCCCCTGCACATGCACTCCGGGTGCTCGGCGGGCAAGGTTTTGCAGAGCGGCCAGAGTCACAGCACCAAAGTCCAGTGGCCCAGGATCAGTCACGGGGGCTTCTGCAGGGTGATTTTTCCAGCAAGGTGTAGCAAAGTAGCCCTCTTTCAACAGACATCCACACGCAGGTCTCCCCTGGCTCAGCTCTGGATCTACACTGACTTCCCGCTCTCTCTCTTCCTGGGTAAACACTTTTGCTGAAAAGGGAATTTCCCACTTCCCTGCGTTTGTTTCAGCACTTGTCCACAAGGGGCAGTAGCGGACTGTGCATAGTTCATTTCCATATCTATTTCTATGATACAGTCTGAATTGCTCACCTCACTACATACCCCCCCACTTAAAGGTTGACAGTCCCTGTCAACAACCATCGGCTCCAAGGCAGTGATGGCTGTGGATATCACAGGGATTGATCTCCGGCGGGGTAGGGACCTCTGCTGGGGGAAACCGTCATCCCCCCGTTCATCTTTGCTCCCTTGTTCAGGGCTCACAATATCTCCAATAAACTCAGTCACGTTTTCTACCTGGGGAGAGTAGGATCGCCGGCGGTAGCGGCGCCGGTTGGGAGCAAATCTGCTTCCTTTAACGGGAACACCCCCAGGACCGGTGACGTCGGCGGCCTCTGTACCCTTCTCTCCCTTAACAACATCAAACTGTACCATCTCTCCATCACCAACGCTGCAGAGGCACTTACGAGGATTGTTACCTTTATGGCAGTCTGATGCACAAACACGTCATCCTTTGTGTCATTCCTGTTGATGAAGCCATACCCATCGCGGACATTAAACCACTTCACCGTCCCCTGGACCCGAGTGGCCAGTACTTGCTTATCGGTCTGGCTCTGTCTCTTCACACCCTTTTCCCTGATCTCCCCTGCCGAGCGAGCTGCTTTGGCTGGGGCGTCTAGTTTAAAGGTGGCTGCTGTTGTGGGGCATGACTTGCTGGTTCTGGTATATCGGACCACGGGTGGAGGATGCGGACAACGGTTTACCCTATGGCGGGGGTCGCCGCATGTCCAGCACCTTCCCATAGGCCGGCTGGGTTGCTGTCTCGCTTGCCTGTCCGCCTGTTGGTCTAGCATGAGCTGTAGCTGTAGTATCTGTTTCTGCAACTCTGCTACTATCTGCTTCAATTCTTCCGTGTCACTGTTCGGAGTGCTGGCACCGGATATGGACCTGCAGGCCGTAGTATAAGTCTGGTTATAAGCTACTACCGGGAGGAGATTCTGTTGATCACACATCCTGCCGACTACGCCAGATGTAGCGACCGGTGGTAAGGCCGCGGGTGTGTGTGTATGACCTTTCTCAACAGAATCCCCATACTCAGGTTTAACCGATAATAACGTTTCTTTACTGGAAAACATGTTCTTATCACAGTCAACCGAACTATATGCGCACTTGTATATATTAGAGTCTCTGGATCCTCACTTCTTCCGGGTACGCAGCAAGAAAAGAAAAAAACACAACAATGACGGTATCTTTCCCTAACTTTCCCTAAAATCACGTACCAGTCTATCACAGAAGAAGATGTCGCTCCCACGTAGCAGGCCTGGGGATCTCACAATGACGGGTCCCAATGCAGCGCTGAAGGGGGAAACTCCTCAGTCTTCTTCTTTGGTCTCCTTCCGCAGGTAACGGGATTTTTCTTTGTTAGTCTCTCCCAGTCTCAGGGCACACCGAGCAGCAGAAGGGAGCCCACAGCAGCACAGAAGTCTCTCTCAGTCTCGGGGGCACCCCGAGCAGCAGGAGGGAGATCACGGCAGTACAAATGGCTCCCTTATGTCGGTCACGGCCCCTGCACATGCACTCCGGGTGCTAGGCGGGCAAGGTTTTGCAGAGCGGCCAGAGTCACAGCACCAAAGTCCAGTGGCCCAGGATCAGTCACGGGGGCTTCTGCGGGTGATTTTTCCGGCAAGGTGTAGCAAAGTAGCCCTCTTTCAACAGACATCCACACGCAGGTCTCCCCTGGCTCAGCTCTGGATCTACACTGACTTCCTGCTCTCTCTCTTCCTGGGTAAACACTTTTGCTGAAAAGGGAATTTCCCACTTCCCTGCGTTTGTTTCAGCACTTGTCCACAAGGGGCAGTAGCGGACTGTGCATAGTTCATTTCCATATCTATTTCTATGATACAGTCTGAATTGCTCACTTCACTACACTTGTTCGTTGCAATTATAGTCCGGGACACCGATTTAGATGTTACTGTGGACCTGGGCAGCCTGGAAGCAATCAGGAGATCCTCCTAGCCAGGTGGGTTGTGGGCCTCCCTTCTGTGCTTTCACTTGTGAGTCCCCACTGCTGCATGAAGCTGTGCCTCTCTCTCCCCCTCTCAGTCTGTATCTGTATAGCAGGCAGCGCGAGCCCTGTTCCAGGGGCTGCTCCTCAGTGGAGACCATGGGCTCTAGTATGCTACTGTGCTCCAGGTGTTAGGTAGGCTAGGTGATCTTGAATGCCCTGCCTTGCCGGATTTCTGCTGCTTGGTCATTAGTACCCGAACAGCCTCAGATTCCGGCATCCTGTTTCTGGCACACTCCTCTGGGGAGAGCGAGATGTCGCTCCGTTTCCCAGGTAATCCTCTCCTTCCTCCTCAGACTCACTCCATGGCTGTTCTGACTAGCCCCACCTCCGGGCAAGAATTTATAGAGGGAAGCTCCCCCTTTTGGTCTGGAGACAGGAAAGTGTTGGATGCTGTGTCACCTGAATAGAGAACCCCCTTTTTGCTTCCAGTTGTGACATCGGGACCCTGGGGTGCTACAAAAGCAAAAGGACCACTAGCGAAGACTAGAGAGAAAGTTGAAGAAGTTGGAGACGGAGAGGGTGCCTTAGGCTGAACATACACATTAGATGGCCACGGCCTGAACCATGTGTCAGCCGAATATTTGGTAGACAGCCATCTCAGCTGACTATTCCGTACACTAACGGGTATCAGGGGCTCCGGCAGTGGCAACCATCCCTCTTCCAGGGCTCCGAGTGGGTCAGTCACTCTTAGGGCAGGGCGCGGTGCAGCCTCAGGACCAGACAAGTCAATCAGGGTCATGGTGCGGCATTCTTTCTCGCTCCGGGTACGTCTATTTGAGGCGCCAACTCAGCCGGGTTGCGCAGACACAGACTGCAAGTTTTGGTGCACGTCTATCTGAATCCGGGTCCTCCGCTCAACTTGGGCCCGGGTCATCTGTAGGGGCAGCAGCCGCATCACACATCGCCGGGTGTCTTGGACTTCTGGACCCTCTCTGCCACATTCCGCCATGCTGCCTCGATCACTGTTGGTCTCTCCCTGGCCGGGTTCCTCCACGCTCTCTCTTGGTGGGCCCTCCAGGATCACTTTAGTTCTTTCGACTGCAGCACACTTCTCGGCGTCCTTCTCTTCCGTCCATGTGTACTGTAATCGCGACCGCTCCGCATCCGGTTTCCTGTCCCGCCTTTCTGGGGCGACGACTTTCTCTTCAGCTCCTGCCAGCTTCTCATTGGTAGGTGCATTTGGGGGCGGAGGCACTTCCTTGGGACTGATGGCTAGCTCCCCCGGAGCTAAGGGGAGCCAGGGCGGGCCTTTCTTTTCCTGCTTTGGACCGGGCACGCCTCCCCTGCACATGGCTTCAGGCTTCTATGGCCACCATTAAGCCCCGATTTGGCGGGAAAAGTCCAGAACACGATTTTTAGGCACACGGGGTCCGATTCTTTTGTACTGGGTCCATCCTGTTTTTGACGCCAAGTTGTGGAGCCCACTGGGATGGGGTACTCAGTACCGGACTGGGGTACTGCTGGGGATGTCATGGAGGTCCTGGTCCGGACCGTGTCCCAAGTTCGCACAAGTAAAAAGGATATATACAAGGGCTAGTGTTTGTCGTGGCGCCACCCACGGGTTGTGGTCAATGATGGGACCACCGCTGCAGTGCTGCTCTGCCAGGAGGATGGATGATGGGGCTGCAGCCAGATGGATGAGCCCACCATGGGTCGGGCTGCTCCTTGCAGGGTAACAGGTATAATAAACAGTTCTGTATACCTGGAATCAGACACGGACACTGAAGCAAGGTTCACCGGGTTTACTTTCAAGCTCTTCACAGTTAACACAGCTCATGGTACAGTTCAGTTCTTACCAGTTCACAGTGCAGCTAACTCTGGGAAAACTTGGACCCTCTGCAGCCAGGCTGTTGCCCCTCACTCTTGTTAAGTGTCCTTTCAGGCTGTCCTCTCCCTCTCTGTTCTCTCCGCGGGTTGTATGGCGGCAGCTCGGCCCCTTGTGGGTCCACATGGTTGCTGTTGTGCCTTCAACCCTGGTGTTGGGAACTCCAACCTGGAATTCAAGCTCCCCGTCGGTTTGTCTGGGAAGCCGGAATATTGCTTCAGTTCCCCTCAGAGCCGACACTCTGGTGTGTGCCTAGCCTGCAGTAACCCTATCTTCCAAGGTGTCACCAGGCTCCATCTAACCCGTGTGATTCCAGCACAATTAGGGAAAACTTCTCCGTCAGTTAGTCAGTGCTGCCGTGTTCCTCGGACCCGGTGATACCGGTCCGGTCTCTGTCTTCACACTTCCCTGGGATGCCGGCTATGGACGAGCTTTTCTCTCCATGGTTTCTGTGACTATGTCGATTCTGTGTCTCCAGGGAGCCCAACCCCACCGCGATGTGTGTCACTTTCTTTCTGCTGTGGTCTACTCTGCTCACTGTGCCTTTACTGCTCAGCACCTGTGGCCTACTTGGTCTTTACTGGTTGGCTCATTGTGGCCTACTAACTCCTTCCTCCTCTTCTTCCTCTATTTGTGCTCTCTGTCACCTGACCTACTTCCCCACCCACTTTCCTCTAAACCCACCATCCCTTGCCCGCCTAGAGTCCCGGGCTCCGGGTTGGGTGTCTCCTTCTAGTGGGTGTGTGTGTTGAGGGTGTTTGTTGCACAAACCATCTGTCTTCCTGCCTGGCTGCAGTTCCCTATGTGGCCACCCTGGTCGCAGGGGCGCCACATTTGTATCATGGAATCTGCCATAAAGATAATGTACCATCATCTGCTGTTCTACACATGAGGCTATTGAAAGTAAAGTTTGTTTTGTTTAACATCATGTCTGCCTGCTGACTTCTTCCTGTTTTCTCCACTACATCTTATCCTTGGTAACACCACTAACTACCTAACTGAGGAGAAATAGTAATTGTCACCCCTACACATTACCAGCGAAGTGCCCTTCACTGCACCAGTGCTTCACCCATGACACTCCAAGGATCCAATCCATGCCCATTGTACTAGATCCCCTGTTCACTGCATGTCACATATGATCTTATGGTTAGTGGGTCCTTTTTCTCTCCTGTAGAGTGTAAGCTCTTATGATGACTGGGGTCCTCTCATGTAGAGTGTCAGCTCTTATGGTCAGTGGCTCCTCTCTCTCCTGTAGAATGTAAGCTCTTATGGTCAGCAGGTCCTCTCTATCTCCTGTAGAGTGTAAGCTCTTATAGTTAGCAGGGTCCTCACCCTCTCTCTTCTGTATTGTATAAGCTCTTATAGTCAGCGGGGTTCTCGTTCCTGTAGAGAGTAAGCTCTTATGGTCTGTGAAGTCCTCTGTCTCCCTCTCTCCAGTAGAATGTATTTCCTATGGTCAGTGAGGTTCTCTCTCTTCTCTCCACCACATTTACATTCCAAGCAATTACAAGCTTTCCATTAATGAGATTTGTGCCATTAATCTTTTTTTTATTTTAGTGATTTGAATTTCAAAATCTACACTCATCTCTTGTTAAAGGGATCCTGTCACCCCCAAAACACCTCTAAACCTATTAAAAGCTGTCCCTAGAGCATATTAACACTTTCCCTACACTCCTTTTACCTCCTAAATGCACATAGTCAAAGTGAATAAAAACGTTATTATAGTACCTCATTACTGATGATAATGAGTGACTATGCTATTCATAGTCACTCATCCAGGCTGCCCCTCTTCTTCATATCACGCCTATTCAGGCGTGATCTTCATCACAGATTCAAATTGCCGCCTCCCTGCGCGCCTCCCCGCTCTCCCATTGCTTCCGGGCTTCAGTGTGGGGCTGTATGACGCGATCCGCGTCATTCCCGGCGCCGGGTGACGTATTTACTCCCGCGCCGCGCTGTCAGCTTCAAAATGTGCACTGCGCATGCGCATGCAGTGCGCATTTTGAAGCTGACAGCGCGGCGCGGGTGTAAATACGTCACCCGGCGCCGGGAATGACGCGGATCGCGTCATACAGCCCCACACTGAAGCCCGGAAGCAATGGGAGAGCGGGGAGGCGCGCAGGGAGGCGGCAATTTGAATCTGTGATGAAGATCACGCCTGAATAGGCGTGATATGAAGAAGAGGGGCAGCCTAGATGAGTGACTATGAATAGCATAGTCACTCATTATCATCAGTAATGAGGTACTATAATAATGTTTTTATTCACTTTGACTATGTGCATTTAGGAGGTAAAAGGAGTGTAGGGAAAGTGTTAATATGCTCTAGGGACAGCTTTTAATAGGTTTACATGTGTTTTGGGGGTGACAGGATCCCTTTAACAATGTGGAGCCCACTGGGACGGGGTACTCTGTACCGGACCGGGGTACTGCTGGGGATATCACGGCGGTCTTGGTCCGGACCATGTCCCGGGTTCTCACAAGTAAAAGGGGAAATATTTACTGGGGAGATTGTTGTCGTGACGCCATCCACAGGTTGTGGTCAGTGAGGGGACCACCGCTGCAGTGTGCATCTGTCAGGAGGATGGATGGATGCTGCAGCAAGGTGGTTGAGCCCGCCACGGGTCAGGGCTGCTCCTGACAGGGTGTAAAGGTAAAATACAGTTCTGTATGCCGGGAATCATACACGGGAGACTGGAGCAGGGTTCACCGGATTTTACTTGCAAGTCTTTCAATTCAAACAGCACCAACAGTTCAGTTCTTAACACAGTCACTTTACACTGGTTACTCCGGACACTTTGAACCCTCTGCAGCCAGGCTACTTCTCTGAGACCCTTCACTTCCTCTCAATAACCTTTCAGGCCCATTCTCTCTGCTCTTCCATGTGGGTTGTATGATGGCAACTCGGTCCCTTTTATGTGGCTTCCCCCTATGTGTGTGTAAGCAGCAAGCTGGTCCTATAGCGTTGCTGAGTCTCCAACCCTTGTAGTAGGAACACTAACATGGAATCAGTGTCCCTATCCGGTTTGTCTGGGGAGCTGGCGTGTAGCTTCAGTCCCCCTCAGAGCCTACACTCTGGTCCCAGCCTAGCTTAGGTGACCCTGTCTTTCAAGGGATCACCGCCTTTTTCCTACCCATGTGGTTCTCCAGATACAACCAGGGGAAACTACCCCGCCGGTAGTCGGTCAACGCTGCCGTATTCCTCAGACCCTGTATTACCGGTCTGGTCTTTGTCCTCACTTTCCCTTGGGCTGCAGGCTACGGATGAGATTTCTCTCCATGGATCTGTGTCACTGTGGATTCTGGGTCTCCAGGGAGCCCTATTCCTCCGGGAAGTGTCACTTTGTCTGCTTGATCTTGGCTTCTCGGCACCCACTGGCCTACTAACTCCCTCCTCCTCTTTCCTTCCTTTTGTACTGGTATACCACCTGACCTTCTTCCCACCCACTTCCTTCTAAACCCTACCACCCCTTGCCCGCCTAGAGTCCTGGGCTCCGGGTTGGGTGTTGTGCTCTATTGGGTGTGTGTGCTGTGAAGGTGTTGATTGCACAACCTGTCTCCCTTCTGCCTGGCTACAGTTCCTCCTGTGGCCTCCCGGTCGCAGGGGTGCCACAAAAACATATACACTTGCACAAAGTGGTGTAACTTGAGGCAGTGGTAGCCATAGGCAAGTGCTGTTATTGGTCCACCCAGGCATGCTACATTAAACCGTGAGTCCCTGGTGTGTGTAGGTGCTGATGATCTTACTTGTGTGGTGCCTTCAGACCGGTCCGGTCATGCTCTTCCCCCAGTCCCCTGTGCCAGGAAAGGACGACAGAGACGTTAACAACAAAGCAAACTTTACGTACACAACTTGGATGAAGATTATGCAGCAGGCAGTACTCTTAAGGCCGCTTTATAATATCGTTCTGATGTTGCATACGATTTCACGGGAGCGAGCATGTTTTTGGCACTTGTCCAAGATCACATAGTAGATGTCACACAGGGAGATATTGGCAGGCAACGCAACTACGATTTAGTATGCCCCTTTTTCACACTGTGTCTGAGCAACTCAGGGAACGACCAATTAACATTGTAGTGAATAGGGGAAGTTGCGCTCCAAATCGTAGTTGCGCTGTCACACAGCACGATCCTGCCACATCGCCTAGCCAATATTGCACGTTTGAAGAGCATGCACAATCCAAAAACGATATCGTAGTTGCATCATTTTTGAGTCGCATTGCCCATTTACATGACACAACGCACGAATGATATCGACTGCAATGACCGTACCACGTGACTTTTTATCGTAGTTGCGTTGCGATATCGCGACGTGTAAAGTGGCCTTTATTATCTTCTGTGTAACACAGAGGCACAATCTTCATGGTTACTGGTGGCGGCATACACTTGTGAACTTTTCTGTGCTAGTCAGGTGAATCCGGCTCACTTCACGTACACAAACCATGGACAGTGATTCCTAGCAGGAGGATGCTCAATAAGGCCCTTTCCTCCCTTTGTGCATCAGACGGGAAGCTTCCTATATTTTGACCACTTTATTGGACTCTCTTTCCCTTCTCTCAGTTCGACTCAGAAAAACCTTCTCCAGTTCTCTAGCTTTTGAAGTTCAGTCACCCACACATTTCTCACTTGAGAACTTGATGCTTTCTGTTCACTCAGCTTCCCACACAACATCAGTACTGGGGATTCCTTCTGCCACAGGTTGACCTTTCTCTCCTGTGCAGCTCTCTATTCACTCTCCCCCACTCCAGACATCTCTAAAATCCTCTCTGTGTCTCTCCTCAGTCTACAGACTGGCAACTCCCCCTGTGACTCATCCCAGACTTTAATCCTTCTGGTCCCTGCAATACTCTATGCAGGATTTTCACCTTTAGCCTACGTACTAGTCTGTACAAATCTTCACCTTTCACCTACATTACTACATGCAGCTTACATTATACTATCTGTACATAAGCAGCTCTGAATATCTAGTTTATTATAATTAATGTAAAGTCAGCAGTACGGTCGTCCTCCGCTAGCTAAAATAATTGACAATCCAAGTCTATCCACAAGCCTCTTGAAGATCTGTTGGCATCTCGGAGTCATTGGACTCTCACGTTGGCCAAGAGCTCAGAGGAGACCACTTCTAGGCAATCATCCGTCTTAGGAATCACAACACATGAGGCATTGGGCTTTACTTTACAAGCCAGTAATGGAGGGCAGAGGATTTTTTTGTGAGTGCTGTGAAATTGGAAGCAGGTGCGGGCGAGTAAGACAGCTGCGGAAAATGGATTATTATAAGGTCGGACTTAAAGTGTAACCTGTAGGATGGTAATAAATTATACACGTAGGTTTACATATGCGTTAGGGTTACCTCGTTCATCACTACATGTGCACTCATCACATTTTACAGTATGCAGTGTCATGTGATTTACAAGGGATGGACGCCCAGACCTGTCACCGCCATATAATGCACTTTGTATTTAAAGGATATTTCCATTTAAAAAAGTCTCTACAATAAATATTGTCCATTTTCCAATTGTGTTTTATTTTATTTTTTTCTCTTAATATAATTGCTATAATAAAGAATAACTTTCCCAGACTCCTGAATGGTAAAAATCTGTTTAAAATATCAATTTACTCTTTAAGGCCTCATAAACACAGAGCGTTTGAGCTCCGTTATTTGTTGATCTGTTTTTGGTGCAGTTTGGTCACTATGGTCTCTTTTACTTTGGAGACATGTGATAGGTTTGGGACCTCCGTGTCATTCCTTCATTGAGGTTTCATTTTAAACGGGTTTCTTTCCTTTGGCAGTTCAGGAGTTAATATCAGTTCTGCTGCTACCAGACTTCTTAGTTATCTTACCAGGTATGGCTACTCTGTGAACACTCCCATCCCCTTTATATGGTCACATGGTTCCAGCATGCTTTGCTGGTGATTGAACCCATTCCTAGCCAAGCTTC
The DNA here is from genome assembly GCA_033576535.1 of Allobates femoralis. Taxonomy (NCBI): domain Eukaryota; kingdom Metazoa; phylum Chordata; class Amphibia; order Anura; family Aromobatidae; genus Allobates; species Allobates femoralis. The sequence goes on from JARQOC010000003.1 coordinate 49,124,585, forward strand.
CTGAGGTCTTTCTCCCCATCCCTCTTGAGTTGTTTATTGCAGTGGTTGGGACTAGTGCTCGTATTAGCCATTTCCCTATTGAGGGCTAACATCAGGGCTACCGGAGGGGGGGGGGGGGCAGGTATCCTGCTCGACGACGGGTTGAAGGAACCCGTAAAGGGACAGTAGGGAGATCAGAGCACCACTGCAGTTGAGAGCAGGGGTCACCTCTTCTCCCATCCCCTTTGACCAGGGCACTCCGCTGTATTTCCCTCCCTGGTGTTTCTCCATCTGTAGTTTCGTGTAGTGCACCGGACATTGTTGGTCCGTGTATCCACTGTCACGCACGGTAGCCGGACATCCCTTAGTCCAGCATGATAAGTTTCTGCACCAAAAGCGGATCCTCCTTTTGCAAAAAAGCCTCACAAATGCATCATCTGTTTGTGTTGCTTTTTTCCTCCGTTTGCGGCAGACAGAGACACACACATTTTCTTACCCTCCCCGGCCATCCCATGGCATATCCTGGCAGTATCTTCCTTCCGGGCACTAACAGGATCTGCCCATGTGACTTAGCCTGAGAGTCACATGGCCAAGATCCTGTAAGTACTTGTACTACTGAGGGGTCCTGCTGGTGCCCGGAAGGAAGATATCACCGGAGGTCACCATGGGATTGCCGGGGAGGGTAAGTAATGGAGCGTTGGTGGCGTGGAAAGTGGAGCAGAGAAACAGAGCAATAATTGATGCTCATTATTCTCTGGATGCAATTTCTGCACCCTTAACGCAACGTCTGTGCAGCAACTTCAAAATCCCATTCACCTCACTGGCAGACACAGGGACTGATCTGTTTTTGAGGCAGTTAAAGAAAATAAGAATAAACACAACACCAAAAACGTACCAAAAAGGTTCAGCGTGAACTTAGGCTGTGTTCACACGCTGCGTAATTGTCGCGTTTTTTTACGCGCTTTTTTAAGGGGAAAAACACCCTAAAAAAAAGCGCGAGAGAACAACTTCAATTGCACTTTTTTTACGCGCGTTTCTTCCAGTGCTTATAATGGGGCCTAAGGAAGAAACGTGCGTAAAAAACTGGAAAGAATTGACATGTCCAATCTTTTTAGGCGCGCTTTTTTTGCTCCAAAAATGCTGCGTAAAATTACGCGCAGCTGAATGGCACAAAGTGAATGTCCATTCACTTTCCTGGGAAACGCAGACGCACATGCGTTTTTGGGGCAGATATGAGCGTAAAAAAATGCGCCAAATGCGCAGCGTGTGAACGAGGCCTTTAGCCTAACTTTTCACAGGCAGGTTTTGACGGTATTGTGCAAAATGCAAAAAAAAAAAGGTAAATTATTTGATTAGTGATCACAATCATAAAAAGACACCTCCCTCCATAAATAAATTTCTGACGTAGCTATTTGGGTCATGGTGGGGCAACATCTCGCCGCCCCTCCAGGCTGCTAATCTCCCGCTCCTCCTCTGGCCGGTGCATGAGTGGGTGTCAGCTTCCATGGAACAATGCTGAAGTCTCGCAAGACTTCACTAATCTCTCCAGACTTCGGCACTGACAGCGGCACCCGCTCCACTGCGTTATTAAAACGGCAGCAAAAACAGATCAGTCACTGTGTCTGCCAGCAAAGTGAATAGGATTTTCAATTTGTTGTGCAAACGCTGAGTTTTTGAGTGCTGCATTAGTGGTGCAGAAAGATTATCCAGAAAATATTGAGCGTCAATTATTGCTCTGCTGCAGTTTCTGCACCAACAAAGCTCCATTACTTACTCTCCCCGCGATCCTACAGTGAGCACTGGCGATGTCTTCCTTCCGGGCAGTGGCAGGACCTGCAGGGGATGGTACTGACATGACCTCTGCCCATGTGACTCAACCTGAGAGTCACATGACCAAGGTCCTGTCAGTACTTGTACTACTCACATGTCCTGCTGGGGCTCGGAAGGAAGGAATCGCCTGGGCTCAACGTGGGAATGACGGGGATGATAAGAAAGTGTGTGTGTGTCTGTCTGTGTCCCCTGAAAACGGAGCGAAAATGCAACACAAATGGATTTTACATGTGTGATGCTTTTTTTTGTAGAAACTGCACCAATAACGGATCAACACAAATGGAGCACAAATGCTCTGTGTGAATGAGGTTTATAAAAGGGAGAAAAAGCAGTGGAGCCATAAATGCTTTAGCAATGCATATAAAAACTTCTTTATTTATAGGTAGACTAGATGGTGGCCCGATTCTAACGCATCGGGTATTCTAGAATATAGAAATAGAGAGGCCGGAGCAGCACAGGCAGGGGGAAGACGGAGGATGGAGGGGAGGAGGACAAAGGAAGGAGGAAGAAGCCGTGGGAGAGGATGGAGCGGCACAGGCAGGGGGAGGGCGGAGCGGCAGGGGGAGGACGGAGCACAGAACGGAAGAGGGGAAAGGGGACGGAGGACGAAGTAGCGGGGTGGGGGAGGATAGAGAACAGACAGGGGGAGGATGGAGTGGTGGAGGACAAAGGAAGGAGGAGGAAACTGTGGGGTGGGGGAGGATGGAGGGGGAGGGCGGAGGATAGAGCGGCACAGGCAGGGGGAGGACGGAGCCCAGAGCGGTGGGGGAGGAGGACAAAGGACAAAGCTTCGAGGTGGGGGAGGACGGAGCTGCACAGGCAGGGGGAGGATGAAGTCCAGAGCGGCGGGGGGGAGGAGGACAGAGGACGAAGCAGCGGGGTGGGGGAGGCCGGAGCAGCACAGGCAGGGGGAGGACGGAGGATGGAGTGGCGGAGGGGAGGAAGACGAAGCAGGAGGAAGCAGTGGGGTGGGGCAGGATAGAGCAGCACAGGCAGAAGGAGGATGGAGCAGCAGGAGGAGGACAGAGCAGCACAGGCAGGGGGAGGACAGAGGATGTAGTGGCAGAGGGGAGGAGGAAAAAGAAAGGAGGAGAAAGCTGTGGGGTGGGGGAGGATGGAGCGGCACAGGCAGGGGAGGACGGAGGATGGAGGGGAGGAGGACAAAGGAAGGAGGAGGAAGCGGTGGGGTGGGGAAGGATGGAGCAGCACAGGCAGGGGGAGGACGGAGGATGGAGTGGCAGAGGGGAGGAGGAAAAGGTAGGAGGAGAAAGCTGTGGGGTGGGGGAGGATGGAGCGGCACAGGCAGGGGGAGGATGGAGGATGGAGTGGAGGAAGACAAGAGAAGGAGGAGGAAGCGGTGGGGTTGGGGAGGACGGAGCGGTAGTGGAAGGTCAGAGCACAGAGCAGCGGGGAAGGAGGATGGAGGACGAAGCGGCGGGGTGGGGGAAGCCGGAGCAGCACAGGCAGGGGGAGGACGGAGGATGGAGTGGCGGAGGGGAGGAAGACAAAGGAAGGAGGAGGCACAGGCAGGGGGAGGACAGAGCGGCAGGGGGAGGACGGAGCACAGAGCGGCAGGGGGGAAAGAGGACAGGGGACGAAGTAGCGGGGTGGGGGAGGACGGAGGAGAACAGGCAGGGGGAGGACGGAGTGGCGGAGGACAAAGGAAGGAGGATGGAGCGGCACAGGCAGAGGGAGGACGGAGCAGCAGGGGGAGGACAGCAGCGGGGGAGAGGAGGATGGAGGACGAAGCGGCAGGGTGGGGGAGGCCAGAGCAGAACAGGCAGGGGGAGGATGGAGGGGAGGAGGACAAAGGAAGGAGGAGGAAGCGGTGGGGTGGGGAAGGATGGAGCGGCACAGGCAGAGGGAGGACTCAGCGGCAGGGGGAGGATGGATCAAGAGCGGCGGGGGGGAGGAGGACAGAGGACGAAGCGGCGGGATGGGGGAGAACAGAGCAGCACAGGCAGGGGGAGGACGGAGGATGGAGTGGCAGAGGAGAGGAGGAAAAAGGAAGGAGGAGAAAGCTGTGGGGTGTGGGAGGATGGAGCGGCACAGGCAGGGGGAGGACGGAGGATGGAGTGGCGGAGGGGAGGATAAAGGAAGGAGGAGGAAGCGATGGTGTGGGGGAGGATGGAGCGGCACAGGCAGGGGGAGAATGGAGTGACAGAGGGAGGACGGAGCCCAAAGCAGTGGGGGGAGGAGGACAAAGGACAAAGCGGCAGGGTGGGGGAGGACAGAGCTGCACAGGCAGGGGGAGGACGAAGTCCAGAGCGGTGGGTGGGGAGGACGAAGGACAAAGCGGCGGGGTGGGGGAGGACAGAGCTGCACAGGCAGGGGGAGGACGGAGGATGGAGTGGCGGAGGGGAGGAGGACAAAGGAAGGAGGAGGAAGCGGTGGGGTGGGGGAACAAGGAGCGGCAGGGGGAGGACAGAGCGGCGGAGGGGAGGAGGACTAAGGACGAAGCAGCACAGGCAAGGGGAGGAAGGAGCAGACTCACACCCACACACAGTCACACCTAGACACAGACTCACACCCACACACATACACACACAGACTCACACCAACAGCCAGACACACACACCCAGGCACAGACACACACACAGACTCACACCCACAGCCAGACACGCACACCCAGACACACATAGACTCATACTCACAGCCACACACACACGGGCTCTCACTTCTCCATCCCCTGGCGGTCCCAGTGCTGAGCGTCATGTCCTTAGTGCTGAGCGTGTTGTCCTGCAGAGAGTAGGTGTGGAGGAGGCAGGCGCAAAGGCAGCGGTGTGCAGGATGATCCCGGGTGTCAGCCGCCTCCTGTCAGTGCAGCTGGGCCCAGGCTGCCAGCGCGCTCCCGTTGCTCCCTGCGCCCTGGGAGCCCCGACCCCGGCAGCTCCTGGTCCATGGTGTCAGTGGGCGGCTCGTGGCGGGGGTTAGTGTCCATGAGGCTGCGGTAAGGCTGCGGTGGGAGTCTGCTGCGACAGCGCTAGCGGCCGCCATCTTTTGTTCTGTCTCTTTCCGTGTACAGAAATTGCGCGCCAGCACTGATTGGTCCGCCTGGCCGGACGGACCAATCAGCGCGAGCGCACGATCTCCGTGGCAGACAGAGAACATTAGACGATTATATAGTAGATGATGGAGAAAGATGGAAGAAAATAATAAAATACAGTTAAAGTTTACCCTTGTGAATTCCTCATATCGTGTGGACATGCGCTCTCTCTCCCCTTCAATGCGCGCTCTCTCCCCCTACATGCGCGCTCTCTCCCTCCGTGCATGCTTCTCTCCCTCTGTCCGCACTCTCTGCCCCTCTGTGCATGCTGTCTAACTCCGTACATGCTCTCTCCCCCCTGTGCACGCTCTCTACTTCAGTGCGCACTCTCTCTCTCTGTGCACGCTCTCTACCTCCATGTGCGCTCTACCCCCTCTGTGCATGTTCTCTCCATGCATGCTCTCTACCTCCATGCATGCGCTCTCTCCCCCTCCATGCACGCTCCCTCCGTGCGCAATATCTCCCCCTCCGTGCATGCTCTCTACCTCTGTGCGTGTGCTCTCTCCTTCTGTGCGTGCTGTCTACCTCCATGCACGCACTCTCTCACCCTCCATGAATGCACTCTCTCCCCCTCCATGTGCTTTCTCTCCCTCCATGTGCATTCTCTCCATTAGTGCATGCTTTGTACCTCCGTGCGGGCTCAGTACCGCCGTGCTCTCTCCATACAGTTGTGGCCAAAAGTATTGACACCCCTGCAGTTCTGTCACATAATACTCAGTTTCTGAAAATTATTGCAATCACAAATTCTTTGGTATTATTATCTTCATTTAATTTGTCTTCAATGAAAAAACACAAAAAGAATTGTCCTAAAGCCAAATTGGATCCAATTCCGCACCAAACATAAAAAAGGGGGTGGACAAAAGTATTGGCACTGTTAGAAAAACCATGTGATGCTTCTCTAATTTGTGTAATTAACAGCACCTGTAACTTACCTGTGGCACCTAACAGGTGTTGGCAATAACTAAATCACACTTGCAGCCAGTTGACATGGATTAAAGTTGACTCAACCTCTGTCCTGTGTCCTTGTGTGTACCACATTGAGCATGGAGAAAAGAAAGAAGTCCAAAGAACTGTCTCAGGACTTGAGAAACCAAATTGTGAGGAAGCATGAGCAATCTCAAGGCTACAAGTCCATCTGCAAAGACCTGAATGTTCCTGTGTCTACCGTGCGCAGTGTCATCAAGAAGTTTAAAGCCCATGGCACTGTTGCTAACCTCCCTAGATGTGGAAGGAAAAGAAAAATTGACGAGAGATTTTAACGCAAGATTGTGCGGATGGTGGATAAAGAACCTCGACTAACATCCAAACAAGTTCAAGCTGCCCTGCAGTCCGAGGGTACAACAGTGTCAAACCGTACTATCCGTCGGCGTCTGAATGAAAAGGGACTGTATGGTAGGAGACCCAGGAAGACCCCACTTCATACCCCGAGACATAAAAAAGCCAGGCTGGAGTTTGCCAAAACTTACCTGAGAAAGCCTACAATGTTTTGGAAGAATGTTCTCTGGTCAGATGAGACAAAAGTAGAGCTTTTTGGGCAAAGGCATCAACATGGAGTTTACAGGAGAAAAAAGAGGCATTCAAAGAAAAGAACACGGTCCCTACAGTCAAACATGGCGGAGGTTCCCTGATGTTTTGGGGTTGCTTTGCTGCCTCTGGCACTGGACTGCTTGACCATGTGCATGGCATTATGAAGTCTGAAGACTACCAACAAATTTTGCAGCATAATGTAGGGCCCAGTGTGAGAAAGCTGGGTCTCCCTCAGAGGTCATGGGTCTTCCAGCAGGACAATGACCCAAAACACACTTCAAAAAGCACTAGAAAATGGTTTGAGAGAAAGCACTGGAGACTCCTAAGGTGGCCAGCAATGAGTCCAGACCTGAATCCCATAGAACACCTGTGGAGAGATCTAAAAATGGCAGTTTGGAGAAGGCACCCTTCAAATATCAGGGACCTGGAGCAGTTTGCCAAAGAAGAATGGTCTAAAATTCCAGCAGAGCATTGTAAGAAACTCACTGATGGTTACCGGAAGCGGTTGATCGCAGTTATTTTGGCTAAAGGTTGTGCAACCAAGTATTAGGCTGAGGGTGCCAATACTTTTGTCTGGCCCATTTTTGGAGTTTTGTGTGAAATGATCAATGTTTTGCTTTTTGCTTCATTCTCTTTTGTGTTTTTTCATTGAAGACAAATCAAATGAAGATAATAATACCAAAGAATTTGTGATTGCGATCATTTTCAGGAAGAAGCTGAGTATTATCTGACAGAATTGCAGGGGTGTCAATACTTTTGGCCACAACTGTATGTGACATCATACAGATAACAAGCCACTAGCAGCATAAACAAATGACAAACGATTAAAAACAATACATGGTAAAAAATGATACAACACCAGCAATATAATGGTGCAGAGGGGAGGGGAAAGGGGAAGAGGGAGCGAAAATACAATCTCCTTAATAGTAGATTCAAACTGACGATGGAAGTCAAGAATATTGGACGTATTAGATCAAAGGTTCAAAGGATCTGATCTGAATATTACAAAAACGGGAAAAAAATTGAGGGACTCATTGAGACCCTTTGGAGAAACAGTGTCCAATTTCACTATCCATTTTAGTTCACGCTAGGCAAGCAGTTTTTTTAGGTCACCACCCTGAATGTCACTATGTATCCTATCAATACCCTTTACTCTCAGGGTTTTAGCATTGCAATTATGTAGATGATAAAAGTGATGGGCCAGTGTCTTCAGGGTGGTGATGTCCTCAACCTTGCTCGCTGCGCCAATCTCCCTTACATGTTCTCTGACTCTCTTGTAGTCAACCCAACATAACTTTTAATCACAGTCACATGTTGCATAATACACAACGTGCGTACTGCTACTGAGTTGGTCGACATAGTAGGGGGTACTCTGATACCTTGATAGGCGGTTGCTTCGATGGCAGAATTATGGCTGGTCGGTTCCCGGTTCCGTGCCCTGGACCCTCAGTGGTAGGGGATGGGGGGGTGATGATGATGGGTGAATTGGTATTGTAACGCCACCTGTGGTGTCATGGGAGGCCTTCACACCTTTCGTGTGGGCTGTCCTCTTAAGTGTCTGCCGCCAAATTGATGCTTTGTCTAAGTGTGTGCACGCCACCGTAAGAACCACGGTGACAACAAGTCAAAGTTGAGCTTAATGGCAAAAACCTTTATTAAGGGAGGGGTAGCCAGTTTTTATACGGCTCCTTAAAGGGATATTAAAGGGGTGTTGCATTTTATTCTGAAGAGAACATTCAATCATATTTCGTGTGTTAGTTAGCACTTCAGTTTAGCCTTGGTTAGTACATTCGGTACGGTAACATCTTGACAAGAGCTTCAGCACTGCTACATCTAAATTAAAACATTATATAGAATCTGAGACAAAGAAATTCCAGAGGAGGGGAGGAAGAAGAAGAAGGAGAGGAGGTAACTAGATGAAAGTGCAAGGATTTATATTCATGCTGTTGGAAGATTTCTGAATGACTTCAATAAACTTATATTGATGAGGGTCTCAGTTTAATCACAAGTCCATCAGCCATTCCAAATAATCTATATATAGGCAATTATGCACGTCTGCATTATCGCAAGTAAATGATACGGACACCAGTGCCGTCTCAAGCCTTACTCATGCCTACGCTGGATGAGATTAAACACTGCGCAAGCGTTTATTGAAACACACATTTTTATACAGAAAGCAAGAGGTGTGTTAGAATTCTGGAACTTTCTACAAAGTGATCATCTCCTAATTGGTCAATCCTTATCAAATTATTCTAATATCTAAATTCCTCCCTTAATGGGCTGGCTCATATCTCAGATATATTCATGGAACATGGGCGCCATCTAGTGTATAACAGACAACATGACAACATGACATTTCCAAATTAAAATATATATAAAAACAGAAGAGTTGTGATATTTTTAACCCTATAAATTCCATCCTCAACAATATAAATGATTGACTATTTATTGCCATGACATTGGTACCTGGTAATTTGGATACTAGAGTTGCGGCCGGCCGCTGAGGTGATGGAGGTGCAGCTCAGAGTAGTACAGCTCCCCACAGGTGGACTTTTACCTCAGGGCAGTGGGGATGGATGAGGGGAGTCGTAGTTCTTACCCCTCTGATGATGCTCTGGGCGCCGGAGGAAAGGATCACAGACACCGATTCAACTCAAACGTCACTTTACTGGTACCGGGTAGATGATACAGTAAACAGTCACAGTCTTATTAAATGGGGATGTAGCTACAGATTGTAAGGTAATCCTGAAGTGTCTGTTGATGGTCCCTTTCAATGGCTTTCGGGGTCTGTGTTCCTCTTTTCCCTCTTTAACCACTTTTCAGAGCTCCCACGCCAGCCCAGGGGTCTGTTAAAGTTAAGTACATTCGGTTCCTTACTGATACGGATGGGAACGATAATCAGCTAATCCTCCCACCACTGGAATTCGGTCCCTTTTCCTTAATGTGTCCTGGACCCAATTTAGGACAGAGGTTGAGGTACAGTCTGTGGCGCTATGGCTCCCTTCTGTTGGTCCGACAGCTTGCCGGTATGCAACACAGGATACACCACTGGTTGCCTCGGCTCCGGTATGCCAGTATTGACCCCGGACTTCCCCAGCTGTCTCCAACCAGGCCTGGTTCGTCCCCTCTGGTTCCCGGGTCACCTCTCTCTAAAGCAGCCTTTACGCGCTTCAACTTTTCTAGGAATTTCACTGGCAACTTACTGCTTGCAGTGAAATCATGGACACATTGTTCCATTTGTACACAGCAACAAGATAGAACAATGTGTCCATGATTTCACTGCAACCAGTAAGTTGCCAGTGAAATTCCTAGAAAAGTTGCCGCGTGTAAAGGTACCTTAAGAGGCGCCCTCCTGTCAGGACCTCTGTCAGGCACGTCCTCTCTGCAAGAGAAAAGAAAGAGAAAGGGGGCTTTTTTAGCGTGGCGTACTAATAGGTGGCCACTCACCTTATCGGGTTGTGCTGTCCCCGCACAACCCGGTAATACATTTGATAAGGCGCCCTTCACAGGCTCTAGCTCATCCGCACACCGCGTGCTCCGGGGGCTCCGAGCATCCGGTCACGTCACCGCAGGTCCTTAAGTTAAAGCTCCTGTTGCCAGGCGACGCCAAGTCCTCACGTTAAGCTGCACTCTGCGCCTAGCTGCTCCCCGCCGCTTTACCCTCAGGGTACCTTTACACACGGCTACATTTGTAGCTTGTCACCAGGTAACTTACTGGTTGCAGTGAAATCATGGATACATGGTTCTATCTTGTTGCTGTGTACAAATGGAATAATCTCTCCATGATTTCACTCCAACCAGTAAGTTACCTGGTGACAAGCTACAAATGTAGCCGTGTGTAAAGGTACCCTCAGAGAGGGATTTATATTAGAAGGTAAAAAAACTATAAGTGGTCTAATTGGAGGCGCTCAGGCACAAAGGCAGCAGGCACTGGGATGGTTTTTCAACAGACCTTTATTCAGGCTCCCCTCCTACTCCACAACATGTTTCCATAGATTCTCTATCTTCCTGAGGAAGATAGAGAATCTATGGAAACATGTTGTGGAGTAGGAGGGGAGCCTGAATAAAGGTCTGTTGAAAAACCATCCCAGTGCCTGCTGCCTTTTTGCCTGAGCGCCTCCAATTAGACCGCTTATAGTTTTTTTACCTTCTAGGCACGTCCTCTCTGGCTGCCTTCCCTGCACTGTCTGACTAAAATTAGCTCAACTGTCACTCAAGTCTCACGCTCTACTCTAAGCTCCACCCCCTGGACCTACTGAATATACGGTCCCTATGCTAAGGGGGCTAGTGTATGGGTGATTTGGACAGACTCTGGAAACCTCAAATCCATAACTACGGAGGCACTAAACCTTCAGTTTGGGGTGCAGTACCTCCCTGTGGTGCCTAGCCATAGGGGCGCCACACTACAAAAGATATACTGATTAATTGTATAGGTTCTAGACCCGTCACTGGAAGTAAAGTCAAAGCTGCGAGAGAGATTGGCGCAAGCGGTACACCCACCACATGGGGAAAAACCCCCTCCGAGGGGGAACCGGTCCGAAGATCCTTGGTACCTTAGGAACATAGTGGCTATAAACCAGAATGTCCTTTTAATTTTGTGATCTCTGTGATGTCATCAGTGGACATCACATGGGTTTTTGCACCCATTGATTTTAATGGGAAACGCATTGAAAACGCAAGTAAAAACGTATGTCATTTTCAGAAAACGCAAAATGCATGCGTTTTTGGAAATGCAGCCCAAAACATGTCCTGCAATGCATGGGGCTTGCCACAAGTGTGCCGCAAGTGCAGCCGTTAGGTGGCAGTGGCGATAAATCTGCCGGATCAGCTGATGTGAAAGGGGCCTGTGAGTCAAAAACACATTGCAGCCCAATCGGAAAAGAAATGCAGATGTGAACAGGCCCATACTCCATCCACCTAAATTAAAAACCTGACATTTTGCCTTGATACCTCTTCTCAAATAACCACACAGCTAAACAAACCCTTCGAAAGTCTGAGAATGCAGGGTGCAAATCCATAAAGGTGGTCAAACCAATCTTCAGCCCAACGTTCTACTGATCTACAGGATTTCAGATAAGACCAAATATCTGTGGAATTGTCCTTTATGACCCAAACCAATAAATGAGATGAATAGTTTAGTCTGGAGTGAGATAAGGAGAACCTTAGATGGTGATCCTGATATCCCTCTTTACAGAGCAGTAAAACCTATTTATTGAGCACTTAGAATATTTTGCTAGCGAAATAATAAAAGCAGACACCGGTGTAGGGTTTCCGCTTTTCATGTTATGTCTTAGCTGAGGTTTATGGCTTCTGTGAGATGAATTAAAGCAGATCTTTGGATGTTAATTAGAAGCATCATGTGGATGCTGGATCGGGACACTTTTTGGAAATGAAAACGGCTCCATAGAGCATACGTCATATTTATTAATTATGAATATACCGTCATTTTTGCCACCATGTCACATTACATCACAACCTGCACCATTTTTAAAGGCAGCTTTCACTAGATTTTTATATTTTAATCTGAGCGCCACCTGCAATTGTCGCTTATTTAATGATTTTGGAACAGTTTTTCTCCTTTTTCTTTGCCTTTCATTCCACAGTTATGCCCAGTGCTTTTTTTGTGGGGGTACGTGGTGGTACCAGAAAATATGCAGAGAGGGGATACGTGGTGGTACGGCGTACCGGAAAATATGCAGAGTGGGCGGAGCTATATGGGGTTTGCCGTCCACTGCATGCTGCCCACAGGATCTCCCGGCTGAAAGACAGCACCCCCCCACCGCTTCTTAATCATGGCCGCAGGTACCTGATATCTCCATAATCCCCCCCGCTCCTCAAGCCGCCGGTGCCTGACAGCAGTCCCGTCCCCCCACCTCAAGTCGCCAGCGCCTGACAGCACTTTCCCCCCCCCCCTCCGCTCCTCATCTCAGTACTGGTAAATATTCTTTTACAAAAAAGCACTGGTTATGCCCAACAGGAAAGCTAATTTTCCCTTCAACTGACTGGGTGTCAGATCTGATGATTCCGCACCTGAGCCATTCCATCGCACTCTTGCGTGTGCTGTGGCTCCCTTTCGGGTCGACCGTCATTCCTCGCTAGCCACAAGGTGCGGGGTGTCACCACCAGGCGTGGAGCTTGCGTGGGCGCTCGGTTTGACTGGGTACATTGTACTAAAAGGTGATGGTGCCACTTAGGGGCCTCAGGACACTGGGTCCCATGGCATTAGTTGTTTGCTAGCAGATACAGGATATTGTATCTGATGAGACAGTCAGATGGTGGGAGGTTCCTCCACTTCGCTCTCCTCCTAAGGATCTGTGGGTAGAGGGTGGGGAGTAGATGTTGCCTCAGCGCTGGGTCATGTGTCTTCTGGGAGGCAGATTTAAACCTGCCATATTCTGAGGTTGTTGATGTTTATTTCAGTTGTGTTGGGTGTTTGGACAGTGCTGAGTGCTCTGAGCTTTACTGCTACTGCACCTCTATCTTCTGTACTGCTGTAGTTTCAGATTTTGTTTTATTTGCTGTTCCTTTTTGGGTTTTTTTTTGCATTGTGCTTTGCTTTGGTGTGTTTTACCTACCTGCTGTCATCTGTCCAGTCATCAGCCGTCGTGCTGTTCGCTGCCTTGAAGGAGCTCTGCCGAAGTCCCCCCCTCACCAGGATCGGTGTGTGGATAAAGAGTGACACTCAAGGGTGCGCGGCAGTGTGACAGCTTGCACCACGTTAGACCGACCTGCTGCACTTGCTGGCGTGCAACTGACCACATCCCATCACCCCGTGTTTCACTGGGTGTATATAACAGAACTTCTCTGTAGGCGCGGACATATTTTCAGAGGAGAAATAACAAACGCCCACAGAGAAGATCTTTGGTATATGCTCATTTGGTTGAAGGGAAATTTTGGACCGTTATTCCTGGTGCACAAAACTTTGGAATAGAGGAGCACAGAAACAAAAACAAAAACTGTTCCAGAGTTTGGCGGACAGAGCAGGAAAACGTCCAATAGTGATAAAACAGAGGGTTTTTAGAACAGACCCTTTTTTATCTTGTCTAAATGCCGCTGTTTTCCTGAATTCATTGTTATTTTTCTCTTGTTCCTGTGCCTCTTTGTTCCTAAGATATATACCAGGAAGAGGAGGTCATAAATGTAGTCTAGTTACCAAGTGGGCGTGGCTTCAAATCCTTCTCTGATGGAGTCATATTGAGGGCCACACCCACTTGTCTAAAAGACTATATTTATATAAAGGGAGGAGAGAGGGAAAGGAATGGAGAAGTGCTGGAACAAAAGACAAATATCCTCGGATTCAGGAAATATAGCAGTATTTACACCAGACAGAAAAAAAAAACATAATTATGGCGGGTCCTGATAAGTGGCAATGAAACTCTGCATGCATATGGTCACCGCTGAATTACAAATGCCGTGTGCTACAAATGACTTATCATATTCTGTTTTGTGTAATAATTGCTTCTCATTAAGTTTCTTCATGCAAGGTGGAGAACACTAATGAAAAGCTCTGGGGTATTCAATGACTGTTGAATTATTCAGGCATAAGTTACAGACTGTAAAAAAACAAAGGTTGCAATGCTCATTTCATAAAAATATGAATGGAAGGTGCAACATCCCTGCTCAGCTCAGGTGCTTTAAGCAGTGGTTGCATATGATGAGTCTTCCACAAAGAAGTACTGCCACCATGTAATATACACTAGGTGGGATGCAGTATTTGGTGGTAGGGGAATAATAGTTCAGGCCCTTTATAAAGATTAGTTCTGTGCCTTTCTGTTGAAGGGTCATCTTTTAATGCTACATTCAATATGGTCAGCTGTAGTTTATAGAATTTTCTGAAGCATAAACTGTGTAAAAGCTGAGGCAGAGAATGCAGCTACCATTTTAGAGTGTTTTAGGAAACCAAAAGAATGTTAGAGCTCACAGCTCAGCACATTGGTATCACAATGTGGTTATAACGGACGAGGGGGTAGGTTACCAGGATGGCAATGACGGGCAATGGTAATTGGAGTAGCTAATCTGACCCTTAGACTGGGGATCTCTAGCTGACCCTGTTCCCCGAATTACTTTTGAAGGCGAGGATGTCTGGGCCACCACCCTTGCCCAGCTCCTAACCAGCCCTAGGCTATCACCCCCTTAGGCTGGTTTCACATTGTGTTATATTTAAATCCGATGAAAATCGGACAGCATCGGATCCAAATCAGCCCCATATTTTCCTATGGGGATCGGATCGGATCGGATTTGGCATAATTGCCATCCGATTTGCCTCCGATCCGATTCTGTCCGATTTTTTGCAGGAGCAAAAATCGTAGACTGCTGCGATTTTGGCTCCTGAAAAAAATCGGAGAGACTCATTTTGAAGGGTTTGCCATGTCGATGGATCTTGCCATAGATCTGGCAGTGGACTATGACATCATTGAGGTACAGTAATACGGTTCTGAAGTTTCTGTGTCCCAGGCAATACTCCCTCAATCTCTGGAATGTTCCCAGTGCATTACAGAGTCCAAACAGCATGCAGTTAAACTCACAGAGGCCCATCGGTGTTGTGACTGCAGTCTTTTCTCTGTCCACCAATGCCACGGGAACCTGCAAGTACCCACTGGTGAGATCTAAGGTGGAAAAATAGTTAGCAGTTCTCAATGCAGCTAATGACTCTTCAATTCTGGTTAACGGGTTAGCATCCTTATGTGTAATGCGATTAACCTGCCTGTAGTCAACACATATTCTCATTGTACCATTTTTCTTCTAGGACTAGTGGAACTGTCCAGGGGCTACAACTATCTCTTATCACCCCAGCCTCCTTCATTTCCCATAACTTCTCTTTGGCACATCGATAGTGAGCTGGGGCTGCAGGCCTGTATCTCTCCTTAATGAGCAGATGGTCACTGGTGGGGATGTGATGTTGTAACCCTTTCACCTGCCCAAAGTCTAAAGAATGTTTACTAGAGATACCCTGATAAAGAAGACCGATGCCTTTGAAATGTATTGGTGATACAGCGGTCTGACACGCCACCTGCCCATCCCTGACGTTCCCCACCTCTACAAACAGACTGACGTTATGACTCCACCCACCCAATCATGTGTTCCCAATGTAGGGGGTGACACAGATGTCACATGACACGGCAGACAGGAAGCACGAGAACCAAAAGCAGAGGGAGCACCCCTGCCCGCTCGCACACTATGAAAGGTAAAACCGAACGTGGCCCAAGGAATCCAACGGACAGCATGAGGGGTAAGTGCCTGATGCCTTCACATTATTACATAGACTCAGCGGTTTAGGTCTAAAGTATTGTTAACCAACAATTATCCACATCAGAGCCTGGTTGAGAGGGAACAAATAGACAATACCCACAGCTACAGTGGGTTTACTTTTAAGATTTCCAGCTACTGGGCATTATTGTAAACCTATTCATTAAACATCTGCACAACACCAAACAAGCACTTACAGAGTACCATAAGAGCACATATAGAAGCAGCACACACAACATTAGCTGCACAATACAACACATGGTGCACATAACCCAACAAATAGCACCGCCTAAAAGAATGAAAAAACATCACAATAATACCTTTCTTCAATTTATCTAGAGTGGTATCAACAGTGCAAAACGCATCCACCACAACATCATTCATTCAACCTGGCTCAAAAGAAAGTTCCGTTACCACAGCAATACACTAGGTCCTAGGAGGAACTTCTCACAAGGTAACACTTACAGGTGTAGAATACAATTAGACATCTATACAAAGAGTCCTCAGACTAACAAAGTACTGTCTGTGTTTTAGGACCACACCCACACCCCCTTTATTGTGGGAAATCATTACAGCTGGAGCTCAACCATATCATACCTCCAAATAGATTACCACCATGAAGCTCTGAAGGTATACTCCATACTTTTCTTTATAGAAAAGATACAACCAAACCAGAATTGAGTAACCTCTAACGGAATATTCTGGAAATTTCCAGACAGGAGAATTAACTAAACATAACACCTGGGACTCGCATATCTGAACACCTTGGGTATCATACGACACCATCCTACCCTAAGGTAAGAAAGATAGATACCCTGAAACATCAAATTTAACCGACGCTAAGGGGTCAACACACTAGCACCCTGCATGTCTTACCTCACTAGGTCCCTTACGAACGCCAGACAAACGAGCGAAAACTATTAGAGGGGAACTTAGCCTGGAGCCCCGAAAGGGAAGAGTACTCCGGGAACACCCTACAGGAGAGAACTTAGACGCTTTGTAGACTCTTGACAAATAAACTAGAGTCTTTTTTTACATTTTTTATTAATTTTAATAGATTAATATAAGATTCATTGTTGTAACCCTGTGTGGGCCTGTAGACAATATCACGACCATAGGTCTTTATTTTTAATGGTATTACAATAAAATTCCCGAAGAAGGGTTAAAAGGATACAAGACTCTTCCAAAAATTATTTCCTAAATACCTCCATACGATTGGATATAAATTACTGGGAAAACACCACCACCTAGTTGACTACGCCCATTACCTCTAGAGTATGCGCTTGGCCTTTAATTAATTTATTAATCAGTAATTACAATACACAGGTGGACTATGTATGGTAACACCTAGGCCTCATAGCAGCGACTCCCTCATATTTTCTAAGCTAGCTCCAGTGTACACCCAAAACATCTGTTAGCCTCTAAAAAATGTGATTAACCTGACTGTGGTCAACACATATTCTCATTGTACCATCTTTCTTCTTTACTAGGACTAGGGGAGCGGTCCAGGGGCTACAACTATCTCTTATCACCCCAGCCTTCATTTCCCATAACATCTCTTTGGCACATTGATAGTGAGCTGGGGGTACTGGCCAGTATCTCTCCTTAATGAGCGAATGACCACCAGTGGGGATGTGATGCTGTAACCCTTTCACCAGCCCAAAGTCTAAAGAATGTTTACTAAAGACCCGTTCATACTCTTGAACTACCCGGTAAACTCCATGCTTTTGGTGTGACGGGGTGGAGTCAGTGCCTACGTGAAGCTTCTGAAACGAGTCCTCCAGCTGCCCCTCAGAGCCGTTGTCCTCCGCCTGATCAGACGGATACAAGAGTTCCACTGCCGTGATGCCGTTATTATTGACTGTGTACAGCTGTCACACTTGGGAGGTTAGGGAATAAGGTATCATGTAGGTGTAATGGGTGAAGGAATCAGGAGGAGCTAATGTGACCCTTACCCTGGGGGTTCCTAGCTTGCCCTGCTCTCGGAGGTACCTCTGATGGTGAGGAGGTCCGAGTCTCTGCCCTATTCCCTGGCTCCTGAATAGCCCTAGGCTGAGGGCCCCTACCTCCACCCATGGATCCAGGATCACAGCTACTCCCAAGGAAAGTCTTCAGCCCAGCAGCAAAGCAACAGCACAGCACCAAGACCTAGAGCAAATAACTCTCAGCAGCATCTGACAGAGGACAGGGAATGCTATTTTTAAAGCCAGAGGGAGGGTATTCCAGGTGAGTCACACATCAACCCCTCAACCAGCAGCTGAACATAATGGTGGATGCAGCTCTGGAGCACAACACAGGAGGCAAAGACCTTCACAATTACACCTCATGCCGCTCTTAAAGACAAACAACATACACAGCAGCATCCAGCATTGTCAGCGCCATCTAAGCACATGACAACAGCTTAGCAATGGCAGCATGCAGAGGCAGTTTGACCTCTTCCTCACCACAGTTTAAGATACATACAGGTACTCTCCCCTAGCGGACATCAACTACCCCTCTAGCTGTTAGGACAGTGGGCTACTGTCTGAGTACACGGACTCTACCAGGGCTTGGCAGTCTTGACCCCAAAGGCCTATGGCTGCCCTACACCAGATTAACATTTCACTTCTCAGAGGTATTGCAGTGGGGACCGAGTCACTCACTCTTCTCCATCAGACAGCTCCACCTGCTGCCTCTGCATCAGGGCCTTTATCTCATTGTGCAGGACTCTGTGCTGCCCAGTAATTCTCGGCAACCTGTTGTAACTAAACAATAATCTCTCCCAGACAATTTTCAATTACATTAGTGCCTAGAGTAAGCATCGGGTTGCATTATCGCCGGTCAACATCAACAATTACCATCCCTGGGCGCTTAGCTCTACCTGCCACACCTTAATGGTTATTTCTTTGTTCCCCACTCATGGTAAGGGCTGACCATTACTAGCATATATCATGAAGCTGTCATCTGGGCGGCGGGTAATGTCAGAATCGGCCCACTACCATTTATAAAGGATATAAGGCATTGTTGTCACCTGCGAACCAGTGTCCATTAAAGCGTTCATGGGGATGCCATCCAGCACCCCAGGTAGGACCAGCTGGATGGACTCATTCCTGGGGGGTGGCCCGCTGCCCCAGCGGTTTCTCGTTTAAAGTGCAGGACTTTGCAATGTGGCCCGCTTCATTGCAGCGGCAGCAGATGGGTTGTTCTGCAGCATCATAGTGGTTGGTGGGTTGTCCTCGGCCTGCTGATACCTCCTCTGGCGTAGCTGCGGGACGTCATCAGGGCTGAAGGCCAACAGTATCCTCTCCGATGGTTTGGATCCTTAGATCGACTGTACGGCCTTGGTCAGGTTGGCCATCCCTTTAGTTAGCTGCTGCACCTGTAATTGCAATGCCTAACAGTTTCTAAGGTCTGTGCGTTCGGTTCCATGGTGGCCAGGGAAGGAGGTGCCACCTCCGGGTGGTATGTCAGAACCAGCCGCTGGGAGGGAACTGGGCTCCTGGCAGTGGATTCTCTCAGCACACATATGGCCCGGTCTTTAAATTGCACAAAGTCCAGGTCGGGGTTCTCCAGGGCCAAGATGCGCAGCTGAGTCCAGTGGGCATGAGACCTGAGCCCCTCAATAAATTGTTCAGTTAGCAACTTATTCTCATCCCATGTACTGTTGGGGTCGAACTGTGTCATGACCCTCAGTGCCTCTTGGAGATTCAATGCATAGTCCCTTATATTGTCCTGCACCCCTTGTTTGCACCCAAAGAATCTCACTTTTAGTTCCACTGCAGTACGGGTGTCAAAGGTTTCTTTAACCTGGCGAAAAAATTTTAACAGTTTGTTTGTCGGTATCCAGCCAGGACTTTACCTCTCGTTGGGCTGCACCAGTCAATTGTCCTATCAACATAGTCACTCTCTGTTCCTCTGCCATGGAATACACCTCGAATAAACTTTTCAGTCTGTCTTTGAAATCGTTCAGGATATCGGATTCCCCTGAATACTGTGGTAGCCAGGTCACTACTGGGATATATGGCATCGTGAACAGCTTGCAGAGGCTGTCACTATTGCTCAGCAGCAAAGGGGGGGGAGCACCGATGTTCACTCACCGTCCTCTGCATGGCCCTCCGTCTTCTTCCCTGTGTCTTTGCGTCTGTAGCCGTATAGCACGGCGGCCGCCGCAAATCACAGCCGCTGTCACTGAAAACCGGATTCAATGAATGCGCCATTTTCTAGGGCGGCTGCAGGCTGCCATTCGCAGCGGGGGGTGCCCAGAAGGCTTGAGCCTCCCTGCGCTGCAGATTCCAGCCCCCAGCTGCCTAGCTGGACCTGGCTGGACATAGAAATTGCGCGGAGCCCCACACATTTTTTTTTATTTCATGAAATTCATGAAATAATAAAAAATAAGGGCTTCCCGGTATTTCTGTGTCCAGGCAGGTCCAAATAGTCAGCTGAGGGTTGGGGGCAGCCCGTTGCCGCCTGATGTATCCGGCTGGCATACAAAAATACGGCAAAGCCCATGTCAAAATTTTTCTGAAAAATCCATTAAACAATCCTCTAAAAAGGGACTGCATCTTTATTAACCCATCGACCATAGTCGAGGGGTTAATAAAGATGCAGTCCCTTTCATTCATATTGTTTTTTCGATTTTTCACAAAAAAATTTGACGTGGGCTTCGCCATATTTTTTGTATCCAGCCGGATACAGCAGGCGGCAACGGGCTGCCCCCAAGCCCCAGGTGCCTATCTGTACCTGGCTGGACACAACAATATAGGGGAGCCCCTTTTTTTTTATTATTTCATGAATTTCATGAAATAATAAAAAAAAAATGCGTGGGGCTCCGCGCAATTTCTATGTCCAGCCAGGCACAGCTAGGCAGCTGGGGGCTGGAATCCGCAGCGCAGGGAGGCCCATGCTTTCTGGGCACCCCCCGCTGCAAATTGCAGCTCGCAGCTGCCCCAGAAAATGGCGCATTCATTGAAGCGCCATATTCTGGCGCTGAACCCAACTCTTCCAGGGCCCTGGTGCTGTGGCTCACTGGGTAATAAAGGGGTTAGGGCCAGCTATATATTATCAGCTGGCCCAAGCCCGAAATTCATGGCGGTCACGCCAATAGTAGACATCACCGCCATGAATTTCTAGTGAATTTAAAAAAAAAAGCACAACACAGAAAAAATATTTTTATTTGAAAAAAAAAACAAATAGACACTTAGGGACTCCAACTTTATTTTTTAAAAATCCTCTTCTGTCCGCCGTAGTCCAATCGAGGGTTTTTCTTTAGCTCTGCTACATCTCTGGTGGAGAACCTCCCCACCAGAGATGTAGCAGAGCTGTGCACACTGGGAAAGTTCATGTGACATCATGCAGGCAAGCATGAACTCACATGAACCCTGCCAGCACTGCTACTTCAAATGAACAGCTGACCTGAGTCAGCTGTTCATTTGAAAATCCAGGCGGGAAGGTCAAAAATAGAAAACCGGATTGAAAACTGGATTGCCCCGGTCCGGAGCAATCCGGGACCATATAGCCCCATGTTATGGAGAGCTGGATTGCACTGGACCGGTACAATCCGGGAGAATCCGGCTTTCAGTGACAGCGGCTGTGCTTTGCGGCTGCCGCCGTGCTATACGGCTGCAGTCGCAAAGACACAGGGAAAAAGACGGCGGGCCGCGCAGAGGACGGTGAGTGAACACCGGTGCTCCCCCCTCGCTCTCGAGCAATAGCTCTGCAAGCTGTCAGCATTGTTTAAAAGCCAGCGGCTTTTTACCGCTGGCTTTTAAACAATGAAATGGGAAATTGCAGGTTTTTCCTCTGCTGCCAGACCTTATAGGGTCCAGCAGCAGAGGAATTACTCGCAATCACTCGCTTCCCCATTGACTTACATTGTACTCGCTAGACTCGCAACGAGTAACGAGTATTAGGACCTACTCGTTACGAGTCTAGCGAGTATGAGTATTTTAGTACTCGCTCATCCCTACCTGACGGTTTTCCTTTAATGTAGAATACTGCTACCACTTTCTGCCTGTGACTCATCCATCTGTCAATTCTGAGTTTCACCCACCTCTGAAATTAAAGTGAATGTGAGCCACCTCCTGTTTTGAACTAATTTCAGAGAGTGTGCAGGCTTGCATAGACCGTGTCTCGTCCACCCATGCTATACCAGCAGACTATTTGTACGCTAAGTAGATTGTTGCCCCTTTTCCTGGTGTCTTGCACTAATATCAGCAGTTTGGCAGCTGTTGGACACCCTTGAAGGTGTTTTCTAGTTCGGCAAATAATTCGGCGAACACCCCACATTCGGCGAACCGAACCAAATGTGAACACTCAGTTGTTCACTCATTTCGACTTGAAAACAGCAGTTGGATGCTCGAATGGAAGCATCTTAATTATCGAGTATCATGGAAGTCAATGGGAAACTTGAGCATTTTCCCTGGGACTCTTCTGGAAAATTGATTAACTTTCCCTTTGACTTCCATGATACTCGGTACTCGAATTGCACCAATCCAATGGTCCAACTGCTTGTTTTGAGTATCAAGCACTCAAACACTAACGTTCTCGCTCATTTCTAGTTATCACCTATCCTGTGTATTGATTGATAACTTGTTTTCACCGGACAACCGCCTTTAAGATTGAGAAAATCCTGGTTAAATGCCGCTAAGTCTCAATACGAGATGAAAGTTGGACTTTAAAGAAAGAAATCATATTTTTGTAATTTTCTTCCTGCTTTCTTATGATGTTTTTAGTGTTATTTATGGCGAATAGAGAACTTGTTATCTGCAAGTATTCTCCGGCAATTCGTCCCGGGGGAGTGGTTGCCGGTAATCTCCATATATTTCCATGGAAACCGCATTGCCGATGTCGAGTGTTCACACAAATATCACGGCACTTACTGGAGAGCGCATTATCATAATCACACAAGGAGACTCAGTTTATATTATCTTTCTTTCCATACAAAGTTCATATATATTCAGAGGTTCTGGATAATAGAAGATTACATATGGAAATGAGCGCACATCTACAAGGCTGTAAGTCACATCGCAATGTGCCGTCTCTCGGCAGGAAATAATCTCGCGCTGAAGAATGCAGAGCAAAAGTTTAGCTACCTTTGTATTATTTTCTATGATCATCATTTTGCTCACCTGTTGCGTGGCACCGGGCGGTAGTCGTGGGGGAGAGATTGACTTTGGATGCCCCGACACGCTACGGAAAAGTCATGGTCCTGGCTGGGTGTGTGAACTTGCGTCATTTGGGCCGTATACTCAAGCAGGCTGCTTGTTACTGTTCTCTTCAGATAACGGGACTGGATGATGACTTGCTTCCGCGAGGAGACCACACATACAGTCTCCTTACTTAACAGTTCTTTCATAGCAAAGTCACCTTCCTTTTCCACCAATCCCCATATATTCTCCTCGTAGAGAAGGGGGTACAGGGCTTCGATCACTACCAAAGTCGAGCCTTATACTAAGATCCTTATGTTTCTACGTCTCTTCACCATATACAGGAGGGAGTAGCTGGTTTGTCAGTAGTGTTAGAGATGAGCCTTGTGCTTTAAAACACTTGGGGAGACTCAGTCTGGGACAAATAACTTTATCCACGTTCCAGTCCATCTTGACATGTCACCTTTTAGGCTAGGAGTCTTGTCGCTAAGGTCCAGTCCTACAGACCCTTCTGCCTGGGGTAACTTTGTTGGACGAACAGTCTCTAGCCTCAGTGTTGTGTTGCGTTCTCTGTCTCAGTCAATGTTTTATTATCACACTATCTAACTTCTGCCTCCTCTCTTCTTTTCTTTGCCACAGGTCACCCGATACTTGTGAGTTCAATGACTTTTCAGGCCATAGGTCTGCTCTAGTTAAAAGCTGGGCCCTATCTATAGCACTGCAGGAAACTATCACTCACCCTAGATCCTAACCCCTCCCACTTAACTATTATTTGCCTTACAGTCTGGTGTGGCACCCCAGTGGTCCAGTTGCCACAGTGGCATTTCCTCCCTCACAGGGGGTGATGTCATGTCTGTAAACAGGAGCAGGTCCCCACACTAGGTAACACCAGCATGTGACACTTTTCCTGACTCCAGGCCAGAAGGGGGAGCTCTAGAAAACAACTTCAGGGGAGCTGCCCTGGTTCTGGTCAGGAGGAGGGGTTAGTTAATTATGCAGAGGAAAGGGAAGAGAGAAGAAGTTGAGACGAGCTCTGGAGAGAGTGCTCAACAGAGCTCACCCCGGAGCGCTAGGAAAAGGTCCCAGAGTCCTGGGTTGTGTGGGTGCTGTACACCTAACAGCCGAATTTGGGGGCAGGAGACTGCAAGTCTCCTGGCCACACCAAATACCCAGCGGCACAGCAGCGTGCTGAGTGCCTGAAGCTGCCTTCAGCAGGGTGGCACCTGAGAGAGGTTTGTGCTGCCTGCCATACGGGTCAGAACCATCAAGCAGGAGAAGGGCCGCAGCGTAGCTATAAGACACAGGAACCTGAAGAGAGAGCGCAGAAGGAAGGCCTCCAATCCCGCCTGGTGAGGTGGATCCCCGCATGCTTCCAGGCTGGCCGGATCCCTTCTAACAACTGTAACCAGTACCCTGGACTGCAATACCATCTACCAAGCAATGGTAAGAAATACTGCGGCCTTCTGTGTCCTCCAGTTATTAACTGCTCCCTCTGTCCTGCACCCCAGCGATCATCACCACCCCGATAGACTGTTCACACCATCCCTTGGGCCCAGCTCCACCTGTGCGGAGCTATACCATCCGGCTGCACTACCATTTGCCCCAGCAGTCATATTCTGCAGCGTCGGCCACCCCTGGCCGAGTACCACAGGTGGCATCACAAACGTTCCCCTATAAATAATCCCCTTTTACTGCACACCCAGGCCATAGAGCCGGGTCACCGCCTCCGTGACCACCCACAGAACCATCTGGCCTGATTACCAAGTACCCCCAGCCATAGCAGGCGTCGCGCTGGCAAGTACATATACAAGTGCTATACATTACACATGGAAACATTGTAACACCTTACATTGCATACATTAGATCACAATTCACATATTGCATTATTTACAAAAATGAAGGACACAATTTACATGACTTTACAAAAACGCAATTGGTGTTTTCAGGGAAAGGAAAGCGAAAGCAACCAGTCCACCCCATTACACACCTAACAAGCCACTGGTGAGGGAGCCAAAACATTGTGCTGTAGCCATATTCATTGTAGCCATACCCTTCTCCTTCACCCTGCTCCTCCTTGTCCACACCCCATCCTGGCAACCTTAAAGAGGACCTGTCACCTCCCATGCGTAGAGCCCACTGGGATGGGGTACTCAGTACCGGACCTGGGTATCACAAGGGTTATCACGGCGGTCTTGGTCCGGACCGTGTCCCGAGCCCACAAGTAAAGGTTGGGGGTTATTTAAAGGGATAGAGTCGTGACGCTACCCGTGGTATGTGGTCAGGGTGGCCACCGCTGCTGCAGAACCTCCGGGGATGATGGATGGCAGCCTGTGATGTGACGGCTCTCCATGGGCAGAGCCTGGTCCCCGGGGCAGTGGTGATGAAAACAGTTTGTGAGGGAGAACAGGGTTTGCAAGGATTACACAGACTCACGGTTTTGTAGTTTTCCAAGTCTTTACTGAAGCAGATGGTTATTCAGCTGAGTACTGTCCACAGAGTCTGTGCAGGGACCGGGTTGCTCTCACCCTGGCCGGGTTTTTTGGCTCCCTGTTCCTGCGCTGTGTGTATGGCCCTGCTGCCGCTTTAGCTAAGCTGCCGGCCCTTTCTCCCCTCATGGGTACCAACTTGCTAAGCAACCTGAGTCTTGTCCCGTGTTCCTGACCCCGCCGTGTTGCTTTGCTGTGGTACAGTGAAGATGTGGGACCTTCACTCATCCGTTGTTCACTGTGCTGTTTGTGTCAGGCACAGCATCGGATCCGTTATCCGTTCTATGCGCTTCTCTGGGGCGAGTCTCAGGGGACTCGGTCTCCCAGGTGCGTTCCTCTCTGCTCTGTCTCCTTTTCCTCAGACCCTGGCTGAGCCTGGAACTGGACAGTGGACTGTGGGGTGAGCCTAACGCAGATCTTTTACACCCAGGTCTTTCTTCCTCAGTGCTGTCCCTCACTGAACTAACTGCCACTTCCTCTTCACACCAGAATATATAGGGAAGCAGCTTTAGCTCCCCCTTCTGGCCTGGAGGCGCTAGTGTAGTGTTGTGGGTTGTGTGGGGAGTTAACCCTTGGTGGTGTTACTGTGGCACATGAACCCTGGGGTGCCACACATGCATGGTGATCTAATTGCAGCAATGAATGCAGCATGTCTGCTGCATTCAGGCAAGGGGTCCCCCATGTCTCTAGCCCCCCTGTACCCCGAGATAATTGAATTTGAAAACTTAGATACTGGAGCCGGATAGGAGGGGTCTAGTTGGCTGCATTGCCCCGCCTCCTGCCATGATGTCACCACCTTTCCCCGCCTTGCTCCATGGTTATAATAGAGCAGGGTGGGTATAAGCGGTGATGTCACCGCAGGAGGCGGGGCGGACGGCCTCCTGCGGTGACATCACCGCCTTTCCCCTCCCTGCTCCATAGTTAACATAGAGCAGGGCGGGTATAAGCAGTGATGTCACCACAGGAGGCAGGGCAATGCGGCCACCACCACAACAATCAATCTCTCTCCTGCGCCTGTGTTTAGCTTGGCATGCAGCAGGCGAGGGAAAGAATGAGTGATAAGAGGGTGGCAGCGGAGGGCGGAAAAAAGATACAGGGGGCGTGAAACTGCCCTGTGAGGGAAGTGGCTCCAGCCACTAGACCCCTCCTATCCGGCTCCAGTATGTAAGTTTTCAATATCAATTATCTCGGGGTACAGGGGGGCTAGAGACATGGGGGACCTCTTGCCTGAATGCAGCAGACATGCTGCATTCAGTGCTGCAATTAGATCACCATGCATGGGAGGTGACAGGCCCTCTTTAATCATTTTTTTGATCTCTACCTAAGCCTCCTGAAACGTTTCCTTAAGGACTGCTCCTCAGTCCACAGCCCAGAGAAGATGGCAGCATTTCTGGATTGCGTTGATACTTGTATATAACTCCTTCTTTGTATTATGGAGCTTTAACTTGCATTTGTGGATTGCAAAGTGAACTGTATTCATAGACTGTGATTTCTGGAAGACTTCTGAGCCCATGCAGGGATTTGCATGATTGGATCATGCTTGATTTTAATGCAGTGCAGCCTGAAGGCCCATAGATCACGGGCATTCAATATTGACAATCGGCCTTGTCACTTGTGCACATGGATTTCTCCATAATCTCTGAATTTTATGAGGACATGTTGCCATCAATTTCTAAATGAGTTTGTTTCAAATGAAATTAAAAATTGACTAAAATTCACCTTTTAGCTTATGTTCTATATTTTATTGTGAATAAAATGTGGCTATAAAAGATTCTTGTTTTCTTTTTATGTTAGACAGGTCCCAAATCTTTGTTTGGATTGATTTGGGGGTTGTAATGCTAGAGATACCAGGTGTGCTAAGATAAGAAGATGCTGCTCACACTGTTATCCACCCTTTCTATCTCTATCTAATTTAATACTGGAGATACAGGTGTGCTGATGTAAGGAGAGGCTGTTCACACTGCTGTCAAATCTGTCTATCTGATCTAATTTGGAGATACAGGGGATGCTAAAATCAAAAGAAGCCAATCACACTGCTGTCCTCCCTGTGTAACTGATCTAATACTGAAGATACCAAGGGTGCTGAGGTAAGACGAGACTGCTCACATTGCAATCCACCCTTTATTCTGACCTAATACTGGAGATACCATTAGTTCTGAGGATAGAAAAAGCAGATCACACTGCTGTCCACCATGTCTATTTTATCTAATACTGGCAATAGCAATGATGCTGAGGAAGATAAGGCTACTCACACTGCTGTCTATTGTTTCTTTGAGATCTAATACTGGAGATAGTAGGAGTTCTGAAGTAAGAAGAGGCTGCTCAAACGACTGTCTACCCTGACTATATGATGTAATACTGGAGATACAAGGGGTATTGAGTGAAAAGATTCTGGTCTCACTACTGTCCATCATGTCTAATCCAATACTGAAGTTACCAGGGATACTGAGGCAAGAAGAGGATGCACACACCACTGTCCACCATGTCTGATCTAATTCTAGAGATACCAGGTATGCTGAGGTAAGTGGCTGCTCATACTTCTGTCCACCATGTCTGATCTAATGCTCGAGATACCAAGTGTTCTTTCAGACCTAATACTTGGGATACCAGGGGTACTGAAGTAAAAAGAGGATACTTATAGTGTTGTCCAGTCTGTCTATCTGATTTAATATATGAAATAATAGGAATGCTGAAATAAGAAGCCACTTACACTGCTGTCCACCCTGTCTATCTTTTCTAATACTGGAAATACCAATGGTTCTGAGGTAAAAAGAACCTGCTAAAACTGCAGTCCCTCTTTCTTCTGACATAATACTGGAGATACCATTAGTTTGGAGTTAAGGAAAGGCTGTACACACTGTTGTCCACCATGTCTGTCTGATCTAATACTGGTAATAACGGGGTTGCTGAGGTAAAGAGAGGCTCCTCACACTGCTTTCCACTCTATCTGCTCTAATGCTGTCGATACCAGGGGTGCTGAGGTAAGAAAAGGCTGCTTATACTGCTGTCCACCATGTCTGATCTAATGCTGGCGATACCAAGGGTGCTGAGATAAGAACAGATTGCTCACACTGCTGTCCACTCTTTCTATCTGCTCTAATATTGTTGATACCAGGGGTGCTGAGGTAAGAAGAGGCTGCTCACACTACTATCCACCATAACTGATCTAACACTGGAGATACCAGGGTGCTGAGGTAAGAAGAGGCTGCTCACACTACTATCCACCATAACTGATCTAACACTGGAGATACCAGGGGTGCTGAAGTAAGAAGAGGCTGCTCACACTACTATCCACCATATCTGATATAATACTGGGTATACCAGGAGTGCTGAGGTAAGGAGAGTCTGCTCACACTGCTGTCCACCCTGACTGGAGATATTGATATAGCACCTGGTAATCGTATGATCGCAAGGAATCTGCTGGTGTAGCAAAGCTACTTTGTACTAGCAAACTCAAGTCACTCTATTGGACCACTATGGTGGACACCTTGTTTACAGTGGGAAAAAACTATCAACAAAGAACATAAGAATTCCGCATAGATCCTTTATGATATTTTGGGGGTACATATACAGTAAATCATTTAAAAATATACAGTATATTCCTACGAAACCTCTTCTAAAATAAAAAAAGAAAAACTATAAAAGAAAACCCTGCATAAAATTAAAAAAGCTTAAAAATAACATAAAAAATACAATTTGTTCAACATGAAACAAAGCCTCATGCAGCAAGAGAAAAATAAACATAAAAAATGTGTCCTTTCTGGCCCAGTCATTAATAGGTTAAAGGTTTTAAATAATATATTTATTATAACTTTTTTTGCATCTGCCAAGCATGTCTGTGATGATTAATTCATAAGCTTAATAATTGAGTACTGATAAGGTTGTATTTGTCTAATACACTCTTATTTATCTCTGATTATAGCCACTGAATGACAGCATTTTAATAGACACATGTATATATAGGAGTAGCCCATAGGTGGCGCTCTTGTTCTAGAGAAATGGATATAATTCCCTTGTAAACCCTTATTCTGCATCATTTCTAAGCCTACAGCGGGGGAGTGGGCACTGCAGAAAGACACATCCAGTATACCTGACTAGGAAAATCCTCTAATTGGTCACAGTTGTTGTCCTATCAAGTCATTTAGCTTGTTACGTGCAGCAAGATGGATCTTCGGAATATTCCCGGGTTATCTAATATCACTCCAAACAGATGTTGCTAAATTTTTGTCAAAAATAATCCTTAAGATTGGCAAGGATTTATGATCACACAACCAAGATAGTTACCAAGATGTGCAGAAGAAGAAATCCGGATTCCGCTGAGCTGCTTATTGATTTTACCGTCTAGATAAAATTATTATTTTTTCATTTTTTTCTACTGTTAATGCCATCATACTATGAAAGTCTCCACCTCAGCATGTTGTAATGGTTAAAACGGAGGATTGTCTGTGGCCATAGCTTCATATGTAGGTCACCCCCATTGGGGAATGCTTTATCGCTATGTATTCCCTTTACTGCTGCTTCTTCCTTCATTACAGTCATATATACAGCAATTTATCTTCATTAAATTATAAAATGCATCTCCTGTTCCATAAGAGACTTCCACTACTGTTCCATTACCTCGCCATGATTTACACTGCAGCTTTGCTTCTTCAGAATGGCTCCTACAGATAAGCACAAGATCACCTGAAAGTCAGTTTCCTCCCTCTGCAGTCTCTACTTCTAATTTTGTAGTTGTCTCTGAGCTAGTGAATGGAGGCTAACTGTATTACCTTTTCAGATTAAGCTGTTGTGTATTTGTACATGAGAAAAAACTATTTCTGGACTTTATACAACTTATTTTTCAACATTTGCACCAGTTTTCTCCCTCTGCAGTCTCGACTTCTAATTTTCAGTTGTCTCTTAGCTCGTGAATGGAGACTAACTGTATTCCCTTTACAGAATGAGCTGTTGTGTGTCTATACATGAGAAATAACACTATTTCTGGGCTTTAAATTACTTTATTTTCAATATTTTCACCAGTTTTCTCCCACTGCAATCTCCACTTCTAATTTTCAGTTGTCTCTGAGCTAGTGAATGGAGATTAACTGTATTCCCTTTACTGCTACAATTATAATTTATATTTATATAAGTTATATTCATTGAAATCTAAAATGCATCTGCTCTTTCATAGGATTCTTCAATTACCACTCCTTTCCCCCACCATGACTTACACTGCAGCTTTGCTTCTTCAGATTGGCTCCTATAGTTAAGCACAAGCTCACCTGAAAGTCAGGATTTCCCAAAATAACTATTTCTGGACTTCATATGACTTGTTTTCAACATTTTCACCAGTTTTCCTCCTCTGAAGTCTCTACTTCTATTTTTCAGTTGTCTCTGAGCCAGTGAATGGAGACAAACTGTATTCCTTTTACAGAATAAGTTGTCATGTGTGGGTACATGAGGAAAAACACCATTTCTGGACTTGATTTCAATATTTTCACTAGTTTTCGCCCTCTTCAGTCTCTACTTCTAATTTTCAGCTGTCTCTGAGCTAGTGAATGCAGACAGACTATATTCCCTTTTCAGAATAAGCTATCATGTGTGTATGTGTACATGGGAAAAAAAAGATTTCTGGACTTTATATGACTTATTTTTCAACATTTTCACCAGTTTTCTCCCGTTACAGTCTCGACTTCTAATTTTCAGTTGTCTCTTAGCTAGTGAATGGAGACTAACTGTATTCCCTTTACAGAACAAGTTGTTGTGTGTGTGTACATGAGGAATAACACTATCTCTGGACTTTATATGACTTATTTTCAATATTTTCACCAATTTTCCCCCTCAGCAGTCTCTACTTCAATTTTTCAGTTGTCTCTAGCTAGTGAATGGAGACTAACTGTATTCCATTTACTGCTGCTTCTTACTTCATTACAGTCAGATACAGAGTGCTATATATTAATTGAAACTAAAATGCATCTGCTGTTTCATAGGATACGTCATCTACTGCTCCATTCCCCCACCATGATTTACACTGCAGCTCTGTTTCTTTAGTTTGGTTACTACTGATAAGCACAAGCTCACCTGAAAGTCAGGATATCCCAGTTTTTTTATTGAGCTTTTCAGAATAAGCTGTCATGTGTGTTTGCATGAAGAATAAAATTATTTCTGGACTTTACATGACTTGTTTTCAACATTTTCACCAGTTTTCTCCCTGTCCAGTCTTTGCTTCTAATTTTTTAGTTGTCTCTGAGCTAGTGAATGTAGACATACTGTATTCCCTTTTCAGAATAAGCTGTTGTGTGTATACATGAGGAATAACACTATTTCTGGACTTTATATGACTTGTTCTCAACATTTTCCCCAGTTTCCTCCCTCTGCAGTCTCTACTTCTAATTTTTTAGTTGTCTCTGAGCTAGTGAATGGAGATTAACTGTATTCTCTTTCATTACAGTCAGATATACACCGATTGATATTAATTAAAATCTAAAATGCATCTACTGTTTCATAAGAGACTTTATCTACTGCTGCAGTCCCCCACTACGATTTACACTGCAGCTCTGCTTCTTTTGGCTCCTACGGATAAGCACAAGCTCACCTGAAAGTCAGGATATCCCAGTTTTTTTATTGAGCTTTTCAGAATAAGCTGTCGTGTGTGTGTACACGAGGAATAAAATTATTTCTGGACTTTACATGACTTGTTTTCAACATTTCACCAATTTTCCCCCTGTCCAGTCTTTACTTCTAATTTTTTAGTTGACTCTGAGCTAGTGAATAGATGTTAACTGTATTCCCTTTTCAGAATAATCTGTCATGTTTACATGAAAAAAAAACTATTTCTGGACTTGTTTTCAACATTTTCACCAGGTTTTGCCCTCTGCAGTCTCTACTTCTAATGTATTACTTGTCTCTGAGCTAGTGAATAGAAACTAACTGTATTCCCTTTCCAGAATAAGATGTCATATGTGAACATGAAAGAAAAAACTATTTCTGAACTGTATATGACTTGTCCTGGACGCAGTGTCTCCGCACCTGACGGAAGCTGCCGGTGAAGGCAAGGCGAGTGCAACCGCCCTGTGCCCACGATCTGTGTTCTTGGCAGGGCGGCTTCTCCCTCCATTCTCCCACAGGAGATGACATCTGACTCTACAGCATTAAATGAACATGCCGCAGAGATGCGGGAGCCTGGCAACCCGCACCACAGGTGAAATAACGCTGCGGAGTGGAGAAACACAGTGGGCATGGGATTTCTAGAAACTGTACAATGCAGTGTTTTGGACGTAGCGGTATTACACTGCCTTCAAAACGCTGCTTTTACTGATTGTGTTCATACAGCCTTATTGTCTGCAACATTGATGTTACGTTGACAGCGCCGCAGCCAATGATTGACCTCAGTAGGTCTGCACAAGTTGATGGCATGATTTGTTCAGAACCACTGGGCTCAGGGATTCCAGACACCAAAAGCAGCAGTGAAGACTCAGCGCTGGACCTGGGGAAGGTGAGTAAAGCCTGGTTTTTTTTTTTAATAAGAAATTGCAGCTGGGGGAAAGGTGTTTTCCAAAAACATAAAGCCGCAGTCATGGGGTGGTGCCAGCATGGGTTCAATCACTGCTCTGTATATGGAGACTGACAGCTTGTATCTCCCCCCTTCCCACACTGACTGACAGCTTTGTCTAATACTAAGTGGCAGTCAGTCTGTGCGGGGGCAGTTACAGCTGTCACTCTCCATATAGAGAGTAGTGACTGAACCTGTGTCAGCGCCGCCCCCATTACTGCAACCAGAACGCTGCCGGGAGGATAGAAATTCATTTCCTCTTAGCAGGAGCTGAGCAGGTTCAGAATACTATTAACCTTTCGATTAACTAATAAAAAGACAAGTATCAAAGAAACATACAGTGTATAGCCACAAATCTATCAACTAAAGCACTTTGCAGGATGCAGCTAGGCTTCATTTTGTAGAGGCAAACACAGGTGTTAGACACCGATGTAATCACTCTCAACCATGGAGAAAGCGACAGACAGCAATTATTATGCACACAGATAATGTTTGCATACATAGGGCGCCATTCACACTGATATATATGGTGCAGAGTGTCTGTATGCTACCCAGTGATTTAGAAAAGGCCACCGGACCCAGTATGATGCCTCTGCACCCCTAAATGAATGACGAATGCAGGGGCCCAGCTGCACCCCACAAAATGATAAAAAAAAGTGCAAAATCTTTTTTGCTACAAAAATGTTTTATGAGTAGGGATGGGCGAATCTACTCGCTAGGACTCGTTACTCGGCGAGTAGTAAGGGACTCGCAGGACTCGGTACTCTGCGAGTTTCCCAGCGTTTACTCGCACAGTAACGAGTCCAATGCAAATCAATGGCAATCTTAGTTTTGTCAGAGATTCTGACAAAACTAGGATTGTCATTGACTTGCATTGGACTCGCTACTGTGCCAGTGATAGCAGGGAAACTCGCACAGTAAGGAGTCCGGCTGTCTGCTCTGTGTGCAGGCTGCCGCAGCTCCAGGGTCCTAGAGCCCGCCTGCTCTCCCTGTGCACAGAGATGATGTAGCAGAGCTGAGATTGTTCTCAGTCTGCTCATTCCCTGTGCATAGACATCTATATCTATGCACAGGGGATGTAGCAGAGAGGACATCGCGTTTTGGACTACGTCGGACAAGAGGATTTTTTTAATTAAAGATGGAGTCCCTAATGGCTTTTTTTTTTAAATTTCTAATAAAATTTTTTCTCCGTGTTGTGTTTTTTTTAACCCTTTATTGGAGATTCTTAGTGGCCGGCTCAAACCTGGTCTGACATTAAGAATCTCGGGCTTAATACCAGCTTGTATAACAAAGCTGGTATTAACCCCTTTATTACCCAGCGTGCCACCGCCACCAGGGCCGCTGGAAGAGCGGGGTTCAGCGCCAGAGGATGGCGCTTCAATGAACGCGCCATCTTCTGGGGCGGCTGCGGGCTGCAATTTGCAGCGGGGGGTGCCCAGAAAGCTTGGGCCTCCCTGCGCTGCGGATTCCAGCCCCCAGCTGCTTAGCTGTACCTGGCTAGACATAGAAATTGTGCGGAGCCCTACGCATTTTTTTTAAATTTTTTTGCAGATTTTTTCACAACAGGTTTCCTTTAAACATCCTTCTATTGCCAAAATCACTATTTAAAAAAATGTTTTTTAGATTTATAACGCCATAAGCATAAGGAAAAATGACAAGAATGTCCATCTCTACATGTCTTCTCTTCTTCTAACATCTTGGAGGATATTACATTTTTTCATCTCGTCTTTCATTAGGGCCGGCTACAATTAAAATAACAAGTCTAAAGTAGAAAAATCCAGAGGGAGATTGAAATATTTCCATGTGTGGAGCGCGGTCGCAGGTATTTGTGCCGTGTTGTGATGTGCGGCCAAGATCTCGGATGGACAACACTGGTTGTTATTCTTTGCCTCCGTGTGAAAATCCAACTTCAAACAGAGCCGGGAATATGAAAGGCTCGGGACTCCGCCGTTCAGCGATGGAGCCGACATCACGACAGCTACAAATACCTTCATCATCTACAGAGGATGAAACCAGCCTAATTTATCTGGTGAAGACCTGCTATGGAGGACGACGGCAAGGCGGATCAGTCGTCACACAACTTAGGCACCTTGACGGCTCTATCCATCTTCACCAGCTAATCACTAAATGAAAATGAAGCAAATCTGTAATAAGTGTTAATCAGGACCTGTCACCAGCTCACTTTCTGCTTTTATTTTATTCCCATTACTCCCCTGAGTATTAAGTTTTTCGTTTTTTTTCAACTCCCCCTTACAGTTCTAGAGATATGGACCTTTATATTATTTAGTGCTAATTTTTGTGGTCATTACCAAGAGGGCGTTACTCACAGGATTCTTTGAGGAGGTGTTTTAGGATCCTTGGTAAAGACAACTGATGAGCAAGCACTACTATGCTCAGATGTTTGCTACTCGAATTGAGCAGTCGGGCTTGAATTGTGGCGCCACTCTGGTCGGGATGCCACGGAGGGGTACTGCACCCAGACCAGAGTGTGTAGTATCCCTTTGACCAGGGGACTGGGATGTTAATAGGGGACCCTCATCACACACATCCGCACACCTTAGGCCAGGGGACCAATAGGTTAATCTGTTGCTAGGAAAGCGGTCCTGGTGGGAGGAGCTTAGGTGGTATAGTGGAAAGTTAGTGAGTTGGAGAAAGTCGTTGGAGGGGAACCTTGCGAGAAGCGCAGTGGAGGGCACCTCAGGAGAGGTGGCCTGGGAACCGAAGGGGATCGTAGGGTGTTGAGGGGCACCCGAACCAGTGCCGGTACGTCTTCCCAGCCGGAGGGATCCAGTCCAAACCGGAGGACCGGCTCTGACACTGGTCGGGTGTTTATCCACGAGCCGTAGAACCAGATGGCACGCACTTGTTTAGAGGTCGCGGCAACCCCGGCATAATTCCCCTAAGGCCCCCATATAGGGTCAAGGAGGCCCAGAGAGCGATAGACTCCAGGAGGAGTCCCAGAGGCGATAAACTCCAAGAGGAGGCCCAGAGGTGACAGACTCCACACCAGAGGCTCCGAGGACGTTAGACTCCGTAAGGATCCGTGGGCGGTGGGCTCTGTGCGTGGAAGGGCAAGGAGGGAAAGAGGAGAGCGCAGTAAGGACTGATGAGAGGAAAAGCAAGCACACCACAGAGGGTCCCCATTGAAACGTCCTAATCCCCTGGTGACTACCCCGGCCAGCAATACCCGTGGACTGTATAAAGAACTGTTTGCTGCCAAAGCCACCAGTAAAACCCAGTTCAAAGACTAAGACTGTGTGGTGTTCTTATTAGCCTGCGTCGGAGGAGCCATACTCCTGCCCCCAGAGACTGTCAGCCTGCAGCTCCACTTGACGAGCCACTTATCTCCCCTCTGTATTAGTTGTTGTCTGACGTGACAAAGGTCTTCATGTGCGGAGAAGACGATCATCCTTCCTGAACTTGGTGGATTTGCTGCTTCTCTTATGTCTTACGTCTTTCCAGTGCTCCCAGTAATCAGGAGCAGATAATAGCTGAGATTTTATGCTCATTTTTACTAGCGGAAAGTATATGTTTATATATTTGATGGGTTTTTCATCTAAGTTTGCCTAAAGGGAGCAGGATTAGTTTAGATTTGGAGCACACCCTGAGACCGAGGCTTCATGTGAGAAGGCATCATCAGGTTTTGTAATGAAGATTTTATACATACAGTTGTGGCCAAAAGTATTGACACCCCTGCAATTCTGTCAGATAATACTCAGTTTCTTCCTGAAAATGATTGCAATCACAAATTCTTTGGTATTATTATCTTCATTTAATTTGTCTTCAATGAAAAAACACAAAAGAGAATGAAGCAAAAAGCAAAACATTGATCATTTCACACAAAACTCCAAAAATGGGCCAGACAAAAGTATTGGCACCCTCAGCCTAATACTTGGTGGCACAACCTTTAGCCAAAATAACTGCGATCAACCGCTTCCGGTAACCATCAATGAGTTTCTTACAATGCTCT
The DNA here is from genome assembly GCA_033576535.1 of Allobates femoralis. Classification (NCBI taxonomy): domain Eukaryota; kingdom Metazoa; phylum Chordata; class Amphibia; order Anura; family Aromobatidae; genus Allobates; species Allobates femoralis. The sequence goes on from JARQOC010000003.1 coordinate 49,161,324, forward strand.
GCTGGAATTTTAGACCATTCTTCTTTGGCAAACTGCTCCAGGTCCCTGATATTTGAAGGGTGCCTTCTCCAAACTGCCATTGTTAGATCTCTCCACAGGTGTTCTATGGGATTCAGGTCTGGACTCGTTGCTGGCCACCTTAGAAGTCTCCAATGCTTTCTCTCAAACCATTTTCTAGTGCTTTTTGAAGTGTGTTTTGGGTCATTGTCCTGCTGGAAGACACATGACCTCTGAGGGAGACCCAGCTTTCTCACACTGGGCCCTACATTATGCTGCAAAATGTGTTGGTAGTCTTCAGACTTCATAATGCCATGCACGCGGTCAAGCAGTCCAGTGCCAAAGGCAGAAAAGCAACCCCAAAACATCAGGGACCTCCATCATGTTTGACTGTAAGGACCGTGTTCTTTTCTTTGAATGCCTCTTTTTTTCTCCTGTAAACTCTATGTTGATGCCTTTGCCCAGAAAGCTCTACTTTTGTCTCATCTGACCAGAGAACATTCTTCCAAAACGTTTTAAGCTTTCTCAGGTAAGTTTTGACAAACTGCAGCCTGGCTTTTTTATGTCTCGGGGTAAGAAGTGGGGTCTTCCTGGGTCTCCTACCATACAGTCCCTTTTCATTCAGACACCGACGGATAGTACGGGTTGACACTGTTGTACCCTCGGACTGCAGGGCAGCTTGAATTGTTTGGATGTTAGTCGAGGTTCTTTATCCACCATCCGCACAATCTTGCGTTGAAATCTCTCGTCAATTTTTCTTTTCCATCCACATCTAGGGAGGTTAGCCACAGTGCCATGAGCTTTACACTTCTTGATGACACTGCGCACGGTAGACACAGGAACATTCAGGTCTTTGGAGATGGACTTGTAGCCTTGAGATTGCTCATGCTTCCTCACAATTTGGTTTCTCAAGTCCTCAGACAGTTCTTTGGTCTTCTTTCTTTTCTCCATGCTCAATGTGGTACACACAAGGACACAGAACAGAGGCTGAGTCAACTTTAATCCATGTCAACTGGCTGCAAGTGTGATTTAGTTATTGCCAACACCTGTTAGGTGCCACAGGTAAGTTACAGGTGCTGTTAATTACACAAATTAGAGAAGCATCACATGATTTTTCTAACAGTTCCAATACTTTTGTCCACCCCCTTTTTTATGTTTGGTGTGGAATTATATCCAATTTTGCTTTAGGACAATTCTTTTTGTGTTTTTTTCATTGAATACAAATTAAATGAAGATAATAATACCAAAGAATTTGTAATTGCAATCATTTTCAGGAAGAAACTGAGTATTATCTGACAGAATTGCAGGGGTATCAATACTTTTGGCCACATCTGTATACACTATAGGATCCAATTCAAACTGCTTGTTCTCACCCACAAAGCTCTTTACAGCGCAGCATCCCCATACATCTCCTCCCTCATCTCTGTATATCACACGTTCTCTTCGCTCTGGTAGCGACGTTAGACAAACATCTGCATTAATCCAAACCTCCCACTCCCGGCTACAAGACTTCTCCCGAGCTGCACCTATTCTGTGGAATGCTCTACCCCAAGAAATTAGGGGTATCCACAACTTACATAGTTTCAGGCGATCCATAAAAACACATCTTTTTAGGACGGCCCATCATTCTCCCTAATCAAAGTCATTCAGACATAGCCTATTCACTCCACCAGACTGAAAAGCTTTACAAAGAATGGCTGGTGATGACTTATGCAGCTCTTATCTACTCCCCATTCCTTCAAGATGGACCATCATTGTAAATAAGCCCCTGTACTGTGTGTCACCCCCACCTCATTGTAGATTGTAAGGCTGGTTTCACACTTGCGCTCCCCGCCACTGCGTATTGCTGCGCAAGCTGAGTGCAGACACCGCGCGTCTCTATGTTTATCATGGGGACGCGCGGTGATGTGCCTGGCTGCGCATGACCGTGCGCACTGATAGACTTCAGTATGTCATTTGTACACATGCAGACGCTTGCGTACAAATCACAAATTCTCATCCGCACCCTGAACGCGACATGTCGCGTTCAAGGTGCGGACGAGAATGTGTGATTTGTACGCAAGCATCCACATGTGCACAAATCATACATGGAAGTGAGTGGGTGTGAACGGCAATGCACAGCCGAGTGCATCACCGTGCGTCCCCATGATAAACATAGGGACGCGCGGTGTCTGCACTCAGCCTGCGCTTCCCTGCCGCAACACGCAGCGGTGGGGCGCACAAGTGTGAAGGCAGCCTAAGCTTTTATGAGCAGGGTTGTCATTATTTTGCTTTAATTATTGTGTTCTTAGATAACTGTTACTTATGACTATTTGTATATGAACCTCTGAATTGTAAAGTGCTGCGGAATATGTTGATGCTATTGTTGCGCCCAGGCTGTGGGGTACTCAAGTGTCAGGCTACAAGGGTTAACGCTCCTGCTGTCACGGGGAGTGGTGGCCGCGCCTGACCCCATGTCCTGGGACTATCTTACAAAAAGGGGTAGTATGTACAGAAGATTATATACAAGTTGTCGTGACGCCACCTGTAGTTTCTGGTGAGATGCCACCAGCGCACCCCCACAGTCCACCGGAGGTAGATGGTATCGCGGCTGAGTTGGTAAAGTCCTCCATAGGTAGGACTGGAACCTCCGGGGCAGCGTTCCTGGATAGAAGCAAGTTCTTTAAAAGAAAATTATCAGATTCAAAAGTCACTTTTCCTCCGGGTGCTTTACTGTCATTTGCATTAGTTACATACAAAGTCACAGTTCAGCACTCCTGATGGTGTGAGGACAGGTAGCTTAACGGGTGGCTGCAGACCGATCTTAGGTGGTATGGCGGACCCTTGGTGTGTGCTTTCGTGCTCTAACCCCGTCTGTTCCTTTCCTGCTTCCCAGTGGTGGTGTGAAGCCCGGTGACTTGAAGCCAACCTGACCTCCTTTTTCTCTCACCCTTGCCGCCATCGGGTAACCCTCTGCTGGCTGGCCGCTGGTTCCTTGGCGGTGCCTGGTACCCTCTCTTGGTTGCTCAGGTGCCCGGGAGAATTGTAGACTCCACGGGACTCCGGATTTACTGTGGTCCTAAAGTATCCCACAGGTGCGGGCACCGGTGCCCGGTAAGCTGTATGGGATAAACTTCCTCAAGTTCCTCACTCCCTTCAAGCTGTCTGTGCCTGGGAAAACTTTCTTTCTCCTTAAGCTCTTTCTTCTTCTTCCATCCCTCTTGGCCCTCAGCCGAGAGACTCTACGCTCCAAAACCCTCTGACTCTCTCTCAGAGGCAAAAGACCTCCTTGCTCCCCCTAGAGGTGATTTTATTCCTTCCTGGGTAACCTCCCACCATGTAATCTAGTGCGGGAGTGCTGGTGAATGGGTACCAACCACCATCCTGTGATCCACCTGCAGCTGGAGTATCTGCACCTCTTTTACGGGTGCAGTACCCTTCTGTGGCGCCTGCTTAGCGGGGCGCCACACTATCTAAATAAAGATTATTATTATTAGTGACTGTGACCAGCACAGCTCCATACACAGTTTAGTGACCATGACCGGTACTTTAGCTCAGCACCTATTTACTAAGGGGAAGACTTTAAGTTTCCCTTTAAGAGCTCATTCAAATATCCATGGATATTAGTTTGAACACAGACTTCTAAAGTCTAAAGTCTGGCTGCCGATCTCTCAACCCGAGATTGCCAGACCCTAGAAATCTATGAAGCTGTCACGCTCTGGTCGGGAGAGCCTCGATTAGTCCGTACTTGGACTGATTGTAACGGATGTCTGAATGAGTCCCAAGAAAGTATTCCTTAGGGTGGCTTCACACAACGGTTTTCATGATCCGGGGCTATCCGGTGTGCTATGGGGCCGGATGTCAGCTATTTGCCATCTGTCCGGGAGAATTCGGGTTTTTGTCCCAGACACAAAATCGCAACTTGGTGCGATTTTCTGTCCGGGGCAAAAATCTGAACAAAACGTATCCTCCCGGATCCGACGCGATCTGACGCCCCCTAATATGGGAGTCTATGGCGCCGGATCTCGCGCCGGATCCAAGATAAAATCGGTCTGGCTCCCAGATGGCGGCTGCTGAGGCTCAGCACCGCCTAGCGCTGAACTTCAGCACCGTGGAGAGCTCCGCGCTGACATTTCAGGACTGCGGCCAGCTCCCGCTAGCCACGATTTTGAAATTTCAGCAGGGACAGCACCGGAAACCTGCGATCTGCTGATTCTGGCAGGAAACAGGACCGGAGTGCATATTTGTTCTATTCTCTCTGGGGCTGTCAGGTTTGTTCTGTTCTCTCCGGTTCTGTTCTCTCCGGGGCTGTCAGGTTCTGTCCGGTGCTTCTAGCCAAACACCGGGCAGAACCTGATAGACCAAAACCGTGGTGTGCAGCTGGCCTTACCCTTAACAACAATACTTTTCATAGTTCTGTATTGTGTTATATTGTATTTTGTAATTTTTTTATTATTGATTTTTAGTTTATTTTTTATTATTTCTCATAATTTTTATTTCTTGATCAGTTTTTGACCTGTAGGTGTGAATGAGCCCATAAGTCCTAGGTAACTCTCTGTTCACCCATAGTGTATTTTGCTCATTATGTTCTTTTTAGTATCTGCACTTAAGGAATTTTTGCCAGGATGATCTTTTCTGCCTTCGGGCCTCTGTAATGAGGCTTTCGCCTTCCGCTCTCGCTGTCTACTGATACTGTAAATAGCGGCACAGGACAAAGCCCTTCTTCCTAGTGGAGTTAATATCTCGCCCGCCCCGGGGGGATCGCTCTTTGTTATTGTGAAAGTGCTGGAAATTATTAAATTAGCAGCTTTTTCAGCAGGATTATTATGTACTGGATAGTTGGTAATTGTGGCCTCTCTGAGGAAATAGCCTTAAACCAATAAAGCCTCGGGGGAAGGATATGAGAAAAATGTACAAAGGAACAATAAGTATAAATAAATCTATTTTTCCCATGTTTTTCGGCTCGTTCTATGCTGAATTAAATGGCGGCATCCAAAAACTAAGACTCATTCTGCAAAGAAAAAAAAATCCAAGATTTTATATGACTTTGTGGACAGAAAAATTTAAAAAAAGTTGTTTTAGGATAAAACTTTAGGATGTAGTTATGGCATCCATGGTCCTCTAGAAACCCTTTTGGTTACCCATCAGCCACTATCTATAGTATTGAACCAGCAGAAAAAAAAGCATAGTCTTGATGTCTTCACCCACTCTTCACCAGCATTCTGCCAGCACTATATGTGTTGGGACTTCATTTGGAATGTTACACGTCTTGAAATGAGAGTTCACGTGTCTGTTATGCCTGTATAAAGTGCTAGAACTATAAGTGCTGGGACATCCTTTCTATAACTTCCTAATATACATTATTCCTGTCCAGTGAACAATGTTACACATGCCTTGAAATTAAAGTTCACCTGTCTATTATATCTGTAGAAGTGCCAGCACTATAAGTGCTGGGACTTTCTTTCCATAACTTGCTTCTATTCAAAGCTCCTATCCAATGAATAATGTTACATATGCCCTGATCTGCAAGATTCTCTGTCTGTTGAGACTTTTAAAGTGTGAGGACTATAAGTGCTGGGACATCCGTTCCATACAGTGCTCCTGTCCAAAGGACAATGTTACGCATGCGGTTAAACTGAAAACGTACCCGTCTGTCTTGTTTGTATTAAGTGCCAGCACTATGACTGGTGGGACTTCCTTCTCATCACTTCCTAGTATAAACTGCTTCTGGCAGTTTCCAATGTTATGTATGCCCTGAACTGAAAGTTCACTTGTCTGTTATGTCTGTAGACGTGACAGCACTATAAGTGCTGGAACCTCCTTCTCTTCAGTTCCTAGAGTACATTGCTTGCAGCCAAAGTCTAATGTTACATATGCCTAGAACTGAAAACCTCCCTGGCTATTATGTCTGTATGAAGTGCCAGCACTCTACATGCTGGGACTTCCTCCCCATCAGTTCCTAGTATACAGAGCTCCTGCCAGTTTCCAACATTATGTGTTCCCTGAACTGAAGCCTCTCTGTTATGTTATTCAGCGCCCCTGCAGTCTGGCTGCCACAGATGGTATTTTTTCATAACTGTTTGTAATGTCATTTATTATTATTTATTTATAGAGCACCATTGAATCCTTGGTGCTGTGCATGCTGGAAGTCTGAAGCATCCAAGACAACCTGATCTCTAACCAGGAGGCTAGGCACTAAAAGGCCTAGTTTGGGCTGCAACAGTATCAGGTTGGAAGGAGGGGTTAGGTTAGTAAGACTGAGTTAGGCAAGAGGAGAGGTTCTGTCTGAAGGGAGTTGGGCAGCACTCCAGAGGGACCAGCTACAAGGCAGGATTCGAGGTCCTAGGTTACTAGGCTTCCAGGTCTGGTGAAAGAAACTGGAGGCTAGAGGGTTTCATGCTCACTAGCCTCTCAAGTGGGACCTTCTGGGACACCAGTAGTACAGAGGACCAGAGAACTGCTGAAAGGCACGGATACTCACCAGGCTCACACTACCGGCCTGGCTGGAGGTAATCTCCAGCAATCAAGAGGGAGTATAGGACAGCTCAAAGCCACCTACAACTATGACAAGTCAGTGGGTAGGCCACTATACTCACCCAGCCGAGGGGACTACAATTCTTCCCAGACTGGCTGACCACATGCCTGGTGGTGCCTGTATACTCTAGACCTGCTTGAGAAAACAGGGGGAGCCAGCACAGCCAAAAATTGTTGAAAAAATAAATGTGTAAGTACACCTGTCACTACCATACTGCATACAAATAAAGACATTTCGCAAAAGATTACCGAAATAATCTTTTGAGCCACTCTCCCACGTCAAGGAATGTCTCAGATAGAGTGGTCCTACTGTACATATTTTTACATTTTTGATGTGTCCGTAGACAGCATAATATAATATAAAGAGGACCATATAAAGCTAACACTCACCTATACATGTCATGTCAGACAATGCTTCCCAACGCCAGATGGGTCAGTGAATGAAGAGCAACTGAGGCCCCCACACCTGCAGCCACCACCACAAGTGTTTGGGCTATTTCACAGTTAACCCTCACCGACTCAACCAGCTGGATGGCTCCCCTGTTTTCTCCCCCCTGTTTTCTCTCTAGACCTGCTTTAGTATCTTCTGTAAAAGGTAAAACAAAGAGAGACTGTGTCCCTACTTTCTCTCTGCATCTCATCATTGCCACTACTACCCTCATCTTTCTCTGTGAGCCAGCCTTAGTTGGGAAGGGTTTAACATCTTCACTGCTATACCACCTATCTCCCTGGGATGTCTTGTAGTGCCACTCATATTTGGCTGATTATCCTAACTGGCATCACAAACTTATTATTTTCTAATAGCTTTTATTCCTCCATTTTTACTCTCCCTTTTCAGTGTGAGCAAGGGCCACAGCACTGCGCACAGCCACTCTGATCCTGACTACTTGCCCAGCTGCTGGGTAACCCAGCCCTTAGCGCTTCACATCTATATGAAAGTTGACAGACTGGAGAGCAAAGACCCGTCCCCAGAAGGGAAACAACCAGATTTATTGGCGATAACACAACATAATTTATAACAAAAGTGATTTTCAGATTTTCGCTTTCTCCCATCTATCAGTGTGTTCTAACTATCCAGCAGACTGAGCTAATTATGACTGTATCTGTCTGTCGGAGGAGTCGAGACTTGACCCGGCACTACAGCCGGCACTATGGATACCGGCACAGGTTGCCTTGAACGTGTTCTGAAATGAAACGATCTGATCTAGCGTGGCGCTTTTATTATAGGAGCTGTGTGCGGCTGAATCTCCTGATAATCAGCGTCTGATGGACGGTTCTCCGCCGTCTCGCTCTTCATTTACCGCTTCCTATTTCCACAGACATTCAGGCTCTGAATGAGAATCACATAGTTTAGGCTCTTGCACCAAAACTGACAAAAAAGAGAAAAAATGCTCGAAATCTGAAGTTTCTATAAATGGTGCAGAGAGATTCTCTAATCTGTTGTAAATTTCAGCCTTGTTCCATGTTGAGAAGGCTCTTCATATACAGCACAAATGACAAGAGTGACGTTCTAATGAATCGGGAAAACGAGACCTTGTACAACTTTTGCAGTGAACCCAGACGTGTAACTGGGATTTGCTGGGTTCCTGCGGAAAATGTGTGACAGGGTCCCTATCTCAATATAGCCATATATATCATGCTCCTCCTCCAAACTATTCCTTTTGCTCACTCTATGGTGAACCTTGTAAAAACACTGCTAAATCAGAGGGGTTTTCTGGGCTAATCTTACCTTTCTGCATTGTTTTGCAGATGGCAGACTATTGGCAGTGCACACTGTCAGGATTCCGCTCTGACTGCCGGTTCGTGCAGGTCTAAGAGTGTGACACCTGCAGTGTCGCCCCCCATCCATCAGAGTGGTTTCTGCGCAGGCCGGCCTAAAGACTGTGTGTTGTCATATTCTGACTCTTCAATGCACTGCAAGTATAGATGCCTGAAGTATCAATTCCTCTGATATTCATATTGATTGTTGTACTCGCCTGGAAGCATCTTCGGATAGTTCCAACTCAACCATACTGACTTGAAGTAAGAGTCCAGGAGAAATGGAGATGATTTTCACAAAAATCTTGTATTAAGGTACAATGCAGTAGGTAAAAAGAGTGATTCTATAGAGAGCAGTAAAACATGTGTCCATGCAAAGATGGCAGAACAAACACTCATGGGGAAGAAGGGAGGAGTAAAATGACATCACAAAGTTACAGGGAGAGGAAAGGGACAAAATACCAAAGGCAGTGCTTCTGTCTATCAACAGAGAAAAATGCAATGCACAGAACACACACAAAAATGAATCATTCCCAGTCATGGGCCATGACAGGTCAGCTGCAGGATAGTGTGTGGTCCAGGCCCGTAGAGTGGTGAGCCGCTCTAAGTTCCTTTATTGAGTGTACTGGAACTGATAGAGACTGTTTACTGAGCATTTGCTGCCATTCTGGGAACTGACTTCCAGAAGACATCCTCAGGTGTTGCCGACATGAAACCCTTGCTGAACCCGATTCTATGGTGACCTTTCCTAGATGGTTTTCAGCCAGAGAAACTCTGAATCTATCAAAGATTGATACTTCATTTAGATCTACCGATCAACTTTGGTTTAATATTCCTGTACTGGACAAGTAGAACCGTAAGTCCTGAGCTCAGGCCCCGCACAGATATTCTTGGCGGTAAGTGTGCACGCATTTTTGGCACCAAATTACTTTAAACAGGTTGCAGCCAATTAGACAGGGCAGAACTTGTTCACATGTAAAACTGCAGTTACCTTGAAAGATTGACACCCAGGTAGCCTGTTGCTGTGTGTGGGGTACAGGGGAGGTTAGTATTATAATTAAGATGGTAAGTCATTGTGCTGTCCTTGTGTCATTGTCCTCATACCTTTCTGACCGCACATTTAGGATTTCCCACTCTCATACTACCTCCTCCTCCCACCCTCTCTCTGTTGGAGTCCCACAAGGCTCTTTCCTGGGACCACTACTTTTCTCCATCTATACCTTTGGCCTAGGACAACTCATAAAGTCCCATGGCTTCCAGTACCACCTCTACACTGACGATACTCAGATCTACCTCTCTGGCCCAGATGTCAACTACTGTGCAGAATCTCGGAGTATCTATCAGCCATATCCTCCTTCTTCCCTTCTCTCTCCCTAAAGCTCAACGTGGATAAATCCGAACTCATTATCTTTCCTCCATGTTATGTATCTTCCCTACCTGATCTATCATGGTAAATGGCATCGCGCTCTCTCCCGCACCTGAAATCCGCTGCCTCGGAGTAACTCTTGACTGCCCTTTCCTTCAAACTGCACATCCAAGCTCTCGCCACTTCCTGTCACCTCAAGCTCAAAAATATTTCCAGAATCTGACCTTTCCTCAGCCCTCAATCTAGTAAACTACTAGTGCATGCCCTTATCATCTCCAGCCTTGACTACTGCAACATCCTCCTCTGTGGCCTCCCTGCTAACACATTTGCACCTCTCCAGTTTGTGCTCAACTCTGCTGCCCGACTAATAAACCACCTCTATCCTCGCTACTCCCCTCTTTGTCCCCTCTGCAAATCTCTTCACTGGCTCCCAATTCCACCGCAAATCCAGTTCAAGCTGCTGTACTAACACTGACCTACAAAGCTGTCCATAATCTGTCCCTTTCCTATATCTTTAAACTAATCTCCTAATATCTTCCTTCCCATAATCTTTGATCTTCCCAAGACCTCCTCCTTTCCTCCACACTTATTTGTTCCTCACCCAATTGCCTCCAAGATTTCTCCTGAATATTCCCCATCCTCTTGAATTCTGCACCCTAACACGTCTGATTATCCACTAAACTCAACACTACAGGAGCTGCCGCGGCTGGCGGCGGACAATCAGCGCAGCGGTGCATGACTTGGCAGGCGTTTTGAATCTCGCGCCGCTGATTGGTCGCCGCTGAGAGCGGCGACCAATCAGCGGCATTGGATTTATATTTCTTGCCAAGCCGCGCTGCTTCGCTGATTGGTCGCTGCCAGCCGCGACAAGGCTGTCAGTCATAGTGTGACACAGTTCACTTCTGTTTACAAGGCTGTCAGTCATAGTGTGACGCACTTCACTCCTGTTTACAAGGCTGTCAGTCATAGTGTGACGCACTTCACTCCTGTTTACAAGGCTGTCAGTCATAGTGTGACACACTTCACTCCTGTTTACAAGACTGTCAGTCACAGTCTGACACACTTCACTCCTGTTCACAAGGCTGTCAGTCATAGTGTGATTTAGTTCACTCCTGTTTACAAGGCTGTCAGTCATAGTGTGACACATTTCACTCCTGTTTACAAGGCTGTCAGTCACAGTCTGACGCACTTCACTCCTGTTTACAAGGCTGTCAGTCATAGTGTGACACACTTCACTCCTGTTTACAAGGCTGTCAGTCATAGTGTGACGCAGTTCTCTCCTGTTTACAAGGCTGTCAGTCATAGTGTGACGCAGTTCTCTCCTGTTTACAAGGCTGTCAGTCATAGTGTGACACAGTTCACTCCTGTTTACAAGGCTGTCAGTCATAGTGTGACACATTTCACTCCTGTTTACAAGGCTGTCAGTCACAGTCTGACGCACTTCACTCCTGTTTACAAGGCTGTCAGTCATAGTGTGACACACTTCACTCCTGTTTACAAGGCTGTCAGTCATAGTGTGACGCAGTTCTCTCCTGTTTACAAGGCTGTCAGTCATAGTGTGACGCAGTTCTCTCCTGTTTACAAGGCTGTCAGTCATAGTGTGACACAGTTCACTCCTGTTTACAAGGCTGTCAGTCATAGTGTGACGCAGTTCTCTCCTGTTTACAAGGCTGTCAGTCATAGTGTGACGCAGTTCTCTCCTGTTTACAAGGCTGTCAGTCATAGTGTGACGCACTTCACTCCTGTTTACAAGGTCTGTCAGTCACAGTGTGCTGTTCTTCAGTCACGTTTACTTCATACGTTGTGTCAGTGACAGTCTGAACTACTTATGTCACGTTTATTCAATGGGTTTAATTGGTCGTAAGCGCAAATACACCAATGACAATGACAAAAAAGCTGCAGAAGCAGCAAGGCGACGACAACTTCGACACCAAGAGACACCACAACAAACTGCCGTGAGAAAAGCCCAGGATGCGGCATCTCACAGACATCGCCGGCAACAGGAGACACCACAACAAACTGCTGCCAGACAAGCCCAAGATGCCGAATCTCATAGACAGTGTCGACTGAATAAATCTCCAGAAGGCAGGGCAAACAGTCAACAACATGTTCGCGCAATTCATACAACATGAATGCTCTACCAACTAAGGCAAGCCCAGGAGAATATTCAATAGATACAATAGACATATAGGTAGATGATAGATAGATATCGTGTATTCATTGCATTATTCTTAAATCTTCATAAATAAACTACATACATACTCTAGAATACCCGATGCGTTAGAATCGGGCCGCCATCTAGTTAATTATAAAAATTAGCTTGTTGCCTTGTGCACACCAGAAAATATCAGAATACTAAAATGACATGCAGCTAGAAGCATGTACAGAAAAAATATAATAATATCTGTGTGTTATTTTGCATTATTTATTCCAATCGTTGACCATAAAAATCAAGTTCCCCGACAATTGTCTGGTCTTGTATCTGATCTGCAACCTGCTGTCTTCTGACAGTAGGAGTCATGTGACAGCGCCTATATGATCCGCATACCTGCACTCATTTTCTGACTTACACCCATCCACTTTTCTCAGTAGAACTTTGAGAGAAGCAGAAAAGTTGCTGCCCATCACCAAGTGTGAAAGTCATGTGACTCACAGTGGCCGGGACTCCGGTTTAGACAGGCGATGCTTCTTTCCTCCTTGTCACGGGTGGACCGCGCCTGCCGGTAGTGGGGCTCGGTGTAGTGCAGATCAAAAGTGTTTGAAGACGTCTTGCGGGAACAGATTAAAGGGGTTTTAATTTATTCGTGACGCCACCTATGAGTAGTTTCGGTAAGGACTACCGACGCTGCGGAACCTCCGGGGGATGGACAGCAGCAAGATGGAACGCTCCCCACAGGCTGAGCGGTGATCCCCGGAGGCTGGAGCTGCTTAAGATGTTGTGCGGCAGCTGCGGTTACCTTGTAGTGCGGACGGACAGTTCATAAGGAAGCACGGACACAGAAAGTCTCTGCAACGCGTCTTTACTGTAACCAGCAGGCAGTACATGGCATACAGTTCAAGGGTAGTGGACCAGGTGGACTCAGCAATGATGGTGTCCCTTAGAAATCCGCAGTGTTCCTCCATTCTAACTAAGTGATTGCCAGTGTCGCCCAGGAATACCAGGTCGGGTACGGGGAGGCTGCTTCAATGCCCTATCCATGATGTACGTTCTGGATGTTTTGGGGAGCCTTGGATCCCTCGGTGGGTACACCGCTGGTTAGATGACTGGAAGTTGGCTGATGGTGGGGTGCTCCTGTGAAGCTGCTCCTCCACGCTTCTGGTTCGCGTAGCAAAGGTGAACTGCTGCCAGCTTCGGTACCAGTGAACCGGCTGTGAAGTTGTGGGCACGGGAGTCTTTTGGAACCCGTGTGAATGATGCCCAATCCCGGTTGTTAAGGCCTCAGATGCTGACACCCGACCGGTGACGGCCCGGGGCGGCACGGGGTGCGGAGCCCCCGCTCCTACTCCAAGTCCAAGTTCTAGACTCTTCTTGACTGTGTTCTAGACTCCTACACACTACCCTAGCACTCCGCCCACCAGGACCTAGGATTGGCCCTCTGTTCTAGGTGATGCATGCAGGGTTGGATTTCTAAGTTAACCAAATCATTGCTGGGTCAGAGTATATTGCGGCTGCATTTATGGCTGCAATACCCTCTTGTGACGCACTCGTTGCGCGGCTCCACACTCCCCCTTGGTTGAATACGCTTGTCCCCAAGCGTCACACTACCCACATTACAGAGGTTTTTGTATTTTATAACAGGTAATAAACACTTTTATTAATGACAAGTCATTGTATATATAAAAGTGAAACGGTGAATAAACAGGTTAACACATTACGCAGACCCGGCGGGCGGTCGGCTGTCCTTAGGTAAAAGTTCAGGCTGTGGCCGCCAAGTTGCGGTGTTATTTGCAAACAGGAAGAAGTCTCTTGGTGAAAAGTTCACACAACAAAGTCACTTATGGAGGGTAGTGTTCCGGACTCGTATAGCGAACCACCCGTCACAGCATACATATCGCTCATAGGTTACAATGTCCCTTCTATACAAGTCTCGGTTTGGATGCCCTCGCGGTAGGTGCGATTCCACATCACGGCGCCCCACGAACACTTCAGTACTCAACCCTCCTCCCTTACGAATCCCCACCCGGTGGATAAGTTGAAGGTGCTTACCCGTCCGGTTTTACGGAATTGTTCAGGCAATGGAGATTGGCGGCGGGCTTCAGCGCGGGCCTGCATATTGGCGTGCAGCCGAGTGTGCCACTCCTCCCTTCGGATACGACGTACCTCTTCGTCGGAGTGGTGCGGCGTGTGGATACAGTCACTACGGCGTGATGGTTGTTGAACAGCTTGAGTTTGGTGGGCAGTCTGTAGAAAAGCCTGATTCAACGGAACCGGAGAAGATGTTGTTGCGGCGGCACCCGACCAGTGTACCCGAGCAGATCGCCCGGCAGAAGGGTTCTTGGTGTCTCCCCAGGCGAACCCGGTGTAGAGGTCCTCAGCGGGGCTGTAGGTCTAGTCGTCATCCTCCTCGACCTCTCCTTCGATGACTACGTCGGGCTGCTCGGCTGACGGAGATGATGGCACAGAATCCTCTGGGTCGATGGGTGACTGTGCTGCAAAGTTCTCCTCGGGGTCGTTGTGCAGGACTTCCAGGCTGCCTGCCTCTTCTTCTGTAGCAGCGGGAAGTGGTGTTTCGATCCCGGTCACCAGGTAGGCCTCAGTATTTGCAGAGGAGGCCTCCGGTTCAGGGGAGAAACAGGCGACAGTCTCAGTAGTGTGGAAACTAGTCGCGGGTTCCGCAGGTGGAACCAGATATGTGTCGGCTTCTTCGATGGAGCATATTGGAAGCTCCGGCTCAGGAACGGGGTCGGCTGCGGGTTCGACCGCTGGAACGGGTCGAGCTGTGGCCCTCACAGGAATGATACAGTCTATGGGCTCCGGTGACGAAGCAGGACAGGTGGTGGGCGACGGTGAGGCGGTTGAGAAGCTGGCGATGTCGTCTGGGCCTGGAGAAGCTGTACCCGGTCGGCCCTGCTGCATCGCATGATGGAGTCTTCTGCCTAGGGTCGCACTCCAGCTGCGAATCGTCCATTCTACAGTCTCTAGTAACCGCACCCGGAGGTCTTGTAGAGCCTCTAGCCAAAAGTCGGGGCTGCCGTCTATGGTAAGGGCAGGACCCGGACCCTATTGGCCTATGGCTGCTCTGGCCTCCGCCTCGACCTCCCGCATTAGGTCTTGGAGTCTCATGCTGGCTATTCTCTTCTTCGGAGGGAAACCACACCCGTTCAACCGGTAACCGTTCTGGTAGAGAGCTGGTGAAGAAGGTCTGTGACACTCCCATTTCCTCTGGGCTTTTGTAGTCCAATGGTGGGAAAAGTCTTTGGGGTCCGCCCCCATGGTTGATTCGAGCAATCAGGGCGGACAAAGAGTTTGGTGCCTTTTGTCTTTAGCCCTCCCACGATGAGGGGGGGGTTGACTCACTCCTGGGCTTGCACGTGGCGGATTCTTGTGGCGGGAACGCCATCTTGGGCGCCATCTTGGCCCACGGTGAAGAGGCGGGAAAGTTCTTTTAGGGACGAACAAAGTCCAGATTGTAGACAATAAAGTCATTTTTAAGCACATTATACCCATTGGATAACGGGCCTGCTCGTATCCTGTTCGTGACGCCATTTTCTGACTCACCGTGGCCGGGACTCCGGTTTAGACAGGCGATGCTTCTTTCCTCCTTGTCACGGGTGGACCGCGCCTGCCGGTAGTGGGGCCCGGTGTAGTGCAGATCAAAAGTGTTTGAAGACGTCTTGCGGGAACAGATTAAAGGGGTTTTAATTTATTCGTGACGCCACCTATGAGTAGTTTCGGTAAGGACTACCGACGCTGCGGAACCTCCGGGGGATGGACAGCAGCAAGATGGAACGCTCCCCACAGGCTGAGCGGTGATCCCCGGAGGCTGGAGCTGCTTAAGATGTTGTGCGGCAGCTGCGGTTACCTTGTAGTGCGGACGGACAGTTCATAAGGAAGCACGGACACAGAGAGTCTCTGCAACGGGTCTTTACTGTAACCAGCAGGCAGTACATGGCATACAGTGCAAGGGTAGTGGACCAAGTGGACTCAGCAATGATGGTGTCCCTTAGAAATCCGCAGTGTTCCTCCATTCTAACTAAGTGATTGCCAGTGTCGCCCAGGAATACCAGGTCGGGTACGGGGAGGCTGCTTCAATGCCCTATCCATGATGTACGTTCTGGATGTTTTGGGGAGCCTTGGGTCCCACGGTGGGTACACCGCTGGTTAGACGACTGGAAATTGGCTGATGGTGGGGTGCTCCTGTGAAGCTGCTCCTCCACGCTTCTGGTTCGCATAGCAGAGGTGAACTGCTGCCAGCTTCGGTACCAGTGAACCGGCTGTGAAGTTGTGGGCACGGGAGTCTTTTGGGAACCCGTGTGAATGATGCCCAATCCCGGTTGTTAAGGTCTCAGGTGCTGACACCCGACCGGTGACGGCCCGGGGGCGGCACGGGGTGCGGAGCCCCCGCTCCTACTCCAAGTTCAAGTCCAAGTTCTAGACTCTTCTTGACTGTGTTCTAGACTCCTACACACTACCCTAGCACCCCGCCCACCAGGACCTAGGATTGGCCCTCTGTTCTAGGTGATGCATGCAGGGTTGCATTTCTAAGTTAACCAAATCATTGCTGGGTCAGAGAATATTGCGGCTGCATTTATGGCTGCAATACCCTCTTATGACGCACTCGTTGCGGGGCCACACATGCAAGACTGCTGCTCGAACAGGCAGAGCGGGATCCTGACAGTGTGCATGTCGTTAGTATTCGGCAAGCTGGAAAGGAACTTCAGAAATATAGATTTAGCCTGGAAAATCCTTTCAATGTACTAAATGATGGTGGTGGAGCAATAGCCTGAGGATTGGGGTCTGTTCACATGTTGCATTTTTAAACAACGTATTTTGTGAGAAAATACGATGCATTCTTAAAGCATTTTTCCATCACTTTTTATCTATTCAAATAAATAGGAAGAAAAAGCAATTTGACACGCTCATTTGTAGCATTGAAGATTATTGCAATACTGACAGCTTCCTTTGAATATCTGTGTATTGCTCTATCTATCTATCTATCTATCTAAACAGAAAAAAAATTTTTTTTAAATTTTTTTTCTAGATATCTATCTATCTATCTCCGCAGCAGTGTACAGTAAACAGTTTATATAGGGAGCTGTTGGCGGTGTGGGTCCCTCTTGGGGCTGTTTGCACAGGACACTTCTGTACATATATGTTGATGTATGGCTGTTGCCTCTTTTGACAGCAGTTCTTGTTCTGACCCTGACAGCTCATGTGATATATTACTGTATGTTGCTTTTATCTTCACACCTTCTGCACATGTTGTAGGACTTGTTGAAATAACTTCTTTTCTTATATTGTTGGAATTAGTTTTTTGTACATCGTGCCTTCTGATAATGGAGGTATTCCTGCTATGTGCGGTTAAAGAATAGACAAATAAAAGAGGAAAAAATAATAAGATCGAGAAGCTCCTGGTGATCTTAAGGCTCTCCTTAACACTGGGCCCCAAATGAAACCTGTAACAGGGCCTCCGTCTGCCGATACTGGTAAATATGTGTATGTATATATATATATACACTATATATACCAAGTAGACCTTTTCTGGTGACTGTCCTCCATCCTGGTTATTATAAGCCCCTGGGGGTATGCACGTTATGCTTTTAGGGGTCATGGTCAAACCAGAATCCAATCGGTCCAAAGGGTTAATATGAGATTAAAAAAGGGCCCATATTTTTTCACTTAAACCACCACTCAGCATTGTTGTTTGTTTAGCACTGTACTGTTGCTTTGAATGTAAGTCCCTTGCCCCTAGTGTTGTACGTACCCTCCAGTGGCTTCAATGCTTTTTAGCATTGTTCCTATCCTGCAGCACCATCTTGTGCCCGTAACTTCTGACTGACAGAAAATCAGAAATTATGTCACAAGCAATCAACATTTTTCTATGAGAGCCAGAAAAAGGCCAGAACAAAACCCGAACAAGGCCAGAATGAGGCCAAGATGAGACCATAATGAAGCCAGAACAAGGCCAAGAAGAGACAAGAATGAGGCCAGAACGAGACCTGAACGAGACCTGAACGAGGCCAGAACAAGACCAGAACAAGACCGGAACAAAGCCAGAATGAGGCAGAACAATGCCAGATTGAGACCAGAATGAGGCCAGGACGAGACCAGAATGAGACCAGGAGGCCAGAGTGAGACAAGAACGAGATGAGACTAAAATGAGAACGAAGCCAGAAAAAGATCAGAACAAGGCCAGAGCGAGGACAGAATGAGACCAGAACGACATCAGAATGAGACCAAAGTGTGACCAGAACGAGACTAGAACGAGGCAAGAACAAAATGAGAATGAAATGAGAATGAGGCCAGAACATGGCCAGAAAGAGACAAGAACAAGACCAGAACAAGTTCACATTGAAACCAGAATGAGACTAGAACGAGGCCAGAGTGAGTGCAAAATGAGGCCTGAATGATGCCAGAACGAGACCAGAAGGAGGCATGAGCACGACGAAGAACAAGGTGAGAACGGGGTAAGATCTAGATGTGAACAAGACGAGAACGAGATAAGAATGAGACGAGAACGAGGCCAGAACAAAATCAGAACGAGGCCAGAGTTAGGCCAGTACACGACCAGAACGACGTCAGAACATGACCAGAACGAGGCCAGAATGAGATCAGAATAAGGCCAGAACAAGACGAGAATGAGATGAGAACGAGGCTAGAATGATGCCAGAATGAGAAGAGAACAAGACGAGAATAAGGCCAAAATGAGACCAGAACGACGTCAGAACATGGTCAGGACAAGGCCATAACAAGACCATAACGAGGCCGGAATGAGGCCAGAGCGAGACCTGAGCGAGACCTGAACGAGACCTGAACGAGGTCAGAGTGAGCTCAGAATAAGACCAGAACGACATCAGAATGAAACCAAAGTGAGTCCAGAACGAGACCAGAATGAGGCCAGAACAAGACGAGAATGAGATGAGAACATGGCCAGAAAGAGCCAAGAATGAGACAAGAACGAGACCAGAACAAGACCAGAACAAGTTCAGATCAAGACCAGAACGAGGCCAGAATGAGGCTAGAACGAGGCCAGAAGAAGGCCAGAACGAGAGCAGAAGGAGGTCAGAGCGAGATGAGAACGAGATGAGATGAGAATGAGACAAGAACGAGGCCAGAACAAGTCCAGAACAAGGCCAGAGTGAGACCAGAACGACGTCAGAACAAGACCAGAATGAGGCCAGAATGAGGCCAGAACGAAACCACGAGGCCAGAACAAGATGAGAACAAGGCCAGAACGAGACCAGAACGAGGT
Organism: Allobates femoralis; assembly: GCA_033576535.1. Classification (NCBI taxonomy): domain Eukaryota; kingdom Metazoa; phylum Chordata; class Amphibia; order Anura; family Aromobatidae; genus Allobates; species Allobates femoralis. The sequence continues at coordinate 49,180,371 of JARQOC010000003.1, forward strand.
CAGAACGTGGTCAGAACGAGGCCAGAACAAGACCATAACTAGGCCAGAACGAGGCAAGTGTGGCGCCCCTGCGACCAGGGTGGCCACATAGGGAACTGCAGCCAGGTAGATAGGTGGACAGTTTGTGCACCAAGCACCCTCACAGCACACACACCCACAGGAGCACAACACCCAACCTGGAGCCCGGGACTCTAGGCGGGTGAGGGGTGGTGGGGTTTAGAGGAAAGTGGATGGGGAATGTAGGTCACGTGACAGATAGTACAAATAGATTAAAAGAGGAGGAAGGAGTTAGTAGGCCAGAGTGAGCCGAGAGGTAAAGAACAGCAGATAGAAGGTGACACATCCCGGTGGGATTGGGCTCCCTAGAGATGCAGAATCCACAGAGACACTGTTCCATGGAGAGAAAGCTCATCCATATCCGGCATCAGAAGGGAGTGTGAGGACAGAGACCAGAGCGATATCACCGGGTCCGAGGCACACGGCAACACCGACCAACTACGGGCTGGATAGATTCCCTGATTGCAACTGGAAGTCACCCAGGTTAGAAGGAGCCTGGCAACACTTTGAAAGACAGGGTTACTGCAGGCTAGGCTACCACCAGAGTGTTGGCTCTGAGGGGGACAGAAGTCATACCCCGGCTCCCCAGACAAACCGGCGGGGAACACAGATTCCAGGTCCGTGTTCCCATTACAGGGTTGGAGGCTCAGCAGCAACCAGGAGGACCCGGCTTACCGCCCTGACATATAGGGGGAAGCTGCATACAAGGGACTGAGCTGCCGCCATACAATCCGCAGAGAGAACAGAGAGAGAGAATAGCCTGAAAGGACATATAGAAGGAGTGAGGGGTCTTAAGAGAGACAGCCTGGCTGCAGACGGTTCAAGTGTTATCGGAGTTAACTGTGTAAAGCTGTTAAGAACTGAACTGTACCGTGAACTGTGTGACTTGGAAGAATTTGAGAGTAAACCCGGTGAATCCTGCTTCAGTTTCGGTGTCTGATTCCAGGTATTCTGAACTGTACATTAGACCTTTACCCTGCCAGGAGCAGCCCGACCTGTGGCGGGCTCATCCATCCAGCTGCAGCCCATCCATCTCCCCATCCTCCTGGCAGAGCTGAGCTGCAGCGGTGATTCCCTTACTGACCACAACCCGTGGGTGGCGTCACGACAACAATATCCCTGTGAATACCCCTTTTACAGTTAGGGCCAGAAATATTTGGACAGTGACACAATTTTCGCGAGTTGGGCTCTGCATGCCACCACATTGGATTTGAAGTGAAACCTCTACAACAGAATTCAAGTGCAGATTGTAACGTTTAATTTGAAGGGTTGAACAAAAATATCTGATAGAAAATGTAGGAATTGTACACATTTCTTTATAAACACTCCACATTTTAGGAGGTCAAAAGTAATTGAACAAATAAACATAACCCAAACAAAATATTTTTATTTTCAATATTTTGTTGCGAATGCTTTGGAGGCAATCACTGCCTTAAGTCTGGAACCCATGGACATCACCAAACGCTGGGTTTCCTCCTTCTTAATGCTTTGCCAGGCCTTTACAGCCGCAGCCTTCAGGTCTTGCTTGTTTGTGGGTCTTTCCGTCTTAAGTCTGGATTTTAGCAAGTGAAATGCATGCTCAATTGGGTTAAGATCTGGTGATTGACTTGGCCATTGCAGAATGTTCCACTTTTTTGCACTCATGAACTCCTGGGTAGCTTTGGCTGTATGCTTGGGGTCATTGTCCATCTGTACTTCTGTACTATGAAGCGCCGTCCAATCAACTTTGCAGCATTTGGCTGAATCTGGGCTGAAAGTATATCCCGGTACACTTCAGAATTCATCCGGCTACTCTTGTCTGCTGTTATGTCATCAATAAACACAAGTGACCCAGTGCCATTGAAAGTCATGCATGCCCATGCCATCACGTTGCCTCCGCCATGTTTTACAGAGGATGTGGTGTGCCTTGGATCATGTGCCGTTCCCTTTCTTCTCCAAACTTTTTTCTTCCCATCATTCTGGTACAGGTTGATCTTTGTCTCATCTGTCCATAGAATACTTTTCCAGAACTGAGCTGGCTTCTTGAGGTGTTTTTCAGCAAATTTAACTCTGGCCTGTCTATTTTTGGAATTGATGAATGGTTTGCATCTAGATGTGAACCCTTTGTATTTACTGTCATGGAGTCTTCTCTTTACTGTTGACTTAGAGACAGATACACCTACTTCACTGAGAGTGTTCTGGACTTCAGTTGATGTTGTGAACGGGTTCTTCTTCACCAAATAAAGTATGCGGCGATCATCCACCACTGTTGTCATCCGTGGACGCCCAGGCCTTTTAGAGTTCCCAAGCTCACCAGTCAATTCCTTTTTTCTCAGAATGTACCCAACTGTTGATTTTGCTACTCCAAGCATGTCTGCTATCTCTCTGATGGATTTTTTCTTTTTTTTCAGCCTCAGGATGTTCTGCTTCACCTCAATTGAGAGTTCCTTTGACCGCATGTTGTCTGGTCACAGCAACAGCTTCCAAATGCAAAACCACACACCTGGAATCCACCCCTGACCTTTTAACTACTTCATTGATTACAGGTTAACGAGGGAGACGCCTTCAGAGTTAATTGCAGCCCTTAGAGTCCATTGTCCAATTACTTTTGGTCCCTTGAAAAAGAGGAGGCTATGCATTACAGAGCTATGATTCCTAAACCCTTTCTCCGATTTGGATGTGGAAACTCTCATATTGCAGCTGGGAGTGTGCACTTTCAGCCCATATTATATATATAATATAATTGTATTTCTGAACATGTTTTTGTAAACAGCTAAAATAACAAAACTTGTGTCACTGTCCAAATATTTCTGGCCCTAACTGTACTTGCGGAACCCGGGACACGGTCCGGACCAAGACCGCCGTAATATCCCCAGCAGTATCTCGGTCCGGTACCAGTGGGCTGCACACAAGAACAACATGAGAATAAGATAAGAACAATGCCAGAACGAGACTAGAATGAGAAGAGAAAAAGACCAGAACGAGGTCAGAACGAGGCCATATATTATAGCAAATCATAATTTGGCAATACTTGGATGATAATTAAATTAAAGAAACATTTTCTGGAACAGAATCCATAATGAAGGTAGAACCTCAGAACCAACTTAATGGGAGCAGCTGATGTCTTTCTCCAGCAGCTTAATATCTACAGATCAGTGGAAATATGACGAATACAAGCGGTCACATAACGGCAGGAGGCCAAGAATGGTCCATTCTCACCAGTCTCCATAAATATATGTCATCTTCATAGAGGGGAGATTATGAGCCCCTGTTTATTGAATGGCCGCGATGACGGACGGATATTAAATAATAGAAATCCGACCGGTCTCAGGTCTATGAATGGGACAAGGGACGAGGTCATTATTAATAAGGATTAAAGATTGTCCCTTGTTTCCTTATCAGGAGCCGATGTTTAATTAAGTCTTGACATAATAAGTAATCATTCTCCTATGTAACGAGGGACATAATGAGCAGGTAGACCTGTGCTATTATAGCTTTCACCAGTACAACCTCGCTGTACATTGTCGCTTTCCCAGCGTTACATAAGATTGTTTTCAGCCTGGAGGGAGCAAGAACTAAAATTATCTCTGTGGTCTCTGCTAACAAATAGATATATTTATCTGAAACCTCAGGGGTGGACTCAGTAGGAGGAGGTCGTACCTGGAATTCAGTCTTTCTATATCCTAGGATGTACGGATGACTAATACATGAATGATCAGTATACTGTACAGGCCAATATTCATACAGAATGGTTCTCTGGTCATTGTCTGTTCCATATAGAAGTGTGAGAGCGCCAAATGATTTATTGAGAAAAGTATGACAATACGGGGACTATGTGATTCTATATAAATAAATTATGGTATGGTACATGAGTATTTTTTGATTTTGTTGATATCTGCTAGAGGAGGGGTACGGAAACTCTGGCCCCAGGGTAGATTCCCAGGAACTGCAGTGCTCGGGCCAGATGTTGTGTTTTGCTGGCCCTTTAAACCCTTCTTGCACTGAACACTGTGGTGCATGCATTGAATGATTACATCCTTATGCTGGCCAGTGATGTATGTACAGCAGTCTTTGTGTGTTCTATGTAATGTATTTAAAGCAGTCTTGGTACCTCCTATGTGATTTATAGAGCAGTCTTAGTGTCTCCTATTTGATGTATATACAGCAGTCTTGTTGTCTCCTATGTGATGGATACACAGTAGTCTCAGTGTGTCCTATGTAGTATATATAACATTGTTGTCCCCTATGTGGTTTAAATAGCAGTCTCAGAGTCTCCTATGTTATGTATACTCAGCAGTTGTGGTGCCTTATATGTGATTTATAGAGCAGTCTCAGTGTCTCCTATTTTATATATACACAGCAGTCTCAGTGTCTCCTACGTGATGTATATACAGTAGTCTCAGTGAGTCCTATGTAGTATATACAGCATTCTCTATGTCTCCTATGTGATATATACACAGCAGGCTTGGAGTCTCCTATGTGTTGTATTTACATCAGTTTTTGTTTCTCCTAAATGATGTATGTACACAAATCTTCTTGTCTCCAATATGATGAATACACATCAGCCTCAGTGTCCCCTATGTGATGTATACACAGAAGTCTCAGTGTTACCTATGTGATGTATACTCAGTAATTTTGGTGTCTCCTATGTGATGTATTTACAATAGTCTCAGTGTCTCCTATGTGCTGTACACACAGCAATCTCTGTGTCTCCTATGTGATGTATTTACAGCAGTCTCTGTGTCTATGTGATGTACATACACCAGTCTGTGTTCCCTATATGATGAATGCACATCAGTATCAGTGTCCCCTATGTCATATATATATACAGTAGTGTTGGTGTCCCCTATATGATGTTTATACTGCAGACCTTCTACTGAATGAGTTCTATAAACGTAACATGAGCAGTGATCAATTTCCCACTGTGAGGAGACATGCAGTATAATATACATCTGTGTTTGGAACAACTTAATACTGTGAGTTCTTTACAAATCTTTCCATAATCAAGAGATGACTGGGCCCCAGACCGGCGCAAACCAGGAGAACCATTGTTCAATAGCAACATCATCAAACCCATTTAACATCACAGCCTGATCAAACAGAATCAGCTCCATCCACCACAGCGGCCCCTAAATGATGGGAGAAATATCCAAATGGCCAGTGGCAGAAAAGGGGTTCCCCAACCTGTGCTCGAGTATCGCATTAAAAGTGTCAGAATTGCCGTTTTTTTGGTCATATTAAGTTACCATCCACCATAAAGTAGAACACATAGCGAGCAAAAAGGCATATATACTCCAAAATGGCAAGAATAAGAAAAAAAATATTTGGCATCACCATAACTATGCTGACTTGCAGAACAAATTTCCAAGTCAATATTTTACAAAGTGAGCATCGTAGAAAGAAAAGTCCCAAAACATCTGGAATTGCTGATAGAATTATTATTTTTTTTTATTTGACAGAACTTGGAATTTCTTTCCCATTTTTCAGCACAATAGTTAAAAAAAAACAAATTGTGTCATTGAAAACGGAAATTCGTTCCTCCCATAGCTCATTGATCAGTGCTCCTACTGGGCATATATCTGGACCTCTTCTTGTAACTTTGGACAATGATTGCTGACTCAAATCCTTTAAATATTAAACAATATTGAAACAAACCCTGATTCCTCTGCAGTTCTTGCTAAAAAAACAATAGTAAAATTGCTGTTTTTTAACTCCTCCTCAAAAAAAATAAAAATAAAATTTAACCAACAAATGATAGATTTAAAAGAACAACCGGTCCTAATAAAACCATGTCAATAGAAACATAAGTCATGGGTCCCAAAATGCAATTCCGCAACCCCCTCCAACAATTAGGCTACTTTTTCAACTACTAAAATAGATGCCTCTCTGCCAATCTAACACTCTGCTTGTAGCTTTGGACAATGATGGCTGGTTGAAATCCTCTAAGGCCGGCTTCACACCATTTTTTTTTCAGGTCCAGGGCTGTCCGGTGTGAACCAGACAGCCCCGGACCGAATTTTGGACATAATGTAGCCCTATGCTGCCGGATAGGGTCGCATGGCAGTGATTTGCCATCTGCTTTTGTCTCTGTCCGGCAGCATCTGACTGCTTTTGATTTTTGCCCCGGACACAAAATTGGAGCTTGCAGCATTTTTGTTTCCAGGGCAAAAAGTTAAACAAAACCGGATCCAATCGAATCCAGCGCGATCCGGCGCCCAATAACATGGGAGTCTATGGGCGCCAGATCGCGCCGGACCTGACAGAAAAACTGTCTGGTTCCCGGACGCCTGGTGCTGAAGCTCAGCGCCGGCCGACGCTGGACTTCAGCACCTGGAGAGCTCCCGGCTGAGATTTCAGAACCGCAGCTAGCTCCCTGCTAGCCGTGATTCTGATATTTCAGCAAGGGGCAAGGGACAGCTCCAGCAGTCGTGCACTGCCAACTCCGGCAGAAAACAGCAGTCTGTTTGTCGGAGCTGTCAGGCTGTGTCCAGTGCATCCAGCAAAACACTGGACACAGCCTGACAGCTCAAAAACCGTAGTGTGAAACCAGCCTAAATAATACAATATTGAAACAAACTCTGATTCTTGTGAAAATCTCACCTAAAAAACTATGGTGAAGTTGCTGTTTTTTAACTCCTCCGCCACCTCAAAGAAAAAAAGTAATGAACAAACTATAGATTTAAAAGGACAACTAGTCTAACTAAAGACAATTCCCGAAACAACTATGTCAATAGAAAAAGAAGTTGTGGCTCTAAAAAATCCAATTACGCCAACAATTTGGCTACTTTTCAACACCTAAAATAGATGCCCCTTTGCCAATTTAACCCTCCGCTTGTAGTTTTGTACAATGTTTTCTGGTTTAAATCCTCTAAATATTAACTAATAACTATATAACCCCTGATTTTTTTGAAAATCCCTCCAAAAAAGACAATGGTAGAATTGCTGTTTTTTAACTCCTCCTCCTCCTCCACCTCAAAAATAAGGTAGTCAACAAATTATAGATTTAAAAGGTCTAACAAAACACAATTTGACTACTTTTTGAATTCCGAAAATAAATGCCCCTCTGCTAATCTACCTCTCTGCTAGTAGCTTTACACAATGATTGATGGTTCAAATCCTCTAAATATTAACTAAACAAACCCTGATTTTTTTTTAAATCCCTCCATAAAAGACAGTAGTAGAAGTGCTGTTTTTTAACTCCTCCTTCTCAAAGAAAAGGTAGTCAACAAATTATAGATTTAAAAAGACAACTGGTCTAAAAAAATGTCAATAGAAAAATGATTTATGGTTCCCGAAATGCAATTATACACAAAAACCCCAACAACAATTTGACTACTTTTCGAATTCCGAAAATAAATGCCCCTCTGCCAATCTAACCCTCTGCATGTAGCTTTGGACAATGATTGCTGGTTCAAATCCTCTAAATATTAACTAATAACTAAACAAACTCTGATTTTTGTGAAAATTCTTCCCAAAAAAACAATGATAAAATTTCTGTTTTTTAACTCCTCCACTCCCGACACAACCATGTCAATAGAAACATAAGTCATGGTTCCCAAAATACAATGGTCAATTGCAGTATTTTAACTCCTCCTCCTTCTATAAAAATGTGATCAACAAATTATAGATTTAAAAGGACAAACTGGTCTAACAAAGACGATTCCCGACACAACTATGTCAATAGAAGAAAAGTTATGTCTCCAAAAAATATGATTATGTAAAACTCCCCTCCGCAACAATTTGGCTACTTTTTTAACTCCTAAAATAGATGCCATCTTAAAACAACTACTAGGGATGAGTGAGTATACTTGCTACTATTCGAATAAAAAAGCCAAGAAGCCAGCGCTGCCTAAGGTTAGCACGCAATACAAAAAGTGCATGTGCACATAATTTCTAACTGTACTTTAAACTGAGACATTTGGCAAACAATTGATCAATTCTTTGAGCTACCCCGCCACGTCACGGCATTCTCAGATGGGGCAGTCCTACTCTACATTTTTTAATTCGCTGTGCCATTACAGTCTCCTGAATGCATTAAAAGCAGAACCATATCAAATGCACACGTACCTGAAGCATTACTGAACTACTCCCATGGCGCCAGAAAAGCAGCGCAGATAAAGGCAGACCAGGTCCGGACATGACATCCGGACATTATCAGATCTGACCCCCACACTGCCCAACCAACAACCATGGATGAGGGTAGAACAAGCCCAAACACATGTGCAACAATCAAGCAGAGCCTATGGGCAGGGTATGGCCGCTGTATGTATGTACAGCGGCCTAGATCAATCACATTAAAGACAGATAGAATGACATGCACAACCAAGCGCGCACGGCAAAAAGTGGTGGTCAGCCACAAACCTATAACAAATAAAAAAGCCAAGAAGCCAGCGCTGCCTAAGGTTAGCACACAATACAAAAAGTGCATGTGCACATAATTTCTAATTGTACTTTAAACTGAGATATTTGGCAAACAATTGATCAATTCTTTGAGCTACCCCGCCACATCACGGCATTCTCAGATGGGGCAGTCCTACTCTACATTTTTTAATTCGCTGTGCCATTACAGCCTCCTGAATGCATTAAAAGCAGAACCATGTCAAATGCACACGTACCTGAAGCATTACTGAACTACTCCCATGGCGCCAGAAAAGCAGCACAGATAAAGGCAGACCAGGTCCGGACATGACATCCGGACATTATCAGATCTGACCCCCACACTGCCCAACCAACAACCATGGATGAGGGTAGCGAATTAAAAAATGTAGAGTAGGACTGCCCCATCTGAGAATGCCGTGACGTGGCGGGGTAGCTCAAAGAATTGATCAATTGTTTGCCAAATGTCTCAGTTTAATGTACAGTTAGAAATTATGTGCACATGCACTTTTTGTATTGCGTGCTGACCTTAGGCGGCGCTGGCTTCTTGGCTTTTTTATTTGCTACTATTCGGTATTCGCCGAATAGTAGCGGTATTCGGGCTACTCGCTACTCTCCGAGTAATTATAAGTACTCGGGAGTAGCGAGTAGTCCTAATACTTTCGCAGTGTATCTATAGATACCCTGCGAAAGTAGCCTAAAAGTTGTTAAAAAATAATAAACTTACATACTCACCTTCCAACGCCTGCAGCGGGACCGCCAGAGAAGCCATCCGATTGCTAGAAAAGGACCTGTCACTACCAGCCAATCAGATGGCCGGTAGCGATCTGGCCAATCAGATGGCGTCACGTCACAACCAAGTGATCGCTAGCGGCCACCTGATTGGCCAATTTGCAAGGCCCTAGATGTACTATCAGCGATGACGTAGTTGTGACGTGGTGCCATCTGATTGGCCAGATCGCTACCGGCCATCTGATTGGCTGGTAGTGAAAGGTCTTTTTCCAGCAATCGGATGACTTCTCTAGAGGTTCCCTTGCAGGTGTCGGAAGGTGAGTATGTAAGTTTATTATTTTTTAACAACTTTTATTAACTTTCAGGCTACTTTCGCAGTGTATCTATAGATACACTGCGAAAGTATTTGTACTCGCTATACTCGCAATGAGTAGCGAGTACCGTTGCCTACTCGTTGCGCGTATAGTGAGCATGAATAATGCAGTACTCGCTCATCCCTAACAGCTACCTGAGAATAATATTTTGGAAAAGATCAGTGAAAAATATTTTACTTTTCATAAGTTATATGGTCTTTTAATACATCAGAAGTTAGGATAAATGATTATTAAGTACAATCCTACAAACACGATAAAATTGTAAAATGTCCTCGCAGTGATCTAAGCGCTCCAGCAATCCCAATCTTGACCTTTTCCTAACCCTTCTCCTATAAGACATCTTACATTATTCAGCACCACGTGTTGGTTTGAGATCATGAATTTCTTACAAGGAAGCACATCCGGCATTATGTCAAACACCATGTAGGCAAAGTGAAAACATGTGGGCATTAGAGAGAAAAGTGGAGGACGGGAAGACAGTTGACGTGTCTGAGAGGGTCCTCTACACTCCGCCGAGTCTCCAGCAATGGAAAATAAAACACAAAAGTAAAGAACAAAATAAAAACAAAGCAAAACTCTGACGACCCGAGTCGTCCCGCAGAACGTGGCGGTGTTTTCATTCGGTAGGTCGTGCTGGTATGATGCGTGCAAGGCTGAGATTGAACTGTCAGAGATAACATCATGGAGTGTTGGAGTTTAGGGATCGGCTTGTAGGGTTCAAGAATGAAGACATTGATAAAGTGACTTCATTCTCTTCAAAATTAATATATAGACTGTGATTAACTAAGGGAATCATGTTGTCGTCTGAATGAACATAGATTTTGTACTTGGTATTTACAGTGGGTACAGAAAGTATTCAGACCCTTTAAATCTTTCACTCTTTGTTTCATTGCAGCCATTTGGTAAGTTCAAAAAAAGTTATAATTATTTTGTCATTAATGTACACTCTGCACCCCATGTTAACTGAAAAAAACTGAAATGTAGATATTTGTGCAAATGTATTAAAAAAGAAAAACTGAAATATCACAAGGTCATAAGTATTCAGCCCCTTTGCTCAGTATTGGGTATTTGCACCTTTTGAGCTCGTACAGCCAGGAGTCTTCTTGGGAATGATGCAGTTTTTTCCCCCCTGGATTTGGGGATCCTCGGCCGTTCTTCCTAGCAGATCCTCTCCAGTCCCGTCAGGTTGGATGGTGAATGTTGGTGAACAGACATTCTCAGGTCTCTTCGGAGATGCTCAATTGGGTTTAGATCAGGGCTCTGGCTCGGCCAATCAGGAATGGTCACAGAGTTGTTGTGAAGCCGCTCTTTTGTTATTTTAGCTGTGTGCTTAGGGTCATTGTCTTGTTGGAAGGTGAAACTTAAGCCAAGTCTGAGGTCCAGAGCTCTGGAAGAGGCTTTCATCCAGGATATCTCTGTACTTGGCCACATTCATATTGACATCAATTACAAACAGTCGTCCTGTCCCTGCAGCTGATAAACACCCCCATAGCATGATGCTGCCACCACCATGTCTCACTGTTGGGATTGTATTGGGCAGGTGATGAGCAGTGCCTGGTTTTCTCCACACATACCGCTTAGAATTATCACCAAAAAGTTCTATCTTCATCTCATCATATCAGAGAATCTTATTTCTCATAGTCTGGGAGTCCTTCATGTGTTTTTTTGCTAATTCTATGTGGGCTTGCACTGAGCTAGCAAAGTGCAGGGACAGGTAGTGATAGCAAAGGGGGGTAGAACGAGATGACAGGTTCCCTTTTAAAATGGGAAGAACCCTGGTCTGCTGTCCATTGCTGGGTGTTACTTCACATGCCTTCCTAGTATTCATTGGTTCAGGCCAGTGTTCAATGTTGCACATATCATGAACTGAAAGCTCACCTGGCTGTTTAGGTGCTAGCAAAGTCAATGGTAATCCTAAAGTCTTGTCTACACGTTGAGTATTTCTCCTTTGCAGATTTGGTGAAGAAATCTGGATCATGTCAATTCTTTCAGTGTTTTTCATGCAGATTTAACCCATTCTAATGAAAGGGAAAAAATCTGCTCCAAAAACGCATGTCAAAATGGGGCAAAAATGTATAAAAATGTGCCAAGGTCTTGCCTATGCATTTTTCCTGCCAAAGAGATGCAAAAATGGTGCCAAAAAAGACAGTATAATTTTGGTTGAAATTGAAAGTGAAAGTACCACTCCAGTGTTTTCATTTTATTTTCAAGCTGAAGTTGAGCTTTAAGTGTAAGTCCCCGATCCCCTGTATTATAAGCCCCTTCCGGCATCTTCATACTTTTCAAGCATTGCTACATTTGGTCTCCGGGGATTTGTGACCTCATGGCTGCTCTAGTGTTTCAATGACGGCATCAGAGGTCACAACTCAATACATGTCTATGACAGCCTCATTCTGCCCTCATTCTGGTCACATTCTGGTCTCAGGTTGGGCCTTGTGTTGGTCTCGTTCTAACTTTGTTCTCCCCTCATTCTGTCCTCGTTTTGGTTTCCTTCTAGCCTCATTCTCGCTCTGTTCTGGTCACATTCTGGCCACGTTCTGATCTCATTATGGCCTCATCCTGGCCTTGTGGCCTTGTTCTGGTCTCCTTCTTGCCTCATCATACCCTCATTATGGTTTTGTTCTGGCCTTGCTATGGTCTCATTCTGGCCTCATTCTAGTTTTATTCTGGCCTCATTCTAGTTTTATTCTGGCCTTGCTCTGGTTTAGTTCTGGCCTCATTCAGGCCTTACTCTGGTCTCATTCTGGCTTCATTCTAGTTTCATTCTGGCCTCATTCTAGTTTTATTCTGGCCTTCCTCTGCTTTTGTTCTGGTCTCATTCTGGCCTTGCTCTGGTCTCATTCTGGCCTCATTCTAATTTAATTCTGGCCTCATTCTAATTTAATTCTGGCCTCATTCTAGTTTCATTCTGGCCTCATTCTAGTTTTATTCTGGCCTTGCTCTGGTTTAGTTCTGGCCTCATTCAGGCCTTACTCTGGTCTCATTCTGGCTTCATTCTAGTTTCATTCTGCCCTCATTCTAGTTTTATTTTGGCCTTCCTCTGCTTTTGTTCTGGTCTCATTCTGGCCTTGCTCTGGTCTCATTCTGGCCTCATTCTAATTTAATTCTGGCCTCATTCTAATTTAATTCTGGCCTCATTCTAGTTTTATTCTGGCCTTGCTCTGGTCTCATTCTGGCTTCATTCTGGTTTCGTTCTGGCCTCACTCTGGCCTCGTTCTGGCCTCATTCTGTCTCTCATAAAAATGCATTGAGCGATTGTAACATAACTTCTGGCTTCTGGCCATTCAGAAGTCATGGGCACAAGATGGCAGGGCACAAATGGATGAAGCCACTGGAGGTTGAATAAAAGAACAAGAGCATGGACTTCCATTCATAGCGCCATGCCAGCACTGAAAAAAAGACAAAAACAAAACGCTGGGGTGTTGCTTTAGAGCAAAGCTCTTTAAAAGTGGTCATTTGATTGACCCAGAGCCTAACTATTTTAACACTACCGAAAGCTTTTTGAAAGTTCTTCTAGAATGGTTAGTGTCCTACTTTCTTTCATGCTATTGCCTACTGATTCAATACTCACATATACTGTTAAAAGTGACCAAACATTAACACCAAAAGGCTACGCCGCAAATGGATCCTAATGAAATTTGCTGCAAAATAGAAAAAATTCAAGCGGGATTCTCCAAAAAAAACATTAAAATGAAGCCCATTTTGTGCAGATATTGTGGTAAGCCCTTCAAGGTTCACAACCTTCTTGTTTGTTTTCATATGTATCTCTGAACATCTGCTCGATATATCCAGATAATTCCTTCCAAAATCATTTTAGCCGGGAAAAATCAAGACGTGAAGAAGCAGGTGGACGAGGATCCAGGTGCTCAGCTGCACTTACATGGCTTTATTGTACATCTTTCTGTCAAATTACTGGAGTGAGAAGATGTTATATGTCAAGAACCCTCAAGAATGTGGTTTCTTAGCGATAAATGTTCATCAAAAGTATGTCCAATCATCAGACTGTATGTACCAACAAGTAATGACAAGAGGGACACAAGAATTCCTGAACAAGAAGGAGATTCACTTTAGGTTTAAGGAGTTGGCACTTCTGAGAACAGCCATGATCTCATAGTTGATGTCAATAAAAAGTATCGTATTTGTCTATGGCAGGGGTGCACCAGCTTTACGTTCTAAATTGTTAGATTATACCACTCCCAAGGTGATGTTTTCATCTGAGATATATACTGAATGCACTATATGAGCATGAGAAAATGTATTTTTTTATACACTCACAAGTTGGTATGACTCTTATTGGTATCAGGTACATAGACTAGTGGTCATACTAAAGTGGAGGCTCAATCCTCGTCAACAGCAAATATAAAAGGAACAAAAGTCCATCTAGAAAAAGACTTTATTTAGCCACATCAGTTCTGTTGCTTAAGACATAGATGTTTTAATCTTACAATGAGTCCTTAAATCACATCTTTCAAGCTGAGGCGCCCCCCAGAGATGTGGGGTACTGGACACAGGGCCGTTGCTGTCTCTGGGGGAAGTCACGGGGGTCGTGACCCGGTCCCGTGGCCTGGGTTCAGCTTAAAAGAGTAGGGACGTTTCTGCCGTTGTTAAGAGAAGGGTTAGATACAAGGGAGATTTTGTGACGCCACCCGTGGTGTGCGGCTAGGGATGGCCACGCTGCTGCAGAAACTCCAGGGTGATGGACGGGCAGCTAGGATGGAGTGGCTCTCCACGGGCAGAGTAGCTTCCCCGGGGCAGTAAAGGTAGTTGGGGGTGTTGGTTGCAGGACGATGGGCACAAGTAATAGGCAGTCTCATGGTTTTGTAGTATTCTCAGTCCTTTTCTGGAGCAGATGTTAATGATAGCTGTCAACGGAGTCTTTGAAAAGAACTCGGGGTTTCTTCCCATCCGGTTGGGTCTTTGGCCCCCTTACTGCGCCTAGTGTATTGGCTTCTGCAGCCAAATGAGCTGAGCTGCCGGTCCGGTCTCTTCCTGCGAGGTACTGGTATGACAGGAAACTCGAGTCCTTTCATTTTACCCTGTTCCCAGGTGTCAGCTTCTGAACTCTCTATGTTGCTGTGTCTGTGGGTACGGTGTGGCTGAGGAATCTGGAATCCCCACCTTCAGGTTTTGACTGCCGGGACGTGAGACCCTGCACAGTCTCGAACTCCGGTGTCCGTTCTTTGCGCCTTACCTCTGGGGTGAGCACGGGATTGCTTATCCTCCCAGGTGTGTTCTCACTTCTCTCCTGAGACCCTAACCTTAGGCCATGAACTTAGCTAGCGACCTTGGGATGAGCTTAGCACCACTCTTTTACACCCAGGTCCTCTTCACAGTCCTCCCAGGAACTACACTAACTAGAACTCCCCAGACCTTGGTCTCCCCCTTCTGGCCTGGAGGTGTAAGTGTTGTGTGTGTGTTACCTGATGAGAGGACCCTTTAGTTGCTCTCTCATGACACCACCACCCGGGGGCAGTGATGACACTGTGGCACTTTGACCCAGGGGTGCCACAATGGCACCATGCTATTTAAACACAGTCTGCTGGCAAACATTTCAGCAGCACTTCATTCATCGTTTTTTTTTGTCTCTTTCACATGTACAACCACGATAAAGACTATAAAGGTTTTTCTGGTTCCAGAGTTCCTGGCTACTAAGGGTTCTAAATGATCCAAAGGATTAATATATATGTATATATATATATATATATACACCCCTGCAGCCTTGATTGAGGACCGGGGGGGAGAGGCTTTCCTCGGTTAGTCACCCCTGCTACCCCCCTCCTCCTCCCCCGGCTGCTTAGTCACTCACCCCTGCTGTCTCCCGTCCCATCCAGGCCGTCTCTCCTCCGTCCTCCGATCACACACTGGCGGCGCCGCCGCCGCCGCCAGTGATGCAGTTTCCGGGGTCTCCTGCTGTCACCCCGCACCAAGTCTCGCAGTGGCCCCCGCGGCCGCAGACTGGCGCGGAAGCGGAAGTGCCGCTGGCGCCCCCCGCTAAGTGGCGCCCGGTGCAAAAGGTCCGGCTGCACCCCCCTGGATACGCCCCTGTATATATATATATATATTTGGAGGTGGCTGACATGGAGAAATCCTACCAATGGCTGGGGAAAGATGGACTCCAAGGCAGCCCAGAAGCACTAATCATAGCGGCACAAGAGCAGGCGCTGAGTACAAGATCTATAGGAGCGGTGATCTACCATGCAAGACAAGGTGGCAGACGAAGCCAAGAAACTACAGAAACAGTCCAACACATAGTGGCAGGATACAAAATGTAGGAACAGCGTACACCGAATGCCACCATCAAGTAGAGGATACTGAAACATCTATACAGTGTATGGGCTAAGTCCCCCTAAGTACAGGTGGGAGGCCCAGAGAAAGTGGTGGAGAATGAAAGGGATAAAATCTTGTGGGACTTCAAGATCCAGACAGATAAGCAGGTGTTGACTAACCAACCAGATACTATGATAGTAGACAAAGATCAGCAGACATGATAATAGATGTGGCAGTGCCAAATGACAGCAGTGTGAGGTGGTGTTCATCATTGCAGGCTGTAGCTGTCTTGAAGACATGGGTTAAGCTTTATTTGAAGGTTCCAAACTTGGTGGATAATCAGACATGTTTGGGCACAGTATTCTAGATCAGTGTTTCCCAACTCCAGTCCTCAAGGCACACCAACAGGTCATGTTTTCAGGATTTCCTTATCATCAGACAGGTGATGGAATTATCCCCTGTGCAAGTGATTAAATTATCACCTATGCAATCCTAAGGAAATCCTGAAAACATGACCTATTGGTGTGCCTTGAGGACTGGAGTTGGGAAACACTGCTCTAGAGGATGAGGGATTCTCAGGAAATGTCTTGGAGGCGAATGAGTGAGATATATACGAATGTGGAGGAGAGAAGGAGGTCTTATAGGACAGAAATTTTGTATGGGACGATATCGGGAGATTAGTTTGGAGAGATAAGGAAGAGACAGGTCATGGATGGCTTAGTAGGTCAATGTAATTAGTTTGAACTGGATTCATTAGGGAATTGGGATCCAGTGGAGAGATTTGTAGAGGGGTAGCGAGGAGAGAGGTGGATTATTTGGCAGCGGAGTTAAGGACTTAAAAAGTCCAAAAGTATATTTCACCTTCCTCATGGACCCACTAAGTATAAATTATGGGCTTGAGGGGCTATGGGGCTGATCATAATATTTCCCTTCATTTAAAATAAGTTAGTTACTGCTTTCAACAGATGCCAATGATGCACCCTGTGCCAGGTCACCACAGACTCCCTTGGGACATGGAAGGATGGTACACAGCGAGTAATCCACTAAACACACAACACCCTTTCACCCCAGGCCTGTAGAGGGAGCCCAAATGGTTGCCTTAAGCCAGTTTCCCCTATAAATACGGGTCCTGGAGGGAAAAACACCAGAGTGTGCAGTCACTACAGAACTGTGAAGAGCTGAGTGAGCTGAGCTGGTACTGGAACCGTGCTAGGCCCATACCAGAGACACCTGAGAAAGTGGTAGACCCGCAGAGTAGGGGTCACAGGCAGAGGAGAGAGAAACGTGTACAAGAAGGGGGCAGAGGAGTCATCCCGACTCACCCCAGCAGAGCTCCGGTCACTGAGTCCGAGCTACAGGGACACAGAGAATAGGCACTGCAGAGAAACCAGCACCACAAAGGGGGTTTAGCTCCCCGGACACCAGAAGCACCACCAAATGAGACCCAGAGTATAGGCCAAGACAGGAATCCCATAGAAGTGCTCTCAGTGCAGCAAATCCGGGTGTGGAGAGTCACACAGAGAAAGTGAAGTAACAGTGTGGTTGGGTTGCA
The DNA here is from genome assembly GCA_033576535.1 of Allobates femoralis. Classification (NCBI taxonomy): domain Eukaryota; kingdom Metazoa; phylum Chordata; class Amphibia; order Anura; family Aromobatidae; genus Allobates; species Allobates femoralis. The sequence continues at coordinate 49,197,708 of JARQOC010000003.1, forward strand.
TGCCTGCCAGACCCAGACAGAGTAACAGAAACCAGGAGGCCTACAACCCTACTCGCTGTGGAAGTCCTGAAGTGTTAACCTCATCTCCGGTCGAGTGTACCCATGAAGAACACCAGTAAAGGTACCAAAAGCCTTTATGTGTGCGTGTCACTCCTTCCATCTACACCACACCGACTGCGCTACCCTATTCCCTCACTACAACCTACAGCCCCGGGGAACCCCTGCTCATCCTGTAGGGAGTGGTTCCACCTTGCTGCCGTCCATCCCCCGGAGGCTCAAGCAGCGCCGGTGCCATCACCGGACCCCTACAGGTGGCATCACGACAGACATTTTATTATTCTATTGCCATCTCCACCCTTTTATCTGCATCCCCCGGGCCCACGGCCTCAGGCACCGCTACCCGTGACTACCCTCAGAGACCGCGCCTGAGTGACCGATTACCCCCAGGGCCTGGGCTGGACACCAACAAATTGTAGGGTTCATGGACATAATAGAAAGCTAAAGGCAAAAACTGATCACTCAATGGTGGCCATGAAATCACACAATAGATATGTAGCATATGTGAGTCACACACGTTTTTTCTTACAATTCTCCATTCCTTGACTGCTGTCGGTCAGCAGCAATGGGCTGAATTCACAATTGAGAGTTGGTGTTGACCGACAACGATTTTGACGATGACAAACAACATCAGCTTGCCTATGTGGACCGTATATTCTGTCTGGTAGTGGTTTACCCATCCCTGACTTAAATCTCAGTCCTGCCAGTGTCCATAGATGTTGATTCCATCTTGAAAACGCTCCCTGGCTTCACTTTGACTCCACACATCGCTCTATATACGACGCTTGCCACCAGAACAATGGACTCGAACCTTGAACGAGTTCTAGGATAAAGTATGGGAAGATTTATTAGATGTTAAAGCTCAGCTTTGCCCAAGTAATGGGGGTGCAAGGCGGGTGTCTGTGTGGTGTGTGTCTCTGTGTTGTGTGTGTCTCTTTGTGGTGTGTGTGTTTGTGTTCGGGTGCGTGGTGAGTATTGCGGTTGAAGATCCAATGAGTACCTTAACATTTCCTAGTTGTTCAAAGTATGTTGGTAGCATTGATACTAATTTAGGGCATAAACTATGTCACCTTCCACTCAATTCTCTACCTGAGTTTTAGGATTAGAAATTTGGAAAGTTTTCTAACTTTGCTGCTAGTTCTGATATATACCGAAAACTGATCAGTATCAGTACATGAAGGCAGATCATTGTATCTGAGGTCATTGCCCTCGTCGTAGGGCTACATTTATTCCAGCCGTTCTGTGGAAGGTGGTTGGCAGCACTAGTAAAATACTACAGAATATATTTGCAATAAACATCTTGTATAAACCATAGTATGTAGTTGAGGTATCTGGCAGGACCTTTCCCCTCCATTCCCTGGATTATGTGGGATTTTCTGTGGCATTCAAACCAGGAGAGAGACAAAATAAGTAAATACGCTAAAATGAACTTGGAAAGTGCAAGCAAACATTTACTGCAAATGAGAAAATATCACTTTACATATAATCTATATCACAGTTGGATTTATTTTCTCTGTAGACAGAGAGTCTCAGATTGTTTTGGCACGGGCTACTTATCCAGTCCTACAAAATGGGCACTTACCGAGCAATACAACAGATCTCCTGCCTGGCATTTTGGTTTTCATGAACCGATCTCTTAGCTTGATTTTTCTTTTTAACACCCTTTAAGGTCATGGAGGACATGTATAAGTGCAGTAACCATGCAAATATAGGGTTTTATTAAAAAACTAGCTGTAGTACCCGGCTACGCCCGGGTTAATAAATAGCTGCTGTTAGCTATAACAATATAGAATTTGAATATGTCATATTAATGACCTGTAGGAAAATAGAAGCTGAGCTGTGATTGATTGCTATAGGCAGCCTAATAAATCTCCAGCCAACAGTAAACTCTCCCCCTGGCCGGGCAGTATATGTTACCTCACACATACACATAATAGACAGCTCATGTGACTGACATCTGCCTTAATTCCCTATATGGCACATGTGTTGCACATTGGCTGTTTTTAATCAGATGTTTATTTTTGGAAATTAAAGATACCAGATGTATGAGGCGAGTTGTGTGAGGCGATTTGTGCAAATCTGTGTCTGTGTGTGTGGTGTGTGTGTCCCTGGGGTGTGTGTGTGTCCCAGTGGTGTGTGTGTGTCCCTGTGAGGTGGGGTTCATGTGGTGTGTGTCCTTTTGTGGGGGAGGGGTGTCCCTGTGGTGTGTGTCCTTGTGGGGGAGGGGTGTCTCTGTGGTGTGTGTCCATCACTATGGGGTCTGTGTGTTCCTGTGGGGTGTGTGTGTGTCTCTGTGTCCCTGTGGGGTGTGTATGTGTGTATGTCCCTGTGGTGTGTGTGTCCCTGTGGGGTGACTGCATGTGTCCCTATAGGGTGTGTATGTGTGTGTGTCCCTGTGGGGGGGTGGTGTCTATGTGGTGTGTGTCTCTGTGTTGTGTGTGTCTCTTTGTGGTGTATGTGTGTTTGTGTTCGGGTGAGTATCCAATCTTGGGGCTCCACCTTAGCTGTTACTCTTTGTGTGCATGTGGTGTGTATACATGTTCCCGTGCGTGGTGAGTATTCCATGTCAGGGCCCCACCTTAGTGACTATGCTGGTATATGCGGTTAGTCTTTGGTGCTGTCATTAAGCCCCTCTCATTCACAACTGTCAACTGGTAACTGTCACTTTCTCTGTAGATAGGGCCAAAATTGTTTGGTGAATTGGAATGATCGGGGTTAAAATTTCGCCTCACAACATAGCCTATGATGCTCTCGGGGTCCAGATGTGTGACTGTGCAAAATTTTGTGGCTGTAGTTGCGACGGTGTAGATACCAATCCCGGACATACACACACACATGTACACACATACACACATTCAGCTTTATATATTAGATATCGTACAACTAGAGGATAGCATCAATTGTGAAAGGGTTAAAAATAGGTTTACCACCCTTACAGACTGCTGCAATGTAAACCTTTTGGTTACTACTTGTTGAACTGCCCAGTACAATGCTAATGCCATGTAAATCTTGATATTTATTCCAATGTTTTGTACTATGCAATTTGTTTATAAGTAAATTGTATGACAAATCCCGTAAAGTGCAGCATGTGTGATGCAAGAAATTGGTGATAGATCAATCTATACATTTTGTAACATACTTGTCCCTGGTTTAACATGTCCAGTCAGTGTACTATTTAGTAGCTGAAGTGTAGGCTGAAAAGATAGAAGCAAAGCATAAAGAGGTAACACACTAAGCTGCTTTGCAAAATGGGAAGTGTGGAGTTAATAGTAATACACATGGATACATAGAAGGATTTGGAGACAAGCTGCATTTCACTTGCTCAGACAAAAAGTCATTAAACAGTAGGTGCGAGGACTAAAGCAATTTATGGAAAGCATAAAGGACCCAATTCATTGAAGCACCAGAATTCTGTGGAGTTGCACAAAAACTTGGTGAATTTTTGCATTTTCATGCCAATTCTACCAAGATAAGCCGCACTGGAAGGGATGTCACAGCTCATCTAATAAATGATGAGCTGCGGTGTGCATTGCCTCAGATATCTTACTCCAGTCTACGATATGTGACAAAGGGCACGGAGGCGCATGCCACTTCTCAGATGCTCCTGATTCATTACGAGGCACATGTCTCTGGACTGGAGCATTTGACTCCAATATGCCCCCTTATTAAAATCAATGTGAAAATCCTCAACCTTTATTAATCGAGGCAAAGAGATAACACACTGAGCTGCTGTGTGAAATCGGAAGTGTGTAGTTAGCATTAGCATTCATGACAAGACTCAATCATGGGTGTATTCAGAGTTATAGATTTTCCTATGTTGCTTTGCTAGCAATGTGATGGGTTTCCAGACAAGCTGATGGCAGATCAGCTTTATTTAATATCCCCAGGCAGGACGCCATTGGGTACCACAAGTGATGACTAAAGTGATGAATGCAAAGTGTAAAGTGTCAATGAGCACATGTGTGAAATGCAAAGCGGTAAGTATGAAGATAGTAGTTACATGTTTGGAGTGTTTACGGAGAGAGATTTTTCTGATTTGATTTACAAGGAAGTATTTGCAGACAAGATGACGGCAAAAGCTTGAAATAAAGGGTAAGTAACACTTGAATAAATGAGGTTAATCAGCTCACCACGAGGTGTCCGGTGTACACGGACCTGCACAGTGGCAGAACTAGAGCTTGGCAGGCCCCGGTGCTGCAGGTGTTGTCCCAGGTGAGGAGAGAGGGGGGGTTTGGGGGATTTGTGCTAGTGAGGAGCGTGGGTGGTGATGAGCTGCTGTCCTAGATGAGGAGTGGGGAGGTTCTAGTGAGGAGCGGGGGGGGGGGGGGGGGGTCTGGAAGTGACCAGTGAGTTGAGGGGAGAGGAGGGGCTGGATCAGCCATGAGAAGCAGGAAGCTTCCCTCACTTCACCTCTGCTCTGACCTCTGACACACTATCGCGGCTTCCCCCTGCAGGGAGGTGGAGGGGCCCCCCTACAGGTGCCTGAGGGGCCCCTAGCCGGTCGGGGCCCTGGTGCTGCTGAACCAGCTGCACCGCGGTAGGTCCGCCCCTGGGCCTGCGTCCTGACACCGCACCGATGGAGATTAAAGAAAGGATGGTCCAAAGGTGGAATCAAAAAATCTTGATTTTATTGAAAAATCATTATCAATCACAGACTCCAAAATAACAGCACAATAGCTCATATGACATGCATCAGATATGGCAAGGAGCGTCGCTGGGCGGCAACGCGTTTCGGACAGTTTGCGTTGCCGTCCAGCGACGCTCCTTGCCATATCTGATGCATGTCATATGAGCTATTGGGCTGTTATTTTGGAGTCTGTGATTGATAATGATTTTTTTAATAAAATCAAGATTTTTTGCATTCCACCTCCAGGAGCTGGACCATCCTTTCTTTATTCTCTGTAGCACTTGCCACTTGGAGTGCCAAACCAAAGGACTCTATCAGGGACCAAGTGTCTTTCGGTCCGCGCCGCTGCTCCAATGAGTATCAAAAAACACTGGAGTGCTTTGAAACAAGATATCTTCAGCTTTATTTTCCAACGCGTTTCGGAGCTAACACCCAGCTCATGCTTCTCCATGCACAGTCAGGCCTCCTGTGTTCACAGACTGAGAGAGAGCCTCTCTCTCAGTCTGTGAACACAGGAGGCCTGACTGTGCATGGAGAAGCATGAGCTGGGTGTTAGCTCCGAAACGCGTTGGAAAATAAAGCTGAAGATATCTTGTTTCAAAGCACTCCAGTGTTTTTTGATACTCATTGGAGCAGCGGCGCGGACCGAAAGACACTTGGTCCCTGATAGAGTTTCACCCCCACGTTGTGGAAGTGTGGTCCCGGCTGCGGCTGCTGTGTTTGAGCGATCAAGCTAGTTGTGGGCTTCACAACTAAATCAGGTGAGCAGTTTTCATACTGTATGAGATTTGATTCCTATTGAGGATAAGACCCTATGCGCATTCTCATTTTATAGAAACCAAAGGACTGGTAGTTAGTGTTAGCTCCATTACCTAGTGTTAGCTCCTTTCTACACTGCTTCTGGCTACTACATTCAACAGATGTAACTAAGTTGAGAGACAGACCTTATGCTTCCATTTTGTAAGATGTTTAAAGTTTGCACTCAAGCTGATGGCTGACCAGCTTTATTTAACATGTCCATTGTGTAGCACAAGTGATGACTAAAGTATTGAATGCAAAGCATAAAGAGGTAATGCACTGAGCTCATGTGTGAAATCTGGAGTGTGAAATTTGAAGATAGTATCTACATACTTGGCACCACCGTGTGAGTGTGTGGAGGGCTAGATACCGTATATACTCGTGTATAAGCCGGCCCGTGTATAAGCCGACCCGTGTATAAGCCGACCCCCCTACTTTTGCCCCCAAAACCTGGGAAAATCTATTGACTCGCGTATAAGCCGAGGGTGGATCCCAGCACAGGTATACAGCCCCCAGCAGTGGTATACAGGCCCCAGCAGTATGATATACAGCAGGCCCCAGTGGTATATACAGCAGCCCCAGTGGTATTGCAGCCCCTATATACAGCAGCCCCAGTGGTATTGCAGCCCCAGTGGTATTGCAGCCCCTATATACAGCAGCCCCAGTGGTATTGCAGCCCCTATATACAGCAGCCCCAGTGGTATTGCAGCCCCAGTAATGCAGGGCCCCTATATACAGCAGCCCCAGTGGTATTGCAGCCCCAGTGGTATTGCAGCCCCTATATACAGAAGCCCCAGTGGTATTGCAGCCCCAGTAATGCAGGGCCCCTATATACAGCAGCCCCAGTGGTATTGCAGCCCCAGTGGTATTGCAGCCCCTATATACAGCAGCCCCAGTGGTATTGCAGCCCCAGTAATGCAGGGCCCCTATATACAGCAGCCCCAGTGGTATTGCAGCCCCTATATACAGCAGCCCCAGTGGTATTGCAGCCCCAGTAATGCAGGGCCCCTATATACAGCAGCCCCAGTGGTATTGCAGCCCCAGTAATGCAGGGCCCCTATATACAGAAGCCCCAGTGGTATTGCAGCCCCAGTGGTGTATACAGCAGCCCCTATATACAGCAGCCCCAGTGGTATTGCAGCCCCAGTGGTGTATACAGCAGCCCCTATATACAGCAGCCCCAGTGGTATTGCAGCCCCAGTGGTATTGCAGCCCCTATATACAGCAGCCCCAGTAGTGTATACAGCAGCCCCTATATACAGCAGCCCCAGTGGTATTGCAGCCCCAGTGGTGTATACAGCAGCCCCTATATACAGCAGCCCCAGTGGTATTGCAGCCCCAGTGGTGTATACAGCAGCCCCTATATACAGCAGCCCCAGTGGTATTGCAGCCCCAGTAATGCAGGGCCCCTATATACAGCAGCCCCAGTGGTAGTATACAGGCAGCCCCAGTAATGCAGGGCCCCCCCCTCATGCTCCGGTCACCTGTAAAGCAAATTATACTTATCAGTGCCCGCTGCCGTCCGCGCCCGCATCTGCCGACATCCCGATCCTCCGTCTTCATGCGACTTCTTCCTGTTTCCTGTGCGCGTCGCCGGTAATGACGTCATTGCCTGCGACGCGCACAGAAGCAGGAAGAAGATGCATGAAGATGGAGGATCGCGATGTCGGCAGATGCGGGCGCGGACGGCAGCGGGCACTGATAAGTATAACTTGCTTTACAGGTGACCGGAGCATGAGGGGGGGGGGCCCTGCATTACTGGGGATGCGGGGGCTGCTTTATACCGCTGTATACAGCAGCCCCCGCACTGACTCGCGTATAAGCCGAGGGGGGTACTTTTCAGCCCAATTTTTGGGCTGAAAAACTCGGCTTATACGCGAGTATATATTTTTGTGTTGATTTTCTCAGATGTGGTTGCAGACAAGATGAGAGCCGAAACTTGAAATAAGGAGTTAGTAACACTTAATAAATTCAAGATTTTTTGCATTTCACCTTCGGCAGCTGGACCATCCTTTCTTTATTCTCCGTAAGGAACACTTGCCGCTTGGGGTGCCAAACCAAAGGACTAGTTAGTGTTAGCTCCATTACTTCGTGTTAGCTCTATCCTGCACCTGACTGCTGTATCCAGCAAATGTAACTAAGTTGAGAGACAGACCTTATCCTTCCATTTTATGAGATGTTTTAAGTTTGCACTCAAGCTGATGGCTGACCAGCTGTATATAACATGTCCAGACAGGTAGCCATTGTGTATCACAAGTGATAACTAAAGTAATGGATGCAAAGCATAAAGAGGTAACGCACTGAGCACATGTGTGAAAAGTAAAGTGGGAAGTAGCTCCATCCTACACTGCACCTGGATTCTGTATCCTACAGGTGTAACTAAGTTGAGAGACAGACCTTGTGCTTCCATTTTCTTCGATGTTGTAAGTTCAACTCCCGATTTCCAAGACCTCAGCCTCAAGACAAACAAGCTCCTATAGTTATGACCTTCTTGAACGCAAGTTTTCTGGCCACTGGCTTGTTGTTAGAGACTCTTTCTATTCCATAGTTCCACATTCCAGGTCTGACTCCATTACCAGCTTGATCTAAGCTGATTATATCCTCTTACGCTCAGATCCCTCTTAATCAGCCTACCCTCCCAGTTTGGGTACGTCAGTGACTTTCAGTAGTCTTTGTGCCTAACTATGATACCGCCAAACCATAATCGTGAATTCTGGTTCCATCTACTCTAGACATTACAGGGCGTTTAGGGCTAGACATAAAAGACGTAGATCGTGGGACTAGCTTACGGCACCGAAGTAAAAGAGTATTGATCATTTGGGAACAAATGCGCGTTTCATGGAACATTTAAACAAATGGCTCCGTCTATCTGCTCATTTTATGAAGTTAATAGAACTTGTGTTGAATGTAATAAATCTCACCGGGACTTTCCATAATGAAGATTAAAGATTTGCACAGAATAACACAATGTTTCCAAAATCATTTAAATATTAAAAGGAAACGTCTGTCTCTGATCTCAGCAGTTTACTATGTTAATGTTTAGCGTTTTAGCATCTAGGGATATTACAGAAGGAAGATAAATGTTGGTTTGTTGTCAGCATACATTAATAGGATGCATATTTTATATGAAAACTCAACCTAAATACAAAATTCCCCAATAACTTTAATTTCTTTCGATTGCCTGGAAACGAAAATGAGGCCCCCGTGAAACCTCCCCGAGGTCCAAAGTCACATGAAGAACATACGTTTATTTACAGGATGGAACTTATTCAAAGGAAACTATGATTCAACGCCATCAGAATCTGTGACAATTTTTTAGGAATTTGGTGAACCTGACAAATTCCAATATGTGATTTGCTTTGTGCAAATTGCCTAATGTGACGCTGTTCACCAGTAATAGCTAGTCTCAGAGGAGCAGAAAACTAACTGAAATAAATGGAAAGTAAATCTAACAATTATACTACTTACTGGTAGTAAATAGAGGTCAAAGCAATCCGCGGTCAGGTCCAGGAAATGGTGCAGTACAGCAAAGGATTAACAGTAGCAAAATCCAATTCAAGCCGAAGTCAGGAACCCGGAGAGACAGAAACAGAGTACATAGGTACAAAACAGAAAGAGAAGTCAGGTCACTAGCAGAGGGTCAAGTTCAGGTAAGAAACAAAGTCAGGCAGGGTACGGTTCAAAACACAAAGTGATCAAGTCCTACACAGCCAAAAGCAAATGTACAATTGAGCCAGAGCAGAGCTGCTAGTTTAAATAGGCTTTTAATTAAGTGAACTGAATTCAGGTGATTGAGGCACAGAGCCAGCCCAGCCTGACAGTCTCCACAAACCTAGAACAACACAGGCAATGTGGAGATCGTGACACTTAAAATATGAAACCACCATTTTACAAATTGCAAAAGATTTTTATCATCCAGAGGAGGATCACTCCCAGATGGGACTGGTAATTATTATCTTACAACAATAAAGAATACACAATAGAGACTGCTGCTGGCTGTACACAATAGAGAATACACAATAAAGACTGCTGCTTGCCGTATACACAATGGAGATGGCTGCAGGACAAATGCACAATGGAGATGGCTGCAGGAAAAATGCACAATGGATATGGATGCGGGACAAATGCACAATGGAGACGGCTAGGGGACCTATGCACAATGGAGACTGCCACGAGACGTATGCACATTAGAAACTGCTGCGAGACGTATGCACATTAGATACTGCTGCGGGTCATATGCACATTAGTGACTGCTGCTGCATGTATACACATTGGAGACTGTGCAGGGCGTATACACAGAGACTGCTGTCTGTATGCATAGACTGCCGGCTGTATATCTTGTATACACAGACAGCACTCTACTGAATATACAGGTCTACACTATATACATACAGTATGTAGATACACAAATACAGCATGTAGTGTGGACCTGTATATAGAGTATAGTGCTGTGTAGAGACAGACACACAGACAGAGAGAAAGACAGAGAGACAGACAGACAGAGACGGACAGAGAGAGAGACAGACTGAGAGACAGAGAGAGACATACAGAGAGAGACAGATAGACAGACAGAGAGACAGAGAGAGACAGACAGAGACAGGCAGAAAGGGACATACAGAGAAAGAGACAAAGGGAGACAGAGCGAGAGACAGAGAGAGAGTGACAGACAGACAGAAAGACAGACAGACGAGTATACTCACCCCCACACCAGTAGTAGCGGCGGCGGCAGCAGCAGCAGCAGTTTCGTCCTGACTCCAGTCCCTTGCATCCTGCTGGTGCCCACATGACTTCCGGTTTGTGGGCCGCACCGTAGTAGCAGTGATGAACAGGAGACAGGACCTGCTCCAGAGGTGAGGAGGTGGAGCCCGGTGGTGATTGACAGGAGGAGGGGCCTGCGCAAGATATGAGGGGGCGGGGCCCCTCACGTCCTGCATGGGTCCAGCAAAGCAGTGTCAGCATGTGCTCCCTGCTCCAAACGGCCATGCCCCTTGTGTCATGGCCGGGCCCCATGCAGTCATGCCCGGGGTCCCTGAATTCAGGTACAGCTGTACCCCCTAGTGGCAACCCTGCTCTATATTATAAATACATCCCAGCAGTTTCCATATTATACTGTATATACAGCCCAGCAGCCTCTATATTATATACACAGCCCTGGACAGCCTCAATATTATATATACAGCCCACCCAGGAGCCTCTATATTATATATACAGCCCTGCACAGCCTCTATATTATATATACACAGCCAGCAGCTTCTATATTATATTCATGAATCGTGTTAAAGGGGAGGCCCACTGAGACCACAAAAACCTGCAGCCGACCATGGCAGTGCCTCCACCCGAATCTTGCTCTTGGAGCTCTGGGGGAATGCGACTTGGGGATACCCTGTCTATGGTCTGTACATACTCACAAGAGATGAGGTTAAACCAATTAACAGGTCTATTTACAGGTAAGAGGTGCCAATTGCAGCGGAATACAAAGGAACAGCTAACAAATACTATGCAATATTCTATAATAATACAAGATGAGGGTTGTAAATAACTCTGAATGTTAAGGGTGATGCTTCCCCTTTAAATCACAATAATCACACTCCTATCTAATCACTATAAACCTATGCATGGCTGCAGCTATTCAAATGATACAGTCCCAGTGGGATCTATGTTGTGGGTGTTGGTGCGTTTGCTGTAACTGTTCATGCACCTAATATAGCGAGAGCAATAACTCCTAGTTAGTGAAATCACAAGTCACTGTAGTGCTGCCTTGCATCTAACTTCAGAATACTTCTCCAACAGTAGAACTACAAGTCCCAGCAATAGCTACTCTCTCCCTTTGCAGCAGGTCTGTATTCACTCAGAGTTCCAAGCTGTGGCTTCAGGATCCAGTTTAGTGTGGTTGGGAACTGCAGGCAGGAATCGTCTCCTACATAGGCAGTCAGGTGAGGGTGGGCAATTCCTGGCAACCTGGCTGTTTTGTGGTTGTGGTGCAGCTCCAGGGTTCACAGTAATGTCACACAAATCTGCAGTGGTATCAGCACACACATCTCGCTTCAGTCCTGGGTCATCACTCTCCCCCTGCAATGATGGCCTACAAAAAAAATTGCACCCATCTGAGCATCCAACTGCTTGTACCGAGCTCTCGAGCATAGTAGTGCTCGCTCAACACTGCTGAGGAACACTTTCACTACAAAGGGAAATTTCTTGATGTTTCATAAATACAATCTCGGTGTACCTGGATCACAACTATGCCCTGGAGGTATTGAGCTTCTTACTGCATTTATAACAGGAAAGGAAGAAGCAAGCTTCCTGGTACCACAAGGTTGGGATCCGTTGGCACAAAGGCATACGTTTTTCTCTAACTCTGTGAAATTCTGCCTTTGAAAAATGCCCAATTTTGGCACCTCCAATCCATCTGAAAATCATTCTTCCATCTGACAACTAAGTTTTTCCTGTTCTCCCCTGGCTCTATGACTATTGGCAGCTTGGTGACACGCTACCCTCACCAGCTGGTGGGTGTGAGGTGTCTCTTGTGGGACTTTGACCACTTAGGTTATGTTCCCTGCACTTCATCGGACAAACCCAACAACCTCTTTTGGCACCAAACACTGTTATAAAAGAAGATGTCCTCTAACGCCTCCTAGTAAACACCACAGCATAAGGTTATTGCATCCACCAAGCTAAAGGACACCCGCGTCGCGTTCCCAGACAACAGACCTTGCATCTTGAGACATGGTAAGGAGAATCATCCTTCTTTTTATCAAAAAGTATCAGGGGGCAGCGTGCCACGTCAGCAGAATGGCTTTGGCATATGTACCACGTGTTGTAATAGACTTGTTTAATCTTTAAAGGATAGGTGATAACTTGCTGCTTGTTGGGTTGTCCCACCGCAGGGACTCGCACAGGGACTTTTATCATCATTACATAATGATACAGCAGGTTGGTCACCCGACTATTATTTCATCCATTCTAGATAGGGCTGATGGGAAACACCGAGTGCAACACTCAGCTGCCCCATAGAGGATGGATGGAGCAGAGGTTGACCATGTGCACCACTGCCCCATTCCAATAGGGATAAAAATGACCCCATCTATGGATTGGTGTGTTCCCCAACATTCGAACCCCCACCGATTATGTTATCAACTATTCTATGCATAAATTTACCTTGATAACTCCTTTAGCATAATTACGGTACTGTAAATCACTCAGCAACTTTTACCATTAAACATCCGAAACCCTCAGTCCATCCGATACACGGCTAAATAGACACTCGTCCATACTGATCATCCATGTTACACGTCTTCGTATGTATCCACTTTTACAAAAATATTGCAAATATTACATACCGATCTAATCTCTTGTATTAAGGATTAGACAACTCGTCGCATATGTATAACTATTTCCAGCCTCATAGAGTAATATACAAGTTCTTCTCAATATATCACCTTTATTTTTTGAGGCATATTACTCCTTTGTTATATAAATGCCTATAATTACTCTGCTATGACGAGTGGTAAAAATAATGAGATGATAGCAAAATAGTTTTTAAGGTGACGATCTCATATATAGTAGAAGCAAGGACTTGGCTAAACATGATTTCTTTGCAAATAAAGACTACAATGCTTGTGAAAGTATTCGGCCCCTATATACAGGGCCTTGTGAAAGTATTCGGCACCTTGAATTTTCAACCTTTGCCATATTTACAGGCTTCAAACATCTAATATATAATTCCCCTAACGCACTTCCGTAAGTTTCGGCGCTGTCTCCGTCGTTGTGGCCGTGGGCGCACGGCGCCCACTGCGACCTGTGAAGCATTGCCCGCGCTGCGGCATTGCGGTCTCCCGCCCCGGGAAGCTACAGACTTCATCGCTCCGACTGACGAGAGCTGAGCGCCGTGGCCGAAAACAGAACCAAGTGCCTGGCCATGCACAGCTCTAAAGACCGCTATGTATCTCAATGAGCAGTGAGGCGCTATGCTCATTGGTCGGCACCAGCACACAGTGACCAATGAGCATAGCGCCTCACTTACAGCGGTAAATTTGAAACTCAAAGTCCTCCATGTATCTCAATGGGAAGTGAGGCGCTATTCTCATTGGTCGGCGCCAGCATACAGCGACCAATGAGCTTCGCGCCTCACTTACAGCGGTAAATTTGAAACTCAAAGTCCTCCATGTATCTCAATGGGAAGTGAGGCGCTATTCTCATTGGTCGGCGCCAGCACACAGCGACCAATGAGCTTCCCGCCTCACTTACAGCGCTAAATTTGAAACTCAAAGTCCTCCATGTATGTCAATGGGAAGTGAGGCGCTATTCTCATTGGTCGGCGCCAGCACACGCTATGCTCACTGGTCGGTGCCAGCACACAGCGAGCAATAAGCTTCACGCCTCACTTACAGCGCTAAATTTGAAACTCAAAGTCCTCCATGTATCTCAATGGGAAGTGAGGTGCTATTCTCATTGGTCGGCGCCAGCTCACACCGACCAATGACCTTCGCGCCTCACTTACAGCGCTAAATTTGTTGTCTAGTTTTGTTACCTTCCCTGACCGGGTCCTGTCCTAACTTTCCCACCCTCCACTTGGCTCCTCCCACCATCCCGTTGCTGGACGTAGAGTCCCTACTCTTGGGATCAAGAGTGTGTTGGGTGTGTGTTTGGGGTGACTGAACTTACCAATCCCGGCTGCTGCGCCATCTAGTGGTGACCGGTCTGCAGGGGCGCCACACTATCTTCTCCACCTGCGGTGCACCAGCTACTCAGATCCAGAGCTCATTATACCTGCACTTGCCAGTCCAGAGGTTAACCACATCCAGTGTGCCAGTCCCATGGGCCTGGGTGCCGCTACCCCAGTTCCTACACCTCGACTCTTGGGTCAACTTGCAACTACCTCGCTACTCAGAGCTTCGTCTTTGCTTCTCATTGTCTGTAAATGTGTTGTGTAGAGTGTCCAGTCTGTTTTGGTGAGCTCACCTCATTAAAGACTTTGCATTACTCTATCTGCATCTCTAGCTTATTTCTACCTGCAGGTCAGCCTCCACTTCGGTGGTCTAGTGGTTCCACATCTCCACTCTCACACCTCCGTGTGCCTAAGAGTTGATCTGTGGGAAACGTGATCCGTCCACAATGAAGGTGCCAGATAGCCGCTTAGTTATGCCCCTCCAGGGTAGTGGGTCCACACCCGCTTGTGTAACACTTCTATTCTTTGATGTTACGGTTAATATTCGGTAACTTGAAGTGCTAGATTATTTTTTGGATCCTTCTATCTTATCTCTTCAGACTTTTAGGACTGTAATATTCGACTATTTTAAGATATTGCTCTCTACATTGGAATCCGGCACTTTGTTAATGGTCCTGGCGGAGATTATGCTTCCCTGCATTATCCTGGAGCCGCCAGTCCTCAGCAGCGGGGGCACTGACCCCTTGTTCCAGCACATGTCACACTCTGTAATATGTAACATTAGATAATAATTACCGGTCCCATCTGGGAGTGATACAGAGCTCACTGCCTGCATACTAAAATAGAAGAGCCAGATAGGAGAGGGAGCCCTGATGCAGGGATAAACCTCACTGAGCCATGTGAAAGATGGACGTGTCTAATATTTAGGGAGGTGCAAATAATTCCTGCCATTAGCTGAAGTCAGAGACAAAACTGCAGCTCTCTGGAGTCTTCATCCAATGCCTTGTATGTGTTCTGACGGAACGTGCCAAGACCAAGGCTCCTGGAGATCTGGAAGGTGAAACATTTTTGTGTTTATTGCTGATACTTTCCAAAAAATATTGGTCTGACCGAGAGTTACCGGTTTAACTTGGGTCATAAAGAGCAAATGCTGAGATGCAGCAGAGAAATCAGTCACTTTTGTGAGTTTATGAAAATCTGCTGCAGCACATGAACCCTGCATTATTGTAATGTCATATAATGTCATGTGGTACCTAAAGTACTGTAAAGTAAGAATGCATTGAAAAGTAGTTCATTTTTATCAATTCCCAAAATGCAAAGGGAATGAACAAAAAAGAAACCAACATTTGGTTGAATCTTTCTTCTACAACCTCACCTTTGCAGCAGTTTGTCTGTTCCACACCCAGTTTTAAGCTGTTTTTTTTCAGTTAATATCCATGTTTTAACCTACATATGAAAATGCTGATTATTATCACCTGTTGGGTATAATGTTTTACGCAGGGGCGGACCTACCGTGGTGCAGCTGGTTCAGCTGCACCAGGGCCCCGACTGGCTAGGGGGCCCCTCAAGCCTGCAGGGGGGCCTACAGCCGACCGGAGAGTCAGGCAAGGGAAGCAGGAAGCTTCCCGCATCCCTTGCCTGATCCCACCCAACCTCTCCTCTGCCCCACTGCCGCCTTGGCTCCCAGGAATTCATGCAGTCGGCGCGGCTCAGCGCAGGTAGGAGAGCCGCATCACCAACAACTGCCCCCCGCTGCCCTCGCCGACGGCCGCCAGGGCCCCCCCCGCTCCTTACCGACGGCCGCCAGCACCGTCACAACCCCCCCCCGCTCCTCACCATGCACTCTGGGCTCTAGGTCCGCCACTGGGTTTACACGCACACCTGACTATAATCTTACACAATCCTTGATATACAAACAACATCGATTCTTCTAGACATGCTTGCACAAAGTCAGGGATTGTGTAGGATCATAGTCAGGTGTAGGAGTAAACCGTTATACAAAACAGGTGATAATAATCATAATTTGTATATGTAGATTGAAACACAGTCATTAACTGTGATAGAAGGATCCATTTTATTCTATGTAGAATCCATTTTGTGATTATCTGTAACATAGTAACATAGTAACATAGTTTTTAAGGTTGAAGGAAGACTTTAAGTCCATCTAGTTCAACCCATAGCCTAACATGTTGATCCAGAGGAAGGCAAAAAAAAAACCCATGTGGCAACACTAATCTCCACATTGGGGGAAAAAATTCCTTCCTGACTCCAGATACGGCAATCAGACTAATTCCCTGGATCAACGCCCTATCAAAGAATCTAGTATATATAACCGGTAATATTATAGTTTTCAAGAAAGGCATCCAGGCCCTTCTTAAATGTTAGTAGTGACTCACTCATTACAACATCATGTGGCAGAGAGTTCCATAGTCTCACTGCTCTTACAGTAAAGAATCCACGTCTGTGATTATGATTAAACCTTCTTCCCTCCAGACGTAGAGGATGCCCCCTTGTCCCAGTCTCAGGCCTAAGAGTAAAGAGATCATTAGAAAGGTCTCTGTACTGCCCCCTCATATATTTGTACATTATTATAAGATCACCCCTAAGCCTTCGTTTTTCCAAGCTAAATAACCCCAAGTTTAATAACCTGTCTTGGTATTGCAGACCCCTTAGTCCTCTAATAACTTTTGTCGCTCTTCTCTGGACCCGCTCTAGTTCAGCTATGTCTTTCTTATACACCGGAGACCAGAATTGTACACAGTATTCTAAGTGTGGTCGCACTAGTGACTTGTATAGAGGTAAAATTATGTTCTCCTCATGAGCATCTATGCCTCTTTTAATACATCCCATTATTTTATTTGCCTTTACAGCAGCTGCCTGACACTGGCCACTAAATGTGAGTTTGTCATCTACCCATACACCCAGGTCTTTTTCAGTGGTAGTTTTGCCCAGTGTTTTATAATTAAGCACATAATTATACCCTTTGTTTCCTCTGCCCAAGTGCATGACTTTACATTTATCCCCATTAAAGCGCATTTGCCATTTAGCAGCCCAAGCTTCTAGTTTACATAAATCCTCCTGTAATATAAAATTGTCCTCCTCTGTATTGATTACCCTGCAGAGTTTAGTGTCATCTGCAAATATTGAGATTCTACTCTGTATGCCCCCTACAAGGTCATTAATAAATATATTAAATAGGAGCGGGCCCAACACTGACCCCTGTGGTACCCCACTGTTAACTGTGACCCATTCTGAGTGTGTTCCATTAATAACCACCCTTTGTTTCCTATCACTAAGCCAGTTCTTAACCCACTTACACATATTTTCCCCTATCCCCATTGCCCTCATTTTATGTATCAACCTTTTGTGTGGCACCGTATCAAAAGCTTTTGAAAAGTCCATATACACCACATCCACTGCATTTCCTTGGTCCAGTCCAGAACTTACTTCTTCATAGAAGCTTATTAGATTAGTTTGACAGGAACGGTCCCTCGTAAAACCATGTTGATAATGGGTCATGAGGTTATTTTTGTTCAGATACTCCAGTATAGCATCTCTTAGAAAACCCTCTAGGATTTTACCCACAGTAGAGGTTAAGCTTACTGGCCTATAATTTCCAAGTTCAGTTTTTGTCCCCTTTTTGAATATTGGCACCACATTTGCTATACGCCAGTCCTGTGGTACAGACCCTGATATTATGGAATCTTTAAATATTAAAAATAATGGTCTATCTATGACAGTACTTAATTCCTGCAGCACTCTGGGGTGTATCCCATCTGGGCCCGGGGATTTGTCAATTTTAGTGATTTTTAGACGATACCGTACTTCCTCTTGGGTTAAGCAGGTGACGTTTAATTGAGAATTTTTGTTATCACTGATCATATTGTC
The DNA here is from genome assembly GCA_033576535.1 of Allobates femoralis. Classification (NCBI taxonomy): domain Eukaryota; kingdom Metazoa; phylum Chordata; class Amphibia; order Anura; family Aromobatidae; genus Allobates; species Allobates femoralis. The sequence continues at coordinate 49,215,743 of JARQOC010000003.1, forward strand.
TGTCATGGGATTTTCTTGTGTAAATACTGTTGAAAAAAAGTCATTTAGCATATTTGCTTTTTCCTCATCCTCATCCACCATTTCACCCAGACTATTTTTAAAGGGGCCAACACCATCATTTTTTAGTTTCTTACTATTTATGTAGTTAAAAAATATTTTGGGATTCTTTTTACTTTCTCTGGCAATGAGTCTCTCTGTCTCAATCTTTGCTGCCTTGATTTGCTTTTTACAAATGTTATTTAATTTTCTGTATTTATTTAATGCTTCATCACTACCTACTTGCTTTAATTCCCTAAATGCTTTCTTTTTGTCACATATTGCACTTCTTACCGCTTTATTTAGCCATAGTGGTTTCCTCCTATTTCTAGCATGCTTATTCCCATAGGGTATATATTGTGCACAGGTCCTATTCAGGATGCTAATAAACATCTCCCATTTGTGTTGTGTACTTTTATGTCTCAGGACATCGTCCCAGTTTATTGCACTAAGATCATCTCTCAACCGTTGGAAATTTGCCTTCCTGAAGTTTAGTGTCCTTGTGGCCCCTCTACTACACGTCTTAGTAAAGGATACTTGAAAGCTTATTAAGTTATGATCACTGTATTTCTGTCTTCAAGGTAGCTGTCCTCTGTGAAATGGAGGACCAGTGTAGATTTTAGGATAGGATGCACTATGATTCTTTGTTAGAACTGAACCCTAAGATAACATTGGAATGTGGAACCTGAAAGGTATACAGACTCTGAACAGTGTGCAAAAGTTGCTGACATTCAGCCAATAGGATGTATATATGTTAATTCCAAAAGATAAATTGACCAATGACGATGTTACAATGTATATCCATTAAATTCCTATATAAGTTTGAGAAGATGATGTAATAAACACTGGACATTAGAAAGGTTAAGGAAGCCAGGATTACATGCGCTTATGGTGGTTGTGGCTGGCACAACACCACAAGGTAAGCTCCCACTGTATTTAGCTTCCTATCTACTCACACAGATAAGACCCTATTGTGCGCTTTTTGCCATTCTCAGTTATTTAATACAAACGCTGGACATTGAGACAAAGAGAGCTGCTTCTGATACATGACTGTTAGGCTGCTTTCACATAACGATTTTCGGTCATCCGATTGTATCCGTTTCAAAACGGATACAATCGGATCCGAAATCGGACCCCATGTATCCCTATGGGAATCGGATGGGATCGGATGTGCCACTATTGGCATCCGATTTTGGCACCATCCGATCCCATCCGATGTAATCACGGGCACAAAATCGTAGCCTACTACAATTTTATGTCCGTGACTCACATCGGACAGCCTCGGATCACTGCTGATCCGAGGCTGTCCGATGTGCCCACAGCATAGGAGCCTATGGACATCGGATCTGAGTTCACCTCGGATCCGATGTCGGCTCCGTATCTCCCTGTCTTTCCCTGCTCTGCTCCTCCATCTTCTTCGCTCTCCTACTCTATATGATGTGCCCCCGCTATTCTTTGCTGTGTCCCCCGCTTCTCTATCCTCCTCTATCCCTATCCTGTCCCCTATCCTGTCCCCTGTCCTCTCCCTGGGTGTAAAAAAATAAAAAACTCCCCCGGGAGTATACATCACCTCTCACCGGCTCCAACGCTGCACACGATCAGGGCTAAAGGACCTGTGATGATGTCAGAGTCACATGACTCGTCAGCTGACCGGGTCTGTGATATCATCCCAGGCTCTTCTGCCCTGATCGCGTGCAGCGTGGGAGCGGTGACAGGTGATGTATACTCCCGGAGGAGTTTTTTTATTTTTTTACACCCAGGGAGAGGACAGGGGACAGGATAGGGATAGATGAGGATAGAGAAGAGGGGGCACAGCAAAGAATAGCGGGGGCACAGCATATAGAATAGGAGAGGGAAGAAGATGGAGGAGGCAGGAGTAGGGAAACACAGGGGACCGCAGGATCCACACGGATCCTGCATAGAATCAGATCAGATGGCTATTTGCCATCCGATTGCAGGGATCCGTATGGATCCGTGCCTGTCCGTGGGATGCCCCTTCAAAGTCGGATCCCACGGACAGGCACAAAATCGTTATGTGAAACCAGCCTTACAGGGGGGCTACTCTACTTATGCAAGTGGTCACTATAATTTAATTAGGAGCACACACACAAAGTCTTGTATGTCCCATGCTGAGTGGATACAGCATAATTGAAATAGACATGGGAGGCTTAAAACTGGGTGAGGACTAGATATCAATGTGATATTGTATGCCCTACTTCGGTGAATCGCTAAATGTTTGGTGGTTTAGCCACTAAACAAACATATGGTCAAACATATGGTTAGGACTCGTAAGCGTGAGGGCCCTTGACTATTTTGGCCCAAAATACCAAACACCTCACATTGTTATCTATAGTTTTTCATTGCATCTTTTTATCTGCTTGCAGTTGAGGCTGGGCCCTCTGGGGGGCGTCTGCCACTTGTGATGCATGTATTTGGTGTGGAGCAGCCCGCCTTGTCTAATAGCTATGGGCGTGACCATTAGGCTGCTCTGATACTATGTATCACATGGACTTGAGTGGCTGACTTCCTATGGTAGCCTTGTGTCTTTAAATGTCACCAGTCTCCTCCCTGTCAGCATGGCTGGTCGCAGGTGCTACAATCACCCCCATCCTTTAGGTTGCAGGAAACTGAGCACCGGTACACAGACACGTGTGCTACCTCTCAGAGGAGTCAGCAGCCTCCTGCTAGATGCAATGGGTATTAGCAGTGGCGAAATTTTGGTGACATTTTACTGCATCTACCTCCCTCGAAGAACTATCAGAAGACTCTGACTTGTGCTCTTAAAGCTCCAGACCCCAATTCCATCTCAGCATCCAAGCGTAAAGTGTATTTGCCGTGCACAATCCATTAGAGACTGTTTATTATTTACTCCAAGTTATATCTCCCCGTTTTACTGAAGTAAAGCAGCTGTTATCCCCAAGACCTGCTGTCTGTGGTCATTCTATCGGCAGTGGACGCTGTGTTGGGGGTGGATAGCAGGGAACGGGATACCCTCATTACCATGGATATTACAGAAACCCTTCCCTCATTAACCATGTTTATTACCACCAGAACAACCCTCTACGTGAATCCTCTCTGACATCCATCCACTGCTGAAGCCGAAACTCACTGTGAGCAAGGTGACGTCACAGTAAGGAGCACCTACATTCATCACCAGTGATGCAGCTGAGCTCTAACCTTGGGTGCACTTTCATGCGTCACTCCGCTATATGCTAAAATGTATGGGATGTTTCCAGATTACGCCAACAGCCAATCACAGACACCCACTCACTGTGACAGCATCTGTGATTGGCTGTTGCGTCCCTCAGCACTGAATACCCAGGAAGTTAATGAGCAGCTCCGGAAGTACAAGCTGCTGGACGCCAGTAAGTATAACCAGGGGCGTAACTACAATAGGTGCAGGGGTTGCGATCGCACCCGGGCCCTTCAGCCAAGGGGGCCCCAAAAGTCTCTTTGGCCTAAAGAAAAAGACTAATACTATTAGAGACTTGCAATAATTGGGGGACCCGATGGAGCTGTCACATCGGGGCCCCCGGGCCTGAAGTTAGCCACTGAGTTTAACGCTTATGTTTAATGAATGTTTTGTTTCTTTTTACATCCCACCCACCCCATCTCATAACATTAAAGTTCGAGTTACATTCAGCCCCGAACTCGAACTTTAAAAAAAAGCCTGGTCGGGTCTGCCGAACCCGAACATTGGCAGGTTTGCCCATCACTATTCACAATAACAGTAATGTTCACCAAACGTTTGCAAACCACTTCTTTCTACTCTGCATATATATACCGTCTATATATATATACTAGCTGTAGTACCCGGCTACGCCCGGGTTAATAAATAACTGCTGTTAGCTATAACAAAATAGAATTTGAATATGTCATATTAATGACCTGTAGGAAAATAGAAGCTGAGCTGTGATTGGTTGCTATAAGCAGCCTAATAAATCTCCAGCCAACTGGCCGGGTAGTATATGTTACCTCACACATACACATAATAGACAGCTCATGTGACTGACATCTGCCTTAATTCCCTATATGGCACATGTGTTGCACATTGGCTGTTTTTAATCAGATGTTTATGTTTGGAAAATAAAGATAGCACACGTATGAGGCGAGTTGTGTGAGGTGATTTGTGCACATCTGTGTCTGTGTGGTGTGTGTGTCCCTGGGGTGTGTATGTGTGTGTCCCTGTGGGGGGGTCTGTGTGGTGTGTGTCTCTGTTGTGTGTGTCTCTTTGTGGTGTGTGTGTGTCCCTGTGGGGTGAGTGCATGTGTCCCTATAGGGGGTGTATGTGTGTGTGTCCCTGTGGGGGGGTCTGTGTGGTGTGTGTGTCCCTGGGGTGTGTATGTGTGTGTCCCTGTGGGAGGGGTATGTGTGGTGTGTGTCTCTGTTGTGTGTGTCTCTTTGTGGTGTGTGTGTGTGTCCCTGTGGGGTGAGTGCATGTGTCCCTATAGGGTATGTATGTGTGTGTGTCCCTGTGGGGGGGTCTGTGTGGTGTGTGTATCTGTGTTGTGTGTGTCTCTTTGTGGTGTGTGTCCCTGTGGGGTGAGTGCATGTGTCCTATAGGGCGTGTATGTGTGTGTGTCCCTGTGTGGGGGTGTCTGTGTGGGGTGTGTGTGTCTCTGTGTTGTGTGTGTCTCTGTGTGGTGTGTGTCTCTTTGTGTGTGTGTGTGTCCCTGTGGGGTGAGTGCATGTGTCCCTATAGGGTGTGTATGTGTGTGTGTCCCTGTGGAGGGTCTGTGTGGGGTGTGTGTGTCTCTTTGTGGTGTGTGTGTCCCTGTGGGTTGAGTGCATATGTCCCTATAGGGTGGCTATGTGTGTGTGTGTCTGTGGGGGGTGTCTTTGTGGTGTGTGTCTCATTGTGGTGTGTGTGTGTCCCTGTGGGGTGAGTGCATGTGTCGCTATAGAGTGTGTGCGTGTCCCCTTGGGGGTGTGTGTGTGTCTCTGTGTTGTGTGTGTCTCTTTGTGGTGTGTGTGTGTTTGTTCGGGTGCATGGTGAGTATCCAATGTTGGGGCTGCACCTTAGCGACTATACACTTGCTGTTACTCTTTGTGTGCATGTGTTGTGTATACATGTCCCCATGCGTGGTGAATATCTCATGTTGGGGCCCCACCTTAGTGACTATATGCTGGTATGTGCTGTTAGTCTTTGGCGCTATCATTAAGCCCCTGTTATTCACAACTGTCAACTGGTAACTGTCACTTTTTCCCCATTATGTAGATAGGGGCAAAATTGTTTGGTGAATTGGAATGCGCGGGGTTAAAATGTCTCCTCACAACCTAGCCTGTGACGCTCCCGGGGTCCAGACGTAGAACTGTGCAAAATTTTGTCTCTATAGCTGACATCTGTCGATTTTCCTCCAACTCTTTTCCATTCACTTTGTCCCCATTATGTAGATAAGGGCAAAATTTGTTGGTGAACTGGAACGCGCAGGGTTAAAATTTCGCCTCACAACATAGACTATGACGCTCCCGGGGTCAAGACGTGCGACTGAGCAAAATTTTGTAGCTGTAGCTGGCAGCTGTCGATTTTCCTCCCACACGTTTCCTTTCCCTTTTTCCCCATTATGTAGATAGGGCCAAAATTGTTTGGTGAACGGGAACGCGCGGGATTAAAATTTCACCTCACAACATAGCCTATGACGCTCTCTGGGTCCAGACGTGTAACTGTGCAAAATTTTGTCTCTATAGCTGACAGCTGTCGATTTTCCTCCAATATTTTTCCATTCACTTTTTCCCCATTATGTAGATAGGGCCAAAATTGTTTGGTGAACTGGAACGCGCAGGGTTAAAATTTCGCCTCACAACATAGCTTATGACGCTCCCGGGGTCGAGACGTGTGACTGTGCAAAATTTTGTGGCTATAGTTGCGACGGTGTAGATGCCAATCCCGGATATACATACATACACACACACATACATACACACATTCAGCTTTATATATTAGATGCCCGTGAGCTCTGTGATGTCATGTCCAGGAAGCCATGGGTCCATAAGTATCATGTACATTGTGAGGTTGTAAAATATAAAATGCCATGTGATGTCATGTTCCCTGTGATGTCATCAAATTTAATATGAAGCTTTATGCCAGGTGACCTATGATGGCATAAAATGTCAACTGAAGGCTATTGGGAAACTTTTCTGGGTGGTCTCCAGAACAATCTGGTTCCTGGGTTTCACCATATGGAGATGTACCAGAAACTTCTTTCTTTTTATTGTCTAAAGTGTTTTAGATGAACAAAGAAAGTCAAAATAACCATTTAATAAGCCAAAGTCATTTTGTTTCACATTAAAGCCTATTGTGTTCATCTTGACACCGGAGGTCGCCGTGACTCGGCGGGCGGTGCAATCTCACCTTCATAGGAGAGGCAATTTTAATGATCGTTCCACAGCAAACAATGGGATTGAGTCTGTTATAAGGGACACTTGACACATGATTATCGTATTGTATAGGTTGTTTTGAAGCTCCTGCCATTCTGTCCTCTCAGTTTCGATGTACTGACGTGCTACATCAGCCTGGGTGATTGAATATCACAGTAGTAAAAGTTCTGCAATTATACTTGTCCACAAATGTCTGGAAGCATTTTTGGAATGTCAGCCCCCCCCTCGGTTCACAATGACCTGACGACCACTGAAATGTTGGCAATTAAGCTCCATTCTGGAATCTGCCAGAAAATGTCTTTGTGCATATTTAGCTTCTACAGATGTAAAAGTGAAAAGAATCATAATATCACATATCGGTATATCTGTGCCAACGATAATAATAATCAACTAAGAGCTTATTATAGCAGGAGATGACAAGTAAAAGAGGATAAAATGGTCCGTAAAATACATCAAACTTCACATCTCAAAGTAAATATATTTCTAAAGGTGCTATTGACACATTTTTTCACTGGATGTTGGTAACAACCCATCTAATCCAATACTCATTTAAAATCACCTGTGGTTAGTAACAGGTGTGGGCAATATGAAAATCACACCTGAAATCAGATAAAAAGGGGAGAAGTTGACTCAATCTTTGCATTGTGTGTCTGTGTGTGCCGCACTAAGCATGGAGAACAAAAGAGGAGAAGAGAACTGTCTGAGGACTTGAGAACCAAGATGGTTGAAAAATATCAACCATCTCAAGGTTACAAGTCCATCTCCAGAGATCTTGATGTACCTTTGTACATGGTGTGCAACATAATCAAGAAGTTTACAACCCGTGGCACTGTAGCTAATCTCCCTGGACATGGACGGCAGAGAAAAATTGATGAAAGTTGGCAACATAGGATAGTCCAGATAGGGATGAGCTACCCTAAACAAGTTCCAAAGAAATTCAAGCTGTCCTGTAGGCTCAGGGGGCATCAGTTTCGGCACAAACTCTCAGTCCACATGTGAATAAAATTAAATGCTATGTAGGAGACCCAGGAGGACCCTACTGCTGACACAAAGGCATAATAAAGCTAGAGTGGAGATTTCCAAAATGTATGTGAGTAATCAAAATCCTTCTGGGAAAGCGTCTTGGACGGATGAGACAAGACTGAGCTTTTTGGTAAAACACATCATTCTACTGTTTAATGAAAATGGAAGGAGACTTCAAAGAAAAGGACACATGAGCTACAGTCACTGTGGTGAATCGGCCACCAAACCTGGCAGCTCCACAGTGCCTCCCGTTAAACCCAGGTCAGTCAGAGAACTGCCTGAGGATAAAGAAGGGCCGCAGCTGCCCTGTAAGTGCTGGTTTATTATGACACCTTTCAGTGAGTGTGGTATATGCCTGCTGATCTGCGACCAAAAGCACATATACTAATCTCCACCCCGTCACTGGCAGATACCCTAAATAACCCCATGCACTAAATGCTGCCACCAGCTCCTCGTTTTAATATAAGTCCGGTCCGTGGTCGGGCTTATATTGGGTCAGGAACCAACCCAGGTAGCGTTGAATGAGCACACGGACGTGGGAATTGTGATCAAGATAAAAAGAGCAACTCAAGATTAAATTTATATATTTAATCACCCTATTGGTACACTAGATATTAATATTTACAGTTATTATTCAGATGTTACAAATATTACAGTCAGATATGCCAATAAAAGGAGGAATGGAATACACAGAATTACACACACGTGAGCAGTTACCTTAGTGCTGATGGTACCGCAAGGGCGGCGTGATGCCAATCTGTTTCTGGGGTATTCTCTGGCTTTGGTGGAATAATGCCTCTTCAGAAGAAATACCATATGGAGATGGGGCAGCAGATTTTTATACATAATGGGCTGACCCCGTCTCCACCCATCTCGCACCTCTGGGCTGTCTCACAATTCCCACCCCTCTGAGTGGAGATATAGATATCCAAAACGTATTATCTGCCATAGCCTCTGTGAGAATCCCCGACGGAAGACAATGCTCTCATATTTTCAGTTATGATTTTATCTTCATCTGGATATGAAACATGGCTATTCTGAGAGCATCCTACTAGCTGATATCACGTTTAGATGCCTTACAGTCATCACACACATATGTAAAATGATGTGCGGTGACCGTCTGAATGTCGCGATCACATATCTATGCTTGCCATGTTTATAGACCGAACGGCTCATGAGATATTAACATTATATTCACGACTCCGTCCAGTCAGAGTTGAAGAAAGGATTTCCTTCCCACTGGCATTATAGGGAAATTGGATGTGTCACTTCTCTGCAAATCCCAGCAGGAGTCTTCCTTTACCTGGCTGCCTCTAGGAAGCTCTATACACCTGGCTAAATGACATTTCCCTAGCTGATTAGCATATCACAGGTGAGGAAAAGTCCTTTTGTGTGGCCTGTGGGCATCGACCATTTCCCAGAGATGAATTGCCTCTGGCTACCAAGGGTGGGGGCTTATCTCTTTATGAGTGAGATGTGTCTTATCTGAACAGACAACTATTGCTTTCTGGGACCAAAATGGAATGTGAGGGATATGGCAGTATTCCTTACAAATATTGCTTAATCGTCACATCAAATATTGCTTAATCATCACAGTCACATATGGTGGAGGTCAGCGATTTTTGGGATGTTTTGCTGCCTCTTGCACTGGGAGGCTTGACGGTGTGCAAAACATCATGAAATCTGAAGATTACCAAAAGATTTTGGGTGGTAATGTAGTGCTCAGTGTCAAAAAGCTGGGGGCGTCCTAGGTCATGGGTCTTTCAGCAGGACAATGACCCCAAACACTTCAAGAAGCCCCAGAAATGGATGGAAACAACGTGCTGAAGAGATCTGAAATGGCAGCAATAATTCCAGATCTAAATCCCATTGATCACCTGTGGAGAGAACTGAAAATTGCTGTTGGGAGAAGATGCCCCAAATATGAGAGACCGGGAGCAGATTATAAAGAAGATGCCGAAACTCCAGGTGAGAAGAAGCTTGTGAAGGTTATAGGAGACGACTGATTGGAGTTATTTATTCCAGAGGATGTGACCAAATATTAAGTTGAGGGGCCAAAAATTTAGTCTGGCCCACTTTTGGAGTTCGCTGTGAAATTATGCCCAATTTGACTTTTTTTCTCCTGTTTTTTTTCGTTATTCCAACACACACAAAGGAAATAAACATGTCTATAACATTATGTGTAATTGCTATAATGTTCTGGGAGAAATGCTTTATATATATATACAGTTAGGGCCAGAAATATTTGGACAGTGACACAAGTTTTGTTATTTTAGCTGTTTACAAAAACATGTTCAGAAATACAATTATATATATATAATATGGGCTGAAAGTGCACACTCCCAGCTGCAATATGAGAGTTTCCACATCCAAATCGGAGAAAGGGTTTAGGAATTATAGCTCTGTAATGCATAGCCTCCTCTTTTTCAAGGGACCAAAAGTAATTGGACAATGGACTCTAAGGGCTGCAATTAACTCTGAAGGCGTCTCCCTCGTTAACCTGTAATCAATGAAGTAGTTAAAAGGTCAGGGGTGGACTCCAGGTGTGTGGTTTTGCATTTGGAAGCTGTTGCTGTGACCAGACAACATGCGGTCAAAGGAACTCTCAATTGAGGTGAAGTAGAACATCCTGAGGCTGAAAAAAAAGAAAAAATCCATCAGAGAGATAGCAGACATGCTTGGAGTAGCAAAATCAACAGTTGGGTACATTCTGAGAAAAAAGGAATTGACTGGTGAGCTTGGGAACTGTAAAAGGCCTGGGCGTCCACGGATGACAACAGTGGTGGATGATCGCCGCATACTTTATTTGGTGAAGAAGAACCAGTTCACAACATCAACTGAAGTCCAGAACACTCTCAGTGAAGTAGGTGTATCTGTCTCTAAGTCAACAGTAAAGAGAAGACTCCATGACAGTAAATACAAAGGGTTCACATCTAGATGCAAACCATTCATCAATTCCAAAAATAGACAGGCCAGAGTTAAATTTGCTGAAAAACACCTCAAGAAGCCAGCTCAGTTCTGGAAAAGTATTCTATGGACAGATGAGACAAAGATCAACCTGTACCAGAATGATGGGAAGAAAAAAGTTTGGAGAAGAAAGGGAACGGCACATGATCCAAGGCACACCACATCCTCTGTAAAACATGGTGGAGGCAACGTGATGGCATGGGCATGCATGGCTTTCAATGGCACTGGGTCACTTGTGTTTATTGATGACATAACAGCAGACAAGAGTAGCCGGATGAATTCTGAAGTGTACCGGGATATACTTTCAGCCCAGATTCAGCCAAATGCTGCAAAGTTGATTGGACGGCGCTTCATAGTACAGATGGACAATGACCCCAAGCATACAGTCAAAGCTACCCAGGAGTTCATGAGTGCAAAAAAGTGGAACATTCTGCAATGGCCAAGTCAATCACCAGATCTTAACCCAATTGAGCATGCATTTCACTTGCTCAAATCCAGATTTAAGACGGAAAGACCCACAAACAAGCAAGACCTGAAGGCTGCGGCTGTAAAGGCCTGGCAAAGCATTAAGAAGGAGGAAACCCAGCGTTTGGTGATGTCCATGGGTTCCAGACTTAAGGCAGTGATTGCCTCCAAAGGATTCGCCACAAAATATTGAAAATAAAAATATTTTGTTTGGGTTATGTTTATTTGTCCAATTACTTTTGACCTCCTAAAATGTGGAGTGTTTGTAAAGAAATGTGTACAATTCCTACATTTTCTATCAGATATTTTTGTTCAACCCTTCAAATTAAACGTTACAATCTGCACTTGAATTCTGTTGTAGAGGTTTCATTTCAAATCCAATGTGGTGGCATACAGAGCCCAACTCGCGAAAATTAAATATTTCTGGCCCTAACTGTATATATATGTATATATATATATATATATATATATATATATATATATATAAATATATACATATATTAGTGCAGAAAAAGAGTCCAATGACCGGGCACTACACCTGTGGAGCTCTGCTAAAAGCCTGTCGGCTATTACTGGAACCCGCAGACGTATCACTACACGATACGAAACGTTACCGTCGCTCCGACGGCCTCTCACTCCCTCTCCCCACCGCACTAACAATGTTTTAATGGATTGATTTTCCTGGATTAAAACACCCTTCCACCAGCCTATACGGTAAGTGCCGCCTTTCTTTATTCTCTTTTTTGAATATACATATATTAGATGTGAGCCTGAGCTATACCATGGGGTGGGCAGTGATATCATGATGGAGGTGGCCTCCGTGGTGTGGTGGCCATCACTCCCCCTGTGCGGTCTCTATCCTGTCCACTGTTTTATCCCCCTGTGCTGCCTTGTCTCTGCTCCCCTTTCCCTTTTGCTGCCTGGATTCTGCCCCACTGTACTGCCTCTCTGCTTTCCTGTGCCCACTCTCTGCCCTCCTGTGCTGCCTTTCTGCCCCTCCTGTGGACTGTCGCTCTTTCTGCCTTGTGGTTGCTCTCTGCCCCCTGTGGTCGTTTTCTGCCCCCCACAGTTGCTCTCTGCTCCTTTCCTGTGTCTGCTCTCATGCAGCGGCAGCTAGGAGGAAAAGAATGGTGGCACGAGGAACTGGTGCAGTTCCTCATTCGGCAGGCTGTGGGGTGGGAGTGGGCTGAGCAAGGTGACAGTGGGCTGAGAGCAGGGTGTGGGGTGAGAGTGGTCTGAGTGGGGTGAGAGTGGTCTGAGTGGGGTGAGAGCAGGCTGTGTGGGGTGAAAGCAGGCTAAGTGAGGTGAGAGCGGGCTGTGTGGGGTGAGAAGGGGCTGAGTGATGTGAGAGCGAGCTGAGTGATGTGAGAGAAGGCTGTATGGGGTGAGAGCGGACTGTGTGGGGTGAGAAGGGGCTGAGTGATGTGAGAGCGAGCTGAGTGATGTGAGAGAAGGCTGTATGGGGTGAGAGCGGACTGTGTGGGGTGAGAAGGGGCTGAGTGATGTGAGAGCGAGCTGAGTGATGTGAGAGTAGGCTGTATGGGGTGAGAGCGGACTGTGTGGGTTGAGAACAGGTTGTATAAGGTGATAGCAGGCTGATTGGGATGAGATCGGGCTGAATGGGGTGAGAGTGGACTGAGTAGTGTGTGTGGGCTGTAGTACCTGGCTGCTCTCTGTGTGTCACAGGACCTGTGGTGACTTCATGGTCATGTGATCTGGCTCCATGTATGACTGTGACATCACCACTGGTCCTGTAAGATCTCCACTGGGTATTGTAGGGTGTTTGCAGGGGCGGATAGCTTACGTGGGGCTGCGGCGATTGGGTTTGTGTGGGGACTGGGTAGGGGTGATTGGGCTGTTGGCAGCATGTGCGACTGGTTTGTGGTATCGGCGGCACTGCTTGTGCGCACCATATTTGAACTCCAATCACTTGGGTGTTCAAATATGGTGACTGCAACTTTTTCTGGCCAATCCCGTGACAGGAGGACACGATCACAGTGGAAATGGATGTAAGTATTATAATACAATATACAGTATATATATATATATATATATATAGTAGTGGGATAGGGAGGAAAAGGGACAGGGATGTCAACGTTAGGACTCATCAGACCTGGGGTCACTTTGTCGCAGTTGATGAGCAAACAGACATTGGCCAATGTATGTACTAAGAACCTCAGAAATAAAAAAATAAGAATTTTTGAGTTTTTAAAAAAAAACGTAAGTTTTTAATTTTTTTTCTCAAATATATATAGCTTGTTAGCATATGTACATCACTGGTAGTAGCTGAGTGCTGCAGACAATTTTTTCTAGTTAGTTATATATATATATGTATATATATATATATAACTGCTTGATCCAGTCCTTGTCAATTGTCAATTCACGTCGCTGACAGAAGGCAAGGTATTAGTATTAATGTTAGGCAGGACTGTCCCCATAGGGTTACCTTGTCGCTGGTGGGGCAGCTTACGCATTTATATGATCATATCTATGTAACTAAGTACCCTAATTATGTTTTTTGCACTATAGCATTTTTACTTTTTTCATTTTTAGGGTTTTTGCTCATTTGCTGCTTTTTTGTTATGTTTTCTATTTTGAGGACAGTGTGAACTCACGCCACTGCAGAGTATTACCTTAGTTCCAGCCCTTTTTTATTTATGGACGTTTTTGTTGTGTTTTCTATTTTAGTCTATAGAGAAGAGACCAGATTTCAGCTACCTATTAACATATACGGAAAAACTATTCGATAAATTAGATTGCAGCTGCCTGAAACATTTGGAGAATGTTTCGAGAACATTGAGAACCAGAATAAAAGAAAGAAAAGAGAGGCATAGAGACACACAAACTCCTGTTACTTTCTAGCACGTGTTATATCTTTCTCTACATTTGGATTCGCAACCATACACTTCAAAATTATTGACTAATGTCGATGGGCAGGTGTAGTACCAGTCAGGTCTTGGTCCTGCTCTGCTGGGAAATAGAGATGTGAAATACAAGAGTTAGCGTCCATTCTGGTGGGGATCACCTTGCTGTGGCAGGAAGGCTTCTAAGCTCTTTTGATAAAAAATAGTATTAACTAAGTACCCTATGCATTAATACTATTTTTTTACTGGAGGGTATTTGCTCAATTTGTTTTATCTTAGGGGTTGTCTAATATCCTAAAGATTAATGCTTCTGTACATTCCCTACAAAAAGACAGCAGAGCAGGAGCCCCTCATGTCTGTATCTGCAGTGCTGTAGTGTATGGGAGGCGTTCTAGCAGATAGTCTCCACCCTCTTGCTCAGAGACAACTGGATATTAGAGATAGATCCTGTTGTGGGGATCAATTGTGAATAATGCAGGATATAATTCATACAGTATAGTGTCCAGAAATTGCGTTATTCTTCATGTACACACATATAGTTTCAAAGTTTTTTAAGGTTGAAGGTAGACTCAAGTCCATAGAGTTCAACCTATTGCCTAAAATATTGATCCAAAGGAAAAAATCCTTCCCATTGCATAAATGGCAATCAGACTAGTTCCCTGGATCAATGCCTGATGAAAGTGCGTCGGTCAGTGTTTATTTCACGGTAGCGACCCCAGAAGCCATGGCCCTTACCGAGCATGTGAAAAAGGGAAAGTTTTAAAAGTGGGGAATTGTTTGTCGTGACGCCATCTGAGGTTTCTCATCAATAATAACTTGTACTGCATATGGTAGTCCACGGGGATAGATGGTCTGGCAGCTAGATGGAACGCTCCCCTCAGATGGAGTTAGCCCCTGGGATGTAGTGAAGGTGAAGTAGTGATGATGATGGTGGTTGCAGTAAAGGGTGGGTGGAGGCCTAGAAAGGCGTAGACAAACACATGTTCTGTAGTTCTTACCAGTCACTTTTACTTTTAGTCCATTGCAAACACAACCCAACTGTGGGTACTGTGCACTCAGCTAAAGAGCAGTCCACGCAGATTTGTGTGTGGCTAGTAACTATGGTACATAAAAAGGAAAAAAGATAGCGGCACTCACCGGCGTGTTTCAAAGGTGCTTTATTTGGGTACCCTCATTCCAGGGTCCCACTCGGAAGGGAGGGGTGCACCCCTCCCTTCCGAGTGGGACCCTGGAATGAGGGTACCCAAATAAAGCACCTTTGAAACACGCCCGGTGAGTGCCGCTATCTTTTTTCCTTTTTATGCTATATTGATGTGATATATAGCGGGCACCCAGAGGCGGTCAGCAATGCCCCACCTCGCATATACCCATATGATGAAAAATAAGCACTTCTCCTAACTTAGCAGTGCCCAGTGAACGCACTCTTTTTGGTAACTATGGTACACATTGGGTATCCAGGGGCAGCGTTTGTCCGAACCCGCAGACGTTTGCTTCTGGGAAAACTTCTGGTCTGAGTTTTAACCTGATTGCGGTAGAATAGAGGAAAAACATCAGTGTGGCCCTAGCCTTATTCTCCACTGTTTTGATTATCCTGCAGAGTTTAGCATTATCTGCATATATTGAAATTCTTTATATGCCACCTACAAGATCAGTAACAAATATGTTAAGAGAAGAGGGCCCAATGCTGACCCCTGTGGTACCCCACTGTTAACTGAGACCAAGTTCGGATGTGTTTCATTAAAAACCATCTTTTGTTTAATATCACTGAGACAGTTTTTAACCCAGTTACACATATTTTCCCCTGTTCACATTATTTTCATTTTATGTACCAACCTTTTGTGTGGCACCATATTTAAGGGACTGTGTCAGGTCATTTTTCAGTATGATACTAATAGTACCCTTGTATAGTGCCTGGGCAGTCCTTTCAGAATATGTAAAAATCACTACTGTACCCTTTGTATTTCTCTTGCTCTAAGCACCATCACACCCAGCAGGCAGCTGCTTCACTAGTCCGGTCCATTACTTTCACCGCTGAATAGTCTGCAGTATGTAAATGTTAATTTATTACTCACTCCTTCCCAGGCTGGCATTCCTTCCCCCCTGTGGTCTGTGTCTTCTAGTTTAGGTTTCCTGTCTTGGAAGCTGCCTCTGATGAGGAGGGGAGGAAGAGGGAGGGAGAGATAGCACATGTTTGATATCTGAAAGCTCAGCTAGGTAAGGCAATCTCCTCCATTTGTTGCTCTGCGCAGAAGCTGTGCTGTCTGTGAAAAATGTATGTGTTTAGTTGAACATTTGTTTTGCGGCCTAAAAGGAAAGCAGAAAGAAGATTACAGCACCCCCCCTATGTGAGTGATTTATACTGAACTTTTCTAGTGTGCAGTGCAGTGATGTCACTTCATGAATATTCATTCTCTGGGGAGTTAAGTGATCACTCACTGTGATTGACAGATGGAATGAATCTCTTTTTTTGCAGTTTACAGAGGATAGGGAGGGGAGTATAAATAAAATAAACATATGAATAGATAGAGCTTCACCTGAGGAATTAAAAAATGATATCAGTTACATATGGATTTTTGACCTGGCAAACTCCCTTTAAGGCTGGCTTCACACCACGTTTTTGTTGATCCGGGGCTGTCCGGTGTAAACCAGACAGCCCTGGACCGTTTTTTGGCCCCATAGCAGCCTATAGGCTCGGATGGCAGCTCTCTGCCATCCGGTTTCATCACTCCAGGACAATCCGGGGGAATACGGATTATTCTCTCCGGACACAAAAATGATGCTTGCAAAAAAATCTCCCCAATTTGCCGGATCCATAATTTGGCCGGATTCTCCCGGATTCTCCCGGAACCGGATACCAGCGGCTGGACACCGCTGTTGTTTCAGGACCGCGGCTAGCATGGAGCGAGGTCTTGAAAAATCAGCAGCTGCGGCTGCACACAGGACCGGAGGGCACATTTGGCCCTCCGGTTCTGTGTGCTGATCCAGTCCGGGGCTGTCAGGGTCATCCTGGACAGCCCTGGACCGGATCACACCGCGGTGTGAAGCCAGCCTAAGGCCTTTAAAAAGTCCATACACTGTAGACAACATTGACTGCATTTTCCTTGTCCTGTATGGAACTTACCCCCTCACAGAAGCTGATCAGTCTAGGTTGACAGGATCGATCTCCCTCCTAAACATAACAGTTGATTCAGCATCTTTCTACCTTTAAATACTACATCTCTACATGGGTGCGTAAAAGACTTTACATGGTTATAGTATATTTGTACTGTTTCTGGTAGTCTTAGAGGGGTTTAGTGAGTGCTACATCTCAAGAAGTATTACCGTATATACTCGCATATAAGCCGAGTTTTTCAGCCCAAAAATTGGGCTGAAAATTCCCCCCCTCGGCTTATACGCGAGTCACTGTATACTGTATACACTGTATACAGTATACAGGCCGCCCCCCATTGCAATACAGGGCCCCCCCCCTTGCTGCCGCAAACCTGTAAAGGAATAAATCATTATACTTATCCCTGCCGCTGTTCCGCTGCCGCCATCGCGCTCCTCCGGCTTCATGACGTCATTGTCTGCGCCGACCAGAGGAGGAAGTTGGAAGAAGCCGGATGAAGCCGGAGGAGCGCGATGGCGGCGGCGGGACAGCGGCAGGGATAAGTATAATGATTTATTCCTTTACAGGTTTGCGGCAGCAAGGGGGGGGCCTGTATACTACCACTGGGGCTGCTGTATATACCTCTGGGGCTGCTATATACTACCACTGGGGCTGCTGTATATACCTCTGGGGCTGCTGTATACTACCACTGGGGCTGCTGTATATACCTCTGGGGCTGCTATATACTACCACTGGGGCTGCTGTATATACCTCTGGGGCTGCTGTATACTACCACTGCGGCTGCTGTATATACCTCTGGGGCTGCTGTATACTACCACTGGAGCTGCTGTATACTACCACTGGGGCTGCTGTATATACCTCTGGCGTTGCTGTATGCTACCACTGGGGCTGCTTTATATACCTCTGGGGCTGCTGTATACTACCACTGGGGCTGCTTTATATACCTCTGGGGCTGCTATATACTACCACTGGGGCTGCTGTATATACCTCTAGGGCTGCTGTATACTACCACTGGGGCTGCTGTATATACCTCTAGGGCTGCTGTATACTACCACTGGGGCTGCTGTATATACCTCTGGGGCTGCTGTATACTACCACTGGGGCTGCTGTATATACCTCTGGGGCTGCTGTATACTACCACTGGGGCTGCTGCTTTATATACCAGAGGTTCCCAACTCCAGTCCTCAAGGCACACCAACAGTGCAGGTTTTCAGGATTTCCTTAGTATTGCACAGGTGATAATTGAATCACCTGCACTGGGGATGATTCCAATTTCTAAGGAAATCCAGAAAACCTGCACTGTTGGTGTGCCTTGAGGACTGGAGTTGGGAACCTCTGGTATATACCACTGGGGAGGCTGCTGTAACACTGCTGGGGCCTGTATATACCACTGGGGAGGCTGCTGTATACCACACTGCTGGGGGCTGTATACCTGTGCTGGGGTCCACCCTCGGCTTATACACGAGTCAATAGGTTTTCCCAGATTTTGGGGGCAAAATTAGGGGGGTCGGCTTATACACGGGTCGGCTTATACACGAGTATATACGGTAGTCATAATATCTATATCTATGGTGGTTTATGGTTATTATAAGTCAAAAGGGTAGATGCATCTCTCGCCTCTGAATCTCTCACATCTGGAGAATGGTCCCAGCCTTGGTCATATTTTCTCCTGAGATGCTTTAATAGTGTACTACTTGATTTCCCAGGAGGCACTTGATGGTTTCACAGTTTTTGTTCTGTAATAACTGATAAAACCCTATAATAAAACGTGTTATTATTACAAACTACATTGGACGGATGCCTGTGAAATCAGTCTGAAGTAATGTACTATTCTGCCAATCACACCTTTGGGTGGGCTACATCATTTTTATTAATTTTTTATTTCAAACTGGCAAATGTATTAGAAATACTAAAGGAGAAACTCAGTAGCTTTTCACAGATTTTAATATAACCTTTCCTCTTACATGCGTTCTGGCAGAGGATACAATATTTGCTTTTGTTAGACTGGCAGGATTAGCGGCAGACAGTATTGGCATTTGCCCTTGGCATGGGGGAAAACTGTACGAACACTTGAGCATTCATTCACATTGCATGGGTCATGGCTAGTATTGCTTTACAGTAAAAGTTCAATTTATGTCTCATAGTGTGAGCATAAAGCAATACCTTGTTATCGATACTTTGTGTCAATTATTATGTGCTACGTGCTCCATACAATTTTTAAAGGGGTTGTCTACTAATAGACAGCCCCTTCTTAAATGCTAATCTATTGTCACAACGGATTGAGAGAATGTACTAACGTCCCCAGACGGGTCCTTTCCAAGTGCTCAATCACATACCTTAGCCCTGGACATACCCTGACTAGTGAACAGGCCAGAAAGACACTAGTTTTACTACTAATATAAAGACAACACGAGGGAGGGGAAACAGTCAAGTAAAACAGATAAAACAAAACAACCCCAATTCTTGTTCTTCAGAGAAGGACTCCACCATGGTCAGCATTGAATGAATTATAGCCGGCATAAGAGAGAGTAAGGAGTGGGTTTATGTAGCAGAAAGGAGTGACAGCAGCTGCGATTGCAACTACATGTTAATCACAGCAGGATAAAAAAGGAGCATTTACCCTTTCAAAACTGAATTGAATTAAATAAGCTCCTACTCATGATAAACGACAAGCGGGCGCTAAAGAGAATCTATGATCACCTAAATACTAGGACGTTTTCATCCCAGATCGCCCCCGAGGTCTCATCAGGATGCAACACACTTGTGACACCTGTGTATCATAAATAAACCATATACTTTCATTCCGGGCTGGCGCAGTCCCTCCGATATCAGCAAGATGTATTCTGACAGTCACGTGTCTACTGCAGATGATCAGCTTAAAGCAATGATGGACACTCGTTTTTCTTTACTTAGAATTTGTATTATAGCAAGAAAAAAAACAGCTAACAGTCTATTCAGTAGGACTATCAGCTGTGTCTCCACCAGACTTCTGCACAAAACAACTGATGGTCCCAACCCCATTTATAAGGCAAGAAATGTATTAAACCTGGTGATAACCCTCCTAATTAATCATATTAAAGATGAACTGAGTAACACTAATGGGACTGGATACTCAAGACTTAGACCTGTGTGATGAATATCATTAATTGGGAGGGATAACACACACTATATAACCTCCACATTTTATGTAATACTTCATATACCTGAGGAAGCCTATTTTATGACATACATAGCCGAAACGCGTTGTTTTAACTATGCTTTTATGAATCTTATGATTTTTATTAATGTGAAGCTATTTCAAATAAATCTCAAAGAAAGAAAAAGGAGTCAGAGTCCTTATCATAAGGTCAATCTCCTTGGGAGCGCTCAATCATCTGGATACCTTGATTATTTGCTTCATTCCACGGGCTCATAGTTGGGAGTTCCACTCTATGGAGGATAGCAGCATACCAAGGAGACAAAGACCCCTGTAAGACCCCTAGTGGGTCGACATGCAAAGAAACAAGACACAGTAAAGGTGAGTTCTCTTGCCCTGTGTACTCCTGAGAAATATTGTACTTTTACATTTAGATCTGTGCCTGTTTCTCGCTCCCCACCCTTCTCTGACCTACAGCCTCGAGGTCTATTGTGTACAACTTATTAAACCTGACAGGGCACACCTGTGGAGTGAAAACCATTTCCGGTTACTACCTCTTGAAGCTCATCAAGAGAATGCCAAGAGTGTGCAAAGCAGTAATCAAAGCAAAAGGTGGCTACTTTGAAGAACCTAGAATATAAGACATAATTTGCAGTTGTTTCACACTTTTTTGTATATAATTCTACATGTGTTAATTCATAGTTTTGATGCCTTCAGTGTGAATCTACAATTTTCATAGTCATGAAAATAAAGAAAACTCTTTGAATGAGAAGGTGTGTCCAAACTTTTGGTCTGTACTGTATATTTCTGGAAGGAACCCAGGATGGGGAACATTCTTTTTTGAAGGGGCACAAGATGGAGACATTACTACCGGAAAAAGGCCTGCATGGAGGACATAATACCAGAAAGGGACCCTGGATGGGAGACATTGTCACATTATGGGAGAGGGAAACATGTATGACTATAGAGGATTTACAAGATCTACAAGGGCCCATACATCCAAACAACATGCAAATATAGGCCCAAGTCTAAATTTCATACCAGGGCCCATCGGAACCTAGTTACACCTTTGCTTCTCAATGTCCCAGCTTCCTGCTGTCACTGCTGGAATCTCACACTAATTAGTTCACGTTGCAAATATCAAGCTGGGTAAACAGAGACTGAATACATTTTGACCGTTATTTTAAACTCTGTCAATCTATAGCTGATGCCATAAAATACTCATTGTAGTATCAATGTGGAAAAAATGTGAAAAGTTTCAGCTCACCATATAGAATCAGTATAGGAGGGGATTTCCATAGTGGTGCATGAATATAAAAAAAGCTCTATTTAGAGCTAATGACAAGGGCAACAAGGAAAAAAAATCCAGCAACAACGTCCTTTAAATTTTCTTGGAAAAAGTTAAAAGTCCATTTTATTTCAGCATATAAAAAAGCAGAAATGCCAGATATGAGAACCAAGATGCTATTCAAAACATGTAATGGTTGACTCATATCTGGCATTTCTGCTTTATAATATGCCTTAATAAAATGGACTTTTAACTTTTTCCAAGAAAATTTAAAGGACGTTGTTGCTGGATTTTTTTTCCTTGTTGCCCTTGTTATTTTAATATCAGTATTTTGTAATCATTCTGACATGGATTTTCAAAAAAAGTACACCATCTTCCTCAGGTCTAAAGGTACCGTTAAGCAGTTCAACTTGTCAGAAGCGATGTGGCGGGTGTGCGCTCGCTTCCGACATTGCTGCCGTACCTGTCACACAGGCTGATGTTGCCTGTGGTACCACGGCAATGTTGCTGCAGCGATCACTCGCTGGGCTGGGAACAACCCAGCGAGCGATACGCTGCAATGTTGCGAGTTGGCGGAATTGCTGGCAACATCGCAGGCTGGATGTCATATGGCAAGATGTTGCCGATGATGCCGCGGCGATGCACGCGGAGCCATCGCCCGCTGGGCTGGGAACAACCCAGCGTGTGATCCGCACCAATGCTGCGGTGTAGGCTGGATCGCCGGTAACATCGCTATTGCAATGTTACATGGCACAATCCAGCCTTATCGCTGGAGCACCATCGCGTGCACTTCAACCCGACGATGTTTCACCACTAACTTATTGCAGTTGCATCGTGCTGTTAGGGCCGCTTTACACATCGCAATATTGTTCCGATATTGCATACGATCTCACGAGAGCACGCACGTTTTTGGCACTTGTCAGAGATCGCATAGGCGCTTTCACACAGGGAGATATCGGCAGGCAACGCAACTACGATGTTGTAGCCCCTTTTTCACACCGTGTCTGAGCAACTCAGGGAACGACCAATTAACATTGTAGTGTATAGGGGAAGTTGCGCTCCAAATCATAGTTGCACTGTCACACAGCACGATCCTGCCAAATCGCATAGCCAATATTGCACGGTTGAACACCATGACAATTCACAAACGATATCGTAGTTGCATAATTTTTGAGTTGCGTCGCCCATTTACAAGACTTTACAAGACACAACGTACGGCCTTTACACAGCACGATGCACTGCGATGTTGCTTGCAACTTCACTGACTCAGCAAACCGCCAGTGAAGTTGCAAGCAATGTTGTACCGTGTAACGGTACCTTGAAATCTGCTGTAAACTGAAAAATTGACTAATATTAAGTTTTATTCAACATAGCACTCTCCTGCTGTAAGATTAATGGTAATGATTCATATCAGTACAGATTTATGTTAGTAGCTTACACGACTTGTAGGGAGTTTTCACGTTTCCTAGCTCGCTCTAAGTAACTTTTTTTCTTGATGTTTAATGTTATACAAGACTAGAAAATGTAAGAAGACATGATGGGATGATGTGAAGAATCTGGCAAAGGTGTCTCCGAACACAGAAGTGGAATCTGAGAGATTGACTAATGCACCATATGTTTCCAGAGTCTGAATGTAAAAAGTCATTTGGCAGGAAAGCTTCAAGTCTTAAAGTAAAAAAGTCACTTTAAGAAGGGAGTGAAAGATTCTCTATGAAGACTAACATCAAATACAAAGTGATCTCCACAATAAGGTTAAGGGGCATGGTGCCAACCACCTCTTGGGTATCGTACTCGCTTGTTTTGATTATTACATTAAGTTTGGAGAGTCAATATCAATTTTCATGATCCATGGGGGGCGCTATATCAGGAGATGAGAGCCATCACAACCATTCATTATTTAAAGCCTTGAATTCAATTTTGGCAAATCCAACATTTTTGTAATTTGATTTGGCCAACATTTTTTGGATTCATTTGATGACTATTAAGAGGTAGCAATAAATATAAATATTTTATACTATATACATTATTAAACACATATTAGACCTAATGAGGATCGTGTATTTACTGTTATAATTCTATTAAAACTCCTAAGCACCCTCCTTAGTGTTGCTACTAAATCTCCACTCTTCTAACTTCTAACACCTCAAGGCTCCTCCTTCCAGCAGCTGCAGGAATCTCACCTTGATCAGTACAGCCTGTCAGACTTCCGTTCTAACTTCTAACACCTCAAGGCTCCTCCTTCCAGCAGCTGCAGGAATCTCACCCTGATCAGTAGAAGCTATCAGACTGAATGCAAGGACACTGAATACATTTTGATTGCCGCTCTAAGCTCTGTCACTATACAGTGGTATGAAAAAGTGTTTACCCCTTCCTGATTCCTTATTATTTTCCATGTGTGTGTCCCACTTAAATCATACAGATCACCAAACAAATTTAAATATTAAAGATAACACAAGTAAAAACAAAATGCAGTTTATAAATGAATATCCTTATCATTAGGGGAAAAAGAAATCCTGCAATAACTGGTGTGGATATCTCAGGAATCTAATGGCGTGGGGGCAAAGACACAACTGAGACAAAGTATTAAAAAGAAAGTCTGTATAATCACACGTGGCAAAGTCCAAATGTAAAAGTGCAGCAAACAAGAGCAGAGTTCATAAATCGTGAACTGGATGCAGTGCAGAGTAGCAACAGCAAAGTCCCAAACAGTCCTGAGCACTGTAACTACAACAAAATAAACTAACAGAAAAGCTGCAGCAGACCTTTTAAGAACAAACTTAGCTTACATGAAGCCAAGCAGGGTGGCAGAAGCTGAAGCAGAAATACACACAGCACGGAGCAGCTTGATGCAGGAGGCAAACTAGAAGCAGGTGAAAGTTAACTGGACATCAGACTGCAGAAGCTGGAAAGAGACGAACCAGAATAGCTGTAGGAGGAGCACAATCTTGAGATGCACAAAGGAGCAAGGGATCCAAGAAAAATACTCAGATGGATCGGAGCTTATATAGGAAAGAAAGCAGGAACGCATGGACAGGAACGAGGTAGCGGATGCCATCTTTGATAAGGGCGAGGAGACGCAAAGGGTAATCTGAAGAGCAGGAATCCTGACGAGACCAAACCTAAAGGGCACTGTGTGAAAAAGTGATTCCCTAAACCCTGCCCAAGAATAAAATAGAAATTAATTGTGGTTCATCACATCTTTGGAAACCTGTATGTATATACAGCATATATCTTGAAATATATCTTGTGCCTATAATCCCCTGACTTTGGTACAGACCTTCAACAATATGGAGATTTAAGACCATTTTAGCTTTATTTTTGTCAACATAATTATAAAACTACTTCTTTACAGATGTTCAAGATATACTGTATTTATTCAGACAGAATTTCCATTACATTGTATATTGCGCATAATGGCCATATCCTTAGAGATGACCAATTTCTCAATGTAATTTTGCGTGGTTATTTCAAACACGTCGCTGTATTTCTTTAAAAACACAACACCTTAAAAAAACAAAAACAAAACATAAAGTAATGTGAAAGAATTTGAACACGTATGGAAAACTTAACATTGAAATATATATATTTTTTGTACAGATGGGAAGGATGACATGGCTATTACTCATGTTTCTGTCTTACAGTTCTAAGGCCAGGGTCTGCTCCCCTTCCCTATGGTCACCTCCCTTTGCGGCAGTCCATACCAAGTTTCTTTAATTTCACAATTAAGTAATAATTTGGTCAGTAAACCCCCACTTGTTTCTCTACTATTTGCAGTAATGTCTTGGCCCAGACCTACTGGTTAGCCCTTTGTCTGCTGTAAGCATAGCAAACCCTTCACTAGTGTGTTCACACCACAAATGCAGAAGCAACAGTATCTATCTTCTCTATAAGAAAGTGTTCAGTCGGCCTGTACATCTCTGCCTCCATTGTCCCTTCCAAGGGCCATCTGTCTGCTGACAACATACAGCTCTATGTTTAATGATTTGTTTGCTGCAAGTCCTGTTAATGTCAACACTCCTTTTTCTCTGTCTTTTCCATTTGTCTGCCTACTGCCAGGCATATCCCACTTTCCTGGTCCTTGCTGATCCAAATGCCATTCTGCAAGTATTGCCCGTTGTACCTTTGCCTACAGTCCGTGTTGCTCATCCTGACCTATGGGAGATTTATTCCATTTTACCAGATGAACCCACATCAATGGAGTTAAATTGCAGTATCAAGTAAACAAGAAACCTGGGCACTAGAGGCATTTGTTACGGCTCAAACCAGCTTTTAACTAAGGGTGTTGCTCAAATCATGTCCATTCTACCCATGGATTAAATTGCAGTATCAGTTTGGTAATGATAGCAAAAGCATGGGGTATATGTGGCCCAATACTCAGAAATGTCTCACCAGTTTTTGTATGTCGGTTGGCCTAAAGGGATTGTCCAGTGATAGGCATTGACATATCTTTAGGAGAGGTAATGAATAATATTTGTTGCCAGGTCCCATAAAGTGCTATTTGTATCGGATTCAAGAACAGAAGCTGAAGGACCACCCTGTATGACAATAGGGTATGTGAGACACCAGTGGGATCCAGAAATTTGATGTTGACCTTTATACGTGAATAGTGCACTATCTATGATGCCTAAGAGCCTTATTTAGGAATGAGTCTTTGCTGCTACTGGGTGGTAAATAATGATACATTTTATGTCTTTCAAATTCCAGAACGACCTGCTGATGGTGACATCCCTGCACACCCTCCCTCCTGTAGGGTTAAGCAATTTACCATTTATTGGACTATTGTCTATCGACATACCAGTGCAACTAGTGATGGAGGGCATTGACATTTCTTACATTCCTCACTGCTGAAATTTTGCATTGACGTAACTGCTGCTTTGAATAGTGACCATTGTATGCACATACCCTCCATCTGTAAGGTAGTGGGATAAATGTTGTCCCTGTTCCTTCATTTAAAAAAGTAATCTATTTCCAGAGCCTTTCCAAATTCTCTTGTGTTTTTTGCATGTTCCTCTGCTCTCCTGATTTCGGGTATAGGAAATTAGATCCTTTTCACTTCTATAGGAACTTAGCTGCTGTACCAAGAATGGCCACTATGCAGAAAACGGAGTTGTTATGTCTTGACTCTGTACTTCCAGCTCTCCTTACGACAATATCTAAGTCTTGGACAAAGTTTTAGTTTCATGCACACACCTTATGTTTTTTTCGGGAAACCAATTACCTTCTGGCCATCAGCTCCACCTGCCGCATTTTAGGGGAGTCCGGAAATCAGACCACCTGAGCTGGGTACATCACAATTGGAGGCTGATAGGAAAGTGAAGTGTGATCTGGGCACGCATGTACACACTGCTGTCACTCACAGAGAGGCAGTCCTGCCCCCACCAGTGATGTGCCCAGACGACTATCACAGAGAGGCAGTCCTGCCCCCACCAGTGACGTGACCAGAATGCTGTCACTCACAGAGAGGCAGCCCCGTACCATCAGTGATGTGCACAGACTGCTGTCACTCACAGAGAGGCAGTCCTGCCCCACCAGTGACGTGCACACTGCCCACACTGCTGTCACTCACAGAGAGGCAGTCCTGCCCCCACCAGTGACGTGACCAGAATGCTGTCACTCACAGAGAGGCAGCCCCGCACCATCAGTGATGTGCACAGACTGCTGTCACTCACAGAGAGGCAGTCCTTCCCCCACTAGTGATGTGCCCCGCTCAGTTGGTCCAATTACAGTCTGCAGCTGGAAGGATCAAAGCTACAACATCAATAAAGGTATTTACAACCCTCTTGGAGATAAGATTACAGGAGCAGAGTGGGTAGTAGAAGTATATAAAGGAAGTGTTAGGAAGAGTTATAACAAAAGAAAAAGGATCACATTAGTAGTGGAAAACCTCTTTAATGAGCAGCTGGAAGATGCCATAGTGCCACTATGCAATAAATAACACAGGTCAACAAAAAAAATTTTTTTTTCTGGTGCCCAAAATATTTTAATGAATTTGGGGTATTTTTGGGGTGCTGATTCTGAATATGCTATCAGTTTTGCCAGATTGGCTCAAGTTTTTGAGATTTTTGGTATCTTATTTATAGCACTTGTTGGTAAATGCGACGCATCATCTCATTAATTTCTTTGGATTAGTACTTGAACTGAGCAGTTCTCAATATAGTTTTGTGTTAATTAGTGTTCTAAAAGTTTGTTCATAGCTTGGTTTTTGGCACTAACTTTATGTTGTTGTCTGTTGTCCAGTGAAAAGCATGAACTCATCAAGAAGAAGTTGTCTTAACGATCCAGACTCATTCTGTTACATTTGTGGTGATTATACACTGACAAAACATAGAAGAAACATAACAGACTTCGTTAAAAAAGTAGCAAAAAACGTCTTTTTTGTTACACATTTTACGAAAAATCTCAAAAACTTGAGCCAATCTGGCAAAACTGATGACATATTCAGAATCAGCACCCCAAAGTTACCCTAAATTCAATGAAATATCTTTGGCACCAAAAATGCTGTTGACCAGTGATCAGACCAACAGTGACGATAAACTGCGAATTTCAGAGTGAAAATTTCTGCATAAGGGTGCTTTCACATTAGCGTTTTCAGGGGATGCATCTGTGTCAGGCAAAATCCTGATACCTCCTGATCAAGCCTGTGTCCCCATATTTAACATGGGGGCACAGTGACATCAGGTAGCATCAGTATGTCGTCTGATGCAACGACTGCGGTGTTTCTGTTGCACCCCCGACGGCAGAATGTTGCGGTTTGGGCCACTTGCAAAATTCTGATCTGTCCTGATGCGGCGCACTCTGACTATGAAGCCACACCTGACTGCTGGTAAATGCAGCCAAGACAGATCAGGAGGTCACTCTGAGCATACTTAAAGTAGTTTGAGCATAAGAGCTCCGGGGTGTGTTCTTTCTCTCGTCTCCTCCCCTCGCCTCCTCTCTCCTCCCCTCTCCTTCCCTCTCTCCCTCTCTCCCAACTCAGGGTTGACCAAACCCAGCAGCCAGAAACACACTGCGTCAGCAGCATTCAGTGGTGTCTGACACTCCGGTGCCTGATGCAGATCATATGCGCCTCGGCCTGATGCAGCTGAGACGCATATGTTAAACCAGCCTAAGACAAAGTGCCAAGAGCAAATTATCTAAATATTAAAAAATACTAAATGAGGTCCAACATCCCTGAACAATCCTCCTGATGTCCATAGCAATCAGAACACATATACAAATATATACACACACGTGCATACATAAACATATCAACGTAAAAATATATAAGGCTAAATGACTAATACTGCATCCAATGCTAGATATAAGAAGATCAGTAATGTTTAAGTTTCTACGTAATAACATTTAAATTCCAATCAGGTATAACCCATCATGATAGTATAACAAAACCTTGCATGCAAAAATGGCCATGATAATGAAATATAGCTATGTAAAAAAGTCCCATGGCCATATGTGTAATCGCCATATCAAGAGGATTTCTCCCATACGAGTGGATTTTTCATCACATTAGGAATGATGATGATATTAGAGGTAAGTGAGCCTTCCCTGAACATGTTCACCAATTTCAAATTCGGCACAAACATTGCAGATTCGGTTCGGGATCGGAAACCGAGCAATTTACAAAAGAAATGAGAGAAAGCAGCTTTGTTTGTTAACTGATCGGGTAAAAAAAAGCATGTGTTTAAGTGATGCTTTTCTGCTACCGCCTGGCAGCGTAGGATAGCGGGAGGGACGTCTTTTATGAGGGGAAGGGTGTGCAGAGGTCAGAGGAGCGTCACCCTGCATTTTGATTTTCCCAGCATTTTCTGTGTGCGTGTTTCTGGCTAATCAGGGAGCATAAAACATCCACAAGTTGAATGCACAAGGGCTTGTGTCATTGGCTGCCTCTGTCACATGTCCCACAGAATATAAGAATCGTACATTTGCCCTCATCAACATTTTCAGAGAGCCACTCTGTGATGCCCCGTTCTTGTTACATAAAGAGATAGCTGGCTACTCAATTGCTTTTTAATTAGAATAGGAGGATGAGAGGGTTGATCCGGACATACACTGTGTGCAGAATTGTTAGGCAAATGAGTATTTTGATCACATGATACTTTTTATACATGTTGTCCTACTCCAAGCTGTATAGGCTGAGAGCCAACTACCAAATAAGTAAATCAGGTGATGTGCATCTCTGTAATGAGGAGGGGTGGATGTAATGACATCAACACCCTATATAAGGTGTGCTTAATTATTAGGCAAATGCCTTTCTTTAGGCAAAATGGGTCAGAAGAGAGATGTGACGGGCTCTGAAAAGTCCAGAATTGTGAGATGTCTTGCAGAGGGATGCAGCAGTCTTGAAATTGCCAAACTTTTGAAGCGTGATCACCGAACAATCAAGCGTTTCATGACAAATAGCCAACAGGGTCGTAAGAAGCGTGTTGGGCAAAAAAGGAGCAAAACAACTGCCCATGAATTGAGGAAAATCAAGCGTGAAGCTGCCAAGATGCCATTTTCCACCAGTTTTGGAATATTTCAGAGCTGCAACGTTACTGGAGTATCAAAAAGCACAAGGTGTGCCATACTCAGGACATGGCCAAGGTAAGGAAGGCTGAAAAATGACCACCTCTGAACAAGAAACATAAGATAAAATGTCAAGAATGGGCCAAGAAATATCTTAAGACTACCGTATATACTCGTGTATAAGCCGACCCGTGTATAAGCCGACCCCCCTACTTTTGCCCCCAAAATCTGGGAAAACCTATTGACTCGTGTATAAGCCGAGGGTGGACCCCAGCACAGGTATACAGCCCCCAGCAGTGTGGTATACAGGCCCCCGCAGTGGTGTACAGGCCTCCCCAGTGGCAGTATACAGCCCCCAGAAGTGTGGTATACAGCAGCCTCCCCAGTGGTACATACAGGCCCCAGCAGTGTTACAGCAGCCTCCCCAGTGGTATATACAGCAGCAGCCCCAGTGGTAGTATACAGCAGCCCCAGAGATATATACAGCAGCCCCAGAGGTATATACAGCAGCCCCAGAGGTAGTATACAGAAGCCCCAGAGGTAGTATACAGCAGCCCCAGTAGTAGTATACAGCAGCAGCCCCAGGGGGTATACAGAGCAGCAGCCCCAGGGGGTATACAGAGCAGCAGCCCCAGGGGGTATACACAGCAGCAGCCCCAGTGGGTATACACAGCAGCCCCAGGGGGTATACAGAGCAGCAGCCCCAGGGGGTATACAGAGCAGCAGCCCCAGGGGGTATACAGAGCAGCAGCCCCAGGGCGTATACAGAGCAGCAGCCCCAGGGGGTATACACAGCAGCAGCCCCAGGGGGTAATACACAGCAGCAGCCCCAGGGGGTATACACAGCAGCAGCCCCAGAGGTATTATACAGGGGCTCCAGCTGTATACAGCAGCCCCAGCTGTATACAGCCCCCCCGTGGTATCCAGGGCCCCCCTTGCTGCAACCTGTAAAGGAAGATGTCCTTATACTTATCGCTGCCGCCGCCGCTCCGCTGCTCGGTCACCGCGATGCTCTGGGTCTTCATGCTTCTTGTTCCTTCGTCGGCGCTCGAACAATGACGTCATTTCCTGAGCGCCGGAGAAGGAACAGGAAGCATGAAGACCTGGAGCATCGCGGTGACCGAGCAGCGGAGCGGCGGCGGCAGCGATAAGTATAAGGACATCTTCCTTTACAGGTTGCAGCAAGGGGGCCCTGGATACCACGGGGGGGCTGTATACAGCTGGGGCTGCTGTATACAGCTGGGGCTACCGTATATACCCCGTGTATAAGCCGAGGGGGGACTTTTCAGCACATTTTTTGTGCTGAAAAACTCGGCTTATACACGAGTATATACGGTAATTTTTCAAGGGTTTTATGGACTGATGAAATAAGAGTGACTCTTGATGGGTCAGATTGATGGGCCGGAGGCTGGATCAGTAAAGGGCAGAGAGCTCCACTCCAACTCAGACGCCAGCAAGGTGGAGGTGGGGTACTGGTATGGGCTGGTATCATCAAAGATCAACTTGTGGGACCTTTTCGGGTTGAGGATGGAGTGAAGCTCAACTCCCGGACCTACTGCCAGTTTCTGGAAGACAACTTCTTCAAGCAGTGGTACAGGAAGAATTCGGTATCGTTCAAGAAAAACATGATTTTCATGCAGGACAATGCTCCATCACATGCATCCAACTACTCCACAGCGTGGCTGGCCAGTAAAGGTCTAAAAGAAGAAAAAATAATGTCATGGCCGCCTTGTTCACCTGATCTGAACCCCATAGAGAACCTGTGGTCCCTCCTAAAATGTGAGATTTGCAGGGAGGGAAAACAGTACACCTCTGGGAACAGTGTCTGGGAGGGAAAACAGTACACCTCTGGGAACAGTGTCTGGGAGGCTGTGGTGGCTGCTGCACGCAATGTTGATCGTAAACAGATCAAGCAATGACAGACTCTATGAATGGAAGGCTGTTGAGTGTCATTATAAAGAAAGGTGGCTATATTGGGCACTAATTTTTTTGGGTTTTGTTTTTGCAGGTCAGAAATGTTTATTTCTACATTTTGTGCAGTTATATTGGTTTACCTGGTGGAAATAAACAAGTGAGATGGGAATATATTTGGTTTTTATTAAGTTGCCTAATAATTCTGCACAGTAATAGTTACCTGCACACACAGATATCCTCCTAAGAGCCAAATCTAAAAACCCACTCCAACTTCCAATAATATTAAGCTTTAATATTTGAGTCTTTTGGGTTGATTGAGAACTTATTGGTGATCAATAATAAAAATAATCCTCTAAAATACAACTTGCCCAATAATTCTGCACACAGTGTATACCTGTTTGCACACCTCTTCTTGCTCTATACCATGATGCAGCATATTAGACACCATGTTCAATGTAACAAATTCCCTTTAAAAGGATTCTCTCTTATCAACACAGGGTAGGAGATTCATGTCTGATCTCTTGGGTATATGAACATTATTTTGAACCCATTCTATAAA
Organism: Allobates femoralis; assembly: GCA_033576535.1. Classification (NCBI taxonomy): domain Eukaryota; kingdom Metazoa; phylum Chordata; class Amphibia; order Anura; family Aromobatidae; genus Allobates; species Allobates femoralis. The sequence goes on from JARQOC010000003.1 coordinate 49,247,984, forward strand.
AAAAAAAAGAAAAAGTAATGCAAAAACGTTTTGGTGGAGTCATTCAAAAGAGCTGACCGTACCTGGACCTTACGACAATCAGCTCATTTTAGACAACAATTCACTCTACGAAATTGTCTCTTTGGATAATATTTGTTTTTGCTATGGTCTATCCATAGGGTAGGTCATTAATGTCTGGTTAGTTGGGGTATGACACCCAGAACCCCTGCCGATTAACTCTTCCCAGTGTCAGCGGTGGCCAGAAATGCTCAGAGCTCAGTTCAATCAACTCTACAGTGGCCAAATCAATAGGGAGCAGAGGTGCAGCACTCGGCTGCCTCCACTATAGAGTTGATGGACCTGCGTTGTGTAGTCGTCAGTTCACTTACTAAGAAATGGACTTACTCCAGCATGTAATTAAAGAGTGATCATTATATTCCTAATTTGGCTTTTTCTGACAGTATAAGGAAAAGCAAGGAATTTGGCAGTTTATCGGTTATTGAAATTTGCAGCCATTCTTGAGATATTATCACTTTTCTTTCTTTTTTAAAGCTCATTGCCTTAAAAATCCACCTCAACTGCTAGACAGTATAAATACGATATGCAGTGCTAATATGGCGCCCCCTGTGGTCTGGCTGCCACAGATGATATTTCATGATTTCATATACATCGTTGTAATGTCATGTCTGGGGAGAATTTAGATGCCCTCTGCTGCAAACCCAAAGCATCCAACACTTTTTGAACTTCAGCTAGGAAGTTGAGGGCGGTAAAGACCCTATTTGGGCAGACCCCAGCATATGGTTGGAGGGAGGAGTTACGATAGGGAGGGTAGAGGTAGGCAAGAGAGAGGGGTCAGTCTGTGTTGGGCCGGGAGGCCCCTCTGAAGTGCGAGCTGCAGTTAGGGCCCTAGGTTGCCAAGTTTCCAGGACCTGGTAACAGAATCTGGAGGTTCCTGGACTTTATGCCCAGTAGCTACACATCGGGGGACTTTCCGAGGCACAGTAACATAGGAGGCCAGAGAGTGGTTAGGCAAAGCAGCTGCTCACAGAGGTTGCATTGCCTGCCGCGCTGGAGGTTATCCACCACACTCAGAGGGAGTATGGGAGAGCTCTAAATCATCTAGAAACCTAAACACCAAACTCAGCAAGAAGGCCGCTATACCTGACCAAGCAGAGTGGACTTCAGTTCTTCCCAGACTGGCTTGGCCATGAACCCGGCAGTGCTTGTACCTTGGATCTGTGCAGCTACAGTAACAGTACAGAGCAACTTGACTGTCTTTTGTGCCTCCTTTCCTCATGTGCTATCACTTACTACAACCCACATCATCTTCCACATCCCTCAGGAGCAAGCCCTGGTTGGAGAGGGTTAAACATCTCACTGCTATAACACCTATCTCCTGGAGATAAACCTTTAGTGACGGCCACCAACTGGCTAGAAACTCCAACTGGCGTCACAAATACTCTTTATTTTTCTTTTATTTATTTTCCTCCATTTTTTTACTTTTCCTTACCAATGTGAGCCAGGGCTACAGCACTGGGTGCAGCCACTGTGATCCCGACCACTGGCCCAATGCTGCATACCCCAGCCCCAAACACTCCACACTTACAAGCTCTTTTTATTGGCCCTGTGCAGCTAGGATCTGGTGTAGACAGGTAATTACCTTTGTATTCTGCTGGGATAAATATGAAAAGCCTGGGTTTTGCATATGCAGAGGACGGAACTGCTGAATTTCAAAAGATGGTCCAAAACATTTGGGCACCAGTGGTCAGTGATGAATATTGGGGTTATCATAGATCCTACAGTTACATTTGTCCTTCTCTCAGAACGCTGGAAATATATAGCATTTTTTCATCACTGCGTGGCCTGAGCATCAGTCCAAAATTAATATTGGCTAAATGGATGATGCTGTATATACCACCTTTCATATCTGTAGAAAGATAAAATCGGGATAAGAAACATGACTATAATATTTTCCGCTTGGGACCTCCATGGGGTAAGATACCCTGAGAGATTGGGATCTCATAATTGTCCCATGACCAGCCCCACCAGAGGTCACCAAGGGGAGGTATGTGGGAGTGACTGCTCTTCAATAAATGCAGAACTTTGAGTTGACTGCAGCCCCCCATCCCAACATTGGGCAATTGGGTCTCTTCATAATGGATTTGATACACTCAGACCATATATGTCCTGTACTGTGCAATATTCCCGTAAAGGCAGTGCAAATGAGGGCTGATTCAGAGCATTATTGGAGCCATGCACATGAGTTAATTATGCATTTACATTTTTACAAGGACGCGCACATTTTTGCAATAATATGTTTTATATGTTTGTTTTATCACTTGATTTGTTGCATGGCACCCATAATTTAAAGGGAACATACAGATTATTTTTGGGTCGTCTTTGCACATCGTAAACATGCAAATTATCTGTCTACCGGAAGGAAAGAGAATATTAACACATGTCAAGCACAAATATGGAGAAAAAGGGATGTAGACGTGTTGACAGGTAGACGCACATTTTTAATATATCCAGTTATTCTGCAACTGCTGAGAGATAAATGGCCCCTTGAATTGATGTTCTAGAATAACTGTCCCTGGCACCATGAGAATACAAGCAGACGGAGGAATCCAATAACAACACGACCATCCATTGACTAATACGGAAAGTCACCCTGGAATGTATTTCGCAGTTGCGCTTTATGACTCGAGGTTTACAAGCAAATTCCCTGCAGTTACTGAAGCGATATATATCACCCTTCAGTTATATGAGGCTTACATTGCAGGCCAAAATATATTAGATTTCAATGGATTCCATTCTGGAGAATATCATTAGAACAAGCTTTACATTATTCCTCAAATTGACTTATGGTTATTTGGAATATTTACCAAACTGGACTGAGGTACAACACGCAATGGTACTATGGGGCCTCTGAAATTATAGGTTTCATACTGCAATTTCTAACACCCCCTACACAATGCCCCCACTGACCGTAAGAGCCTACACTCTACAGGAGAGAGAGGACCCCACTGATGATAAGAGCTTACATTCTACTGGAAGGAGGGATAGGACCCTGCTGACCATAAGAGCTTACTTTCTACAGGAAAGAGAGAGGACACCGCTGTGACGAAATGGACCCCTTCAATGTAGGACATATGATGATTTCTTATGTAACCCGGACATATCACATTATATATAGGCTTGTAAACTGGTATTGGCCAAGGAGAATTTCCTACAGTATTTTCATAGATTACTGTGGTGTTTAGTTTAGCCTGGTAATGTAATTATCTAACTTGTTTGTCACTGAAGGCCAGAGAACTTAATTATGCTAATCGTCCATTGTCTATTACCCTGTGAATGTTGATTGTGGCTCCAACCACTATTGTTTAAGAGTCATTAATTGCAGACTCAATGTCTAATACTAACATTCCATTGTATCACTGCTAGGTGCTATATCAATCAGCATTTGGATTGCAATAGTACTAAAATATGTTAAATGAGGATTGGAGTTCAGCCAATGAAAAGACTGTGTTATTGCACCAATCGTGACGTTCCCAATATCCTGCAATGAGGGCTGAAGGTATATAAGGAGATGTGTTCATTATCCAGGGAGAGTTAGATTCTGTCTAGTGGCCTCAGTCTAGGGATTTCGGTCCCGGCTAGAGGTCCACTGGATTGGAGATTGGAGATTGAAGATTGGAGACAGGCAGCTAATCTAGGGTCTTCGGATCCGGTTAGCGAGCCATAACCCCAGGCCTAGGCATTTCGGTGCCGACCAAGGGGATCAGAACACGGACTAAAGAACCACAAGGACTTCAGTATCAGATTATCGGATTCGGCTGTGATAAACACTGCATAAGGACAAGGAAGCAACCCAGGTTGGGATGACACAGTCACCTGGCTACAGACTTTGCCGTGCTATATTCTATACCCTGGTGAGCCAGCGGAAGGGTGAGACTCTGTTGCCTGTTACATTTATGTGTTGTGCTTGGTTATGCGTTATATGCTGCTAAATGTTTGGGGATCCAATAAAACCTTAATATTGTGATTCCCTGACTCTGTGTTGTCTGAGTAGTGTTCCGCCCACGGTTAAGGAGCTCAGGCGTTCAGTTGGGGATGAGCCCTGGTCCACGTTGTCTTTGTAAAGGCGGCTGGGCCTGCGGACGAGAGCACCCACTGACCCCCGGGTCGCCACAATTGGTGGCAGCAGTGGGATACTACTCAGCCTGGTTTATTCAGGGGAGCTGCTGGGGACTGGTGTTCGTGGACACTGCCCAAGGGCTCAACAACCAGGGAGGCATATAAGCATACCCAGCAGGCCATAGGTGAGGCATACAGGTTAAGGACGCTGCCATGTCCAACCCCACCAGCTCAGCCATGGAACAAGGACCGGAGAGGAGATATGGCCGCAGCAGTAAATGGATGCTACAGGATCTGTGCCAGAGGCGAAATATTGAATACAGGAACGCTGACAATCGGTCGGCTTTGATCCACAAGTTGGTCCACTGGGATACCCAGAATGATGGTGAGGATGATGAAGACCCCGCCGACGTTGTACCAGAGGATGTAGATTGTGTACCCCATCATGGACCCAGTGAATATCGAGAAGCCACCGGGCCCAAAGCAGTCCAAATCAAGGAGGCGTTGGCTGCCTTGGGGCCTGAAGCTTCAATAGAAGAAAGGGCTGGTGTTCTGCAGGTAGTGTTGGGAGCTCCAATTTCCTTACCACCAGTGCCCACCTCCACAATAGACCGTCCCCAAGGAATTCACCTTCGCTACAGTGACGTGCCGGTGATGAATGAATCCAACACTGAGATCGATGAACACTTGCAAAACTTTGAGATGATGATGAGAATGCACCAGGTGCACACAGCTGAGTGGCCCAAATATCTGTGGAGAAGTTTGCCTGGTCGGGCCCAGTAGGCTGTCCGATCACTTGGGCCTCAGGATTGCTTGGACTATGGAATTATTAAGGACACTTTGTTGGCCCTTTCTACCATAACCCCTGAGAGATATCGCATTAAGTTCCGGACTATGTCTTGCCAGGGTGTCTCCTATGTCGAATTTGGCAGTCAACTTTGACGACACTGTAACCGCTGGCTCGATGGTCGTGCTGCCCACTCCGCTGCTGCCCACCGGGATATGATAGTACTCGAACAGCTTAAGGAGAAGGATGACCAGAGACTCATCATATTTGACTGCCCTGTCTGGTTACATAAGAAGGGGGAGGTATGTGACGAAATGGACCCCTTCAATGTAGGACATATGATGATTTCTTATGTAACCCAGACATATCACATTATATATAGGCTTGTAAACTGGTATTGGCCAAGGAGAATTTCCTACAGTATTTTCATAGATTACTGTGGTGTTTAGTTTAGCCTGGTAATGTAATTATCTAACTTGTTTGTCACTGAAGGCCAGAAAACTTAATTATGCTAATCGTCCATTGTCTATTACCCTGTGAATGTTGATTGTGGCTCCAGCCACTATTGTTTAAGAGTCATTGATTGCAGACTCAATGTCTAATACTAACATTCCATTGTATCACTGCTAGGTGCTATATCAATCAGCATTTGGATTGCAATAGTACTAAAATATGTTAAATGAGGATTGGAGTTCAGCAATGAAAAGACTGTGTTATTGCACCAATCGTGACGTTCCCAATATCCTGCAATGAGGGCTGAAGGTATATAAGGAGATGTGTTCATTATCCAGGGAGAGTTATATTCTGTCTAGTGGCCTCAGTCTAGGGATTTCGGTCCCGGCTAGAGGTCCACTGGATCGGAGATTGGAGATTGAAGATTGGAGACAGGCAGCTAATCTAGGGTCTTCGGATCCGGTTAGCGAGCCATAACCCCAGGCCTAGGCATTTTGGTGCCGACCAAGGGGATCAGAACACGGTCTAAAGAACCACAAGGACTTCAGTATCAGATTATCGGATTCGGCTGTGATAAAGACTGCATAAGGACAAGGAAGCAACCCAGGTTGGGATGATACAGTCACCTGGCTACAGACTTTGCCGTGCTATATTCTATACCCTGGTGAGCCAGCGGAAGGGTGAGACTCTGTTGCCTGTTACATTTATGTGTTGTGCTTGGTTATGCGTTATATGCTGTTAACTGTTTGGGGATCCAATAAAGCCTTAATATTGTGATTCCCTGACCCTGTGTTGTCTGAGTAGTGTTCCGCCCATGGTTAAGGAGCTCGGGCGTTCAGTTGAGGATGAGCGCTGGTCCACGTTGTCTTCGTAAAGGCGGCTGGGCCTGTGGACGAGAGCACCCACTGACCCCCGGGTCTCCACAACCGCTACCCATAAGAGCTTACAATCTACAGGAGGGTGAGAGAGTATGCTGCTGACCATAAGAGCTTACACTTTACAGGAAAGAGAGAACCCCACTGACCATAAGAGCTGAAACTCTACAGGAAAGAGAGAGGATCTCACTGACCGTAAGAACTTACACTCTAAGAGAGAGAGAGGATCCCACTGACTATAAGAGTGTACACTCTATAGGAGAGAGAGAGGACTCTGCTGATCATAAGAGCTTATACTCTACAGGATAGAGAGGATTACACTGACTATAAGAACTTACACTCTACAAGGGAGAAAGAGAGAAGACCCTGCTCACCATAAGAGCTGACACTCTACAGCAGATAGAGAGAGCCCTGCTGAGCATAAGTGCTTACACTTTATAGTAAAGAGAGAGATAGAGGACCCCACTGACCATAAGAGGTTACACTCTACAGAAAAGAGAGAGAGAGGAACCCATTGACCATAACAGCTTACACTCTACAGGAGAGAGAGACAACTCTGATGACCATAAGAGCTTACACTCTACAGGAGAGAGCCAGCACCCCACTCACCATAAGAGCTTACACTCTACAAGAGGGAGTAAGAGCACCCCTGCTGACCATAAGAGCTTACACTCTACAGGAGAGAGAGGACCCCACTGACGATAAGAGCTCGCATTCTACAGGAAAGTGAGAGAGAACCCCTGCTGACCATAAGAGCTTACACTCTACAGGAGAAAGCAATGACCCCACTCACCATTAGACCTTACACTTTACAGGAGGGAGACAGAGGACCCCACTGATAAAAGTCCAAAATATCTGAGTTTAAAATTATTTAAACATTATGTTGAACTTCAAAAAAAAAAAAAAGGAAATGCTATTATTTGGTCACTACCATGCATGGCACAGGGTCTGCAGCATTTGAAGGTTAAATATTTATTAGTAACAGGTGGATAAGAGGCCCGTGTAGGCATTGTGCTCAGAGAGCCCTGCTAAATTCAGGAAATAGAAAAGAAGGAGACCTCGAGAGGAGTCTCCACATTTCAAAAGATTAGGGTCAGACACCACCAAAGTGGCATCAATTAACCCAGAATAAAAATCAATGAATCAAGATCAATGCAGCACACTGAAAAGTACAACATCACCTACTCTGCCCAGTCTGCCGCTGGGGTGGGAAAGTCCTTGGTTATTCCATGGCTTGTTCATCTTGATGAAAGTTAGGTGGTCTCCAGTTTCAGGGAACAGCCGGATGCACTTATCCATCAGGACACTTGAAGACACATTCTGAGTGAACGCTGGCTACCGACCATGACAAAATCTCCAAGGCGTGGCTGACGAGCTTAGGCAACTCCTACATTTTTGAAGCCCAAAATGCAAAAGGTCCAACCCCCCCCGATGGCATCGATATTGAGCTCTAGATACCCCTGCTTCATCCTCTCCAGTCGTTCACTCTGGACGATATGGTTGAACAAATTGGTCAAACGACACCCAGAAATTGCTTCTGACAGTTATATTTCTGCTGCTAATGTTTCTACTTGATGTCCCTCAGATTGTAAGTGTAAATCGGCAATGCATACTGTGTCCCTCACTGCAGTGTTGGGGAAAACAGTCCTAAGATTGTCTACCAGCTTTTTTTAAAACTCCAGCATACGTGTGTTCCTGTCCATCGTGGGAAGCATCTGGCTAAATTTACTATTGTACAGCAGATCAAACAGTGTGGCAACCCAGTAGTCATCGTGTGGCGCCCCACTGGTCAGTGCACCACAGTAGCGGTACTGCACCCAAAACAGATTGTGTGGTATTCCCAGTCTTTGGCGAGGGATAATGTCAAACTGAGGCTCTCTTCCCAGCATCCCTACACCTAGACTAGGAGACCAATCAGCTAACCCATCACCAAGGTAACCGATCCCGGTGGGAGGAGTGTTAGGGTAGAAGGAGCGGGAAACACACAGACAGATCTAGTCTAGTCTGAGGAGAGAAGCAAAGAACAAGTCCTAGAGGGACCCCACAGGGAGGGCGCCCAAAAAGGAGTGGTGACCCAGACAGAAAAGGGAGACCCAGTGCCAGACTGTCCGAGAAAATAGTCCTGGGGGATTCCCGGTCCACAACTCGGTACTGGCTCCAAGTTGCGGTGCAGGCGAATTCCAACCCTGAGCCACCAATACCGGTGGGTCGCAGGTCTGCCAAGCAGCCCCCGACCTCGTCCACAACGTGCAGCCTCACCAGGTATCCTCAAACCGGGTTGAGCCCCTTAGAGAAGAAGGGGTTACCTCATTACACCCGACGGGCCTGGTAGTAAGTGGGTTTGTACAGGGCAGCGCACGGATAGAAAGGAGGCGCAAGAAAGACACAGAGGACAGTGGACATACCTGAAGCAACACTTAGGGAGCCTCAGAGATTCTTTTTACCCTCCGGTGACTACCCGGCCAGCTCCCCGCAAAGACTGTGTAACTGTGTACCTGAACTGCCGTGAACTGTTGGACTGATAAGTCAAAATGTTTAATACTTGGTTCATAAGGTACTGGAAAGCCACACAATAATGAGGGTCTGAAGGAGCAGTGAAGCATGATGAAGGATCCGCTACATTTCAGCAAATGAAGTTGGGTATTTTGTCAGGATTATTGGTGAGATATAAGGCAGATACTTATCTATTGTGTAATCCCATCAGGGAGGTGTCTGATTGGATTTATTTTTGGAAAAGCAAAATGACCCAAATATATAGCCCCGTGTCATTAAAAAGGACTATCACTATTTATTTTTAATTCATTAAATTTGTGTGTATGTAATATACTGTAATACTGTATACTCACCTACCAGTGTTCAGCACCGTTCTTCTCTGCTCCTCAGTGATATCACCGTCCTGCAGACTCTCCGGATCACACTTTGCTCTCTGTGATCTGGAAGTGACTTTTACAACGTAAATCCATGGAGCGTCAGAATGAGACTTACATTATAGAAGAGACTTCTGGCTAACGCATAAAGGGAGCTGGCTGGTCGCAATTGTGGTGACATCACTGAGAAGCAGAGAAGAACAGTGCTGGAAACTAGAGAGAGTGGCATTAGGTGAGTATATTAATACTCACACTACATTACATACATGAACACACTTTTAATGAATAAAAATTAGTGGGAGGGTTTTTTAACAACTAGAAGTGGCGATCCGGCCCCCACAGAGCCCTGATCTAGACATAATTGAATCTCTATGGGATTACATAAAGTCTCATACACAGAAGATGTGTGGTCAGTTCTCTAAGATGATTGGAAAAAGCTACCTTTGAGCTGCCTCATAACTGTGTATAGGATCTGAGAAGAAACAATGCTGTATTGAAGGCAAAGGGCGGTCCCTAGTAATGTAGGAGCACCACCATGTTTGGGTGCTCCGATCTCATAATGAGCATTTTGACGCTCTGACAGACTCGACTCGTTTACCAAGTATAAGGGCAGTCAATGGGGAACTTGAGCATTTTTTTCAGAAATCGTGACAAGCATTTTGACACTCGGATGGCTTGACCCCCTTTACCTAGTATAATGAAAGTCAATGGGGAACTCAAACATTTTTCCAGAAGTTGTAATGAGCGTCTTGCTGCTTGGATGGGCTTGACTCATTTACTGAGCACAATAGAAGTCAATGGGAAAGTCCCGTATTTTTCGGGATGTTCTTCCAGAAAAATGCTCAAGCCCCCCATTGACTTCCATTTTTTTTTTTGAAAGCTTGAAGTCGTACAATCTAAACCCCAAAAAAAGTGACAAAGTGCCACAAAAAGTGCACTAGGATGTTTGGTCCATTGAAGCCCACTCCAAAAGGAGAAGTGGGACCCAAACCATTCCCTGTCCCTCCAAGCCAGAAGGCAACAGTGAGGGTCAGCGATGAGTAACCTCTACTAGCCTAAGCCAGAAAGAAGCCCAATCATGCTACCATCCCAGGCAGGACTTGCAACCATCTTGGTCTCCTCCTGAAAGAGGACAGCCAGGATGCAGGGCAAAGCAGAACCAGATGGCCACACACTCTCCCATAGACCTGTTAAGAGAGGAACCCCCTAGGGGACACAGAGAGAAAGGGTGATACAAAGTGCAACAAATATAATAATAATAATAATAATAATAGTAATAATAATACTGACCGGATCTTCGCCCTGTGTCTCATTCTGTTTCGCCTGTTCCCTTGTGCAATGTCTCCATGTTATTCATGGTAGAAAGTTCTATGTTGTATCATTCAGCTGCTTTAATTATGATATAATTGAATTATCACCATTTCTGCCGTTCCTTGACAGTTCATTCCTTATTGACTCCTTCTAAATGAGCCTCAGATTGATGACGGAGTCTCCAGACTGTCTCCTTCTCATATTCCTGTTGGTATAACAGCATGCACACTTACAGACGCAGCAGGGCTGAGCGCGCTAATAAAGTGCAGATCGGGGCAAATTAAGCAATTTATATTTCTTATTTATTTTTGAACTAGCGTGTTATTTAACATGAAAACCCCCCGCCTTGTCCTCCTCCAGCAAGTCTTAGAAAATAATTTCTCTATCCAGCCCCCTGCTACTCTTGCCTAATGTATAAATAATGAAAAGCCCTTTTATATGGTAACCATGTGGGTATTTGTATTTTTTCTAAGTAGCTTAAAGAAGGATCAGGGCTGTTACATGCAGAAATAGCATTGCTGAATTTGTTTCTTTAACCATTTGCTTGAGCATTGTTTAATCATACCGCCCAACTTTGAAAGAACAGAAAGAAGGGCAAATTATATGGCACGTGTCACACACCATGGCAGATTTTGACCATGCCCTTAGCCACACTCCAAAGCACACCCATTTGCCATTTCTTTTTACCCTGGCAAGAGGGGCGGTTGTAGTGAGGGGCATTTAGTAGACTTCTGAAACTGCAGTGTGTAGACTCAAATTCAGGACTCTCCTGCTATATCCAGGACAGTTGGGACAAAATAGATCAATGTGTCCATGACTTCACTGCAACCAGTAAGTTGCCAGTGAAATTCCTAGAAAGGTTGCCGCGTGTAAAGGTACCTTTAGGGAGTGATTTACTGTGCACACGGGCAAAGCTCTACAATCGTTCCCAGTTGCTTTTTTTTCACCTATTTCTGATACTGTATGGACATAACTAAAACAGAAGATTGTCCACCTCAATGATTCTTACTACTTTTTTTTGGCAGCTAATGAAGAATATGGTACTGTAGGCTTACAAGGTTGTATGGCAGTCCTAGCTTTAGTCATACAGTTGTGGCCAAAAGTATTGACACCCCTGCAATTCTGTCAGATAATACTCAGTTTCTTCCTGAAAATGATTGCAATCACAAATTCTTTGGTATTATTATCTTCATTTAATTTGTCTTCAATGAAAAAACACAAAAGAGAATGAAACAAAAAGCAAAACATTGATCATTTCACACAAAACTCCAAAAATGGGCCAGACAAAAGTATTGGCACCCTCGGCCTAATACTTGGTTGCACAACCTTTAGCCAAAATAACTGCGATCAACCGCTTCCGGTAACCATCAATGAGTTTCTTACAATGCTCTGCTGGAATTTTAGACCATTCTTCTTTGGCAAACTGCTCCAGGTCCCTGATATTTGAAGGGTGCCTTCTCCAAACTGCCATTTTTAGATCTCTCCACAGGTGTTCTATGGGATTCAGGTCTGGACTCATTGCTGCCACCTTAGAAGTCTCCAGTGCTTTCTCTCAAACCATTTTCTAGTGCTTTTTGAAGTGTGTTTTGGTTCATTGTCCTGCTGGAAGACCCATGACCACTGAGGGAGACCCAGATTTCTCACACTGGGCCCTACATTATGCTGCAAAATGTGTTGGTAGTCTTCAGACTTCATAATGCCATGCACACGGTCAACCAGTCCAGTGCCAGAGGCAGCAAAGCAACCCCAAAACATCAGGGAACCTCCGCCATGTTTGACTGTAGGGACCGTGTTCTTTTCTTTGAATGCCTCTTTTTTTCTCCTGTAAACTCTATGTTGATGCCTTTGCCCATAAAGCTCTACTTTTGTCTCATCTGACCAGAGAACATTCTTCCAAAACGTTTTAGGCTTTCTCAGGTAAGTTTTGGCAAACTCCAGCCTGGCTTTTTTATGTTTTGGGGTAAGAAGTGGCGTCTTCCTGGGTCTCCTACCATACAGTCCCTTTCATTCAGATGCCGACAGATAGTATGTGTTGACACTGTTGTACCCTCGGACTGCAGGGCAGCTTGAACTTATTTAGATGTTAGTCGAGGTAGACACAGGAACATTCAGGTCTTTGGAGATGGACTTGTAGCCTTGAGATTGCTTCCTCACAATTTGGTTTCTCAAGTCCTCAGACAGTTCTTTGGTCTTCTTTCTATTCTCCATGCTCAATGCGGTACACACAAGGACACAGGACAGAGGTTAAGTCAACTTTAATCCATGTCAACTGGCTGCAAGTGTGATTTAGTTATTGCCAACACCTGCTAGGTGCCACAGGTAAGTTACAGGTGCTGTTAATTACACAAATTAGAGAAGCATCACAGGATTTTTTATAACAGTGCCAATACTTTTGTCCACCCCCTTTTTTATGTTTGGTGTGGAACTATATCCAATTCTTTTTGTGTTTTTTCATTGAAGACAAATTCAATGAAGATAATAATACAAAAGAATTTGTGATTGCAATCATTTTCAGGAAGAAACTGAGTATTATGTGACAGAATTGCAGGGGTGTCAATACTTTTGGCCACAACTGTCGGTACTACATACACCCAACACCTTCCACCCCAAACCTGTAGGGGGAGCTCCACTTGCTGCCTTAAGCAAGATCCCCTATAAATATCGGTGCTGGGGGCAGAGTTAGTCAGAGTGTGCAGTCGCTAGGAGAACTGTGAAGCCAGTTGACAGTTAACCAGCTTAGCCAGCCTAGCCAGTGTGAGGGCCTAAGAGTGAGGTCAAAGGCAAAGCGGATGGAGCGAAGTAACAGCAGACTGGGAGCAGAGGAGCCATACCGGTTCACCCCAGAAAGCAACCCGGACACCGGAGTCCAAGTCTGCAGGAGAGCATCCAGCCCAAAAGAAATACTGGTTCACCGAGGAGACTCCAGTCTCCCAGACACCTGTACAGCAACCAAGAAAGGAACCAGGCACCGCAGGAGAAGTGATAGTGGTAGTCAACACAGAGGTTTCCCACCACACAACACAGGTGATAGAGACACAGAGGAGGCCAGGCCTAGTTTCACACGGGTCAGAGGCTTCACCTAGGGAAAAGCAACAAGGAGGCCTTATACTCACTCACTGTGGAGATCCAGTAGTGTTTCCCGACCACTGGAGTGTGCCCTGGACAGTATCTTCAATACCATCAGTAAAGGTACAGAAACAACTTCCAGTGTGTGTGTCCGTTTCTCCAACCCTGACCCTGTCCAGCCCAGAGACTGTAGCAGTAGCCCGGCTGCCTAGCCACCTCCCTTTGCAAATCTCTGTCACCTCATCACAAACTCCGGGGACTCTGCTCTGCCAGTGGGGAGCTATACCACTCAGCTGCCCGTCCATCATCCCCAGAGGCCCACATCAGTGCTGGTGCCATCACCAGACACCACAGTCACGAGACATTTATTCTTTTTATTCCTTTTTTATTTTATTTACAACTAGCTGTAGTACCCGGCTACGCCCGGGTTAATAATTAACTGATGTTAGCTATAACAAAATAGAATTTGAATATGTCATATTAATGACCTGTAAGTAAATAGAAGCTGAGCTGTGATTGATTGCTATAGGCAGCCTAATAAATCTCCAGCCAACAGTAAATCCTCCCCCTGGCCGGGCAGTATATGTTACTATCTCTACTCACCGTGGCCAGGGCTTCACAGGGCAGGCGTTTCTTCTTCCTCCTTGTGACGGAAACAGCACCTGCCGGTAGTGGGGCCCGGTGGTCCAGATTCAAAAGTGTTGGCTGAACAGTTAAGGGGTTAATTGTTTCGTGACGCCACCTGTGAGAGTTCCGGTGATGTCCACCGGCGCTGCTTGGGCCTCCGGGGGATGGGATGCAGCAAGATGGAACGCTCCCCACAGGATGAGCGGGAGTCCCCGGAGCCAGGAGCTGCACAAGATGTTGCGAGGCAGCTGCAGTTACCTTCTAATATGCGGAGATAGACAGTTCTGAAAAAGGCACGGACACTGGAAGTCTCTGTAACGGGTACTTTACTGTAACCAGCAGGTGATACATGGTATACAGTTAACAGGTAACGGACCGGGTGGACTTTAGCAATGACCGGTGTTTCTCAGAGCTCCGCGGTGTTCCTCCATTCTAAGCTAGTTGTGTTGCCGTTGTCGCCTTGGGGTGCCAGATCGGGTACAAGGAGGCTGCTTCTATTTCCCTACCGGTGAATTCTGACCGGAATGTGTGGGGAGCCTTGGGTCCTTTTGGTGGGTACTCCGCTGGCAAGACAACTCTGTGTGCGGTGGTCGTGGGGTGTCCCTGGAGAACTGTCCCTCCACTCCTGGTTTGCATAGCAGTGCTGAACAACTGCTAGCTTCGGAACCGGTAATCCGGTTGTAGATGGGCACGGGGATGTTTTGACCCGTATGCATTCGCCCTGTGTCCGGTTGTTGAGGCAGCGGGGTAATGGCGCCTAACCGGGGTCGTGGCCAGGGGGCTGCATGGAACTGTGCAGGCCCCCTCTCCTACGTTTCAGACCTCGACTTGCTTCCTTCTTTTTGCAGACTCTCCTTCTGCACTCACTTCTCCACTACACACTACCACTACACTCCGCCCACCAGGACCTTATTGGCCCTCTATTCTGATGTGCATGTAGGGTATGCAGCTCTGAGTTTTAACCATGTCATTGCTTAGTCAGAGATTATCGCTGCTGCTGTCTTGGCTGCAATACACTCCTGTGACGCACTCGTTACGGGGCGTCACATTACCTCACACATACACATAATAGACAGCTCATGTGACTGACATCTGCCTTAATTCCCTATATGGCACATGTGTTGCACATTGGCTGTTTTTAATCAGATGTTTATGTTTGGAAATTAAAGATAGAACACCTGTGCACATCTGTGTCTGTGTGGTGTGTGTGTCCCTGGGGTGTCTGTATGTGTGTGTCCCTGTGGGGTGAGTGTATGTGTCTCTATAGGGTGTGTATGTGTGTGTGTCCCTGTGGGGGGGGGTCTGTGTGGTGTGTGTCTCTGTTGTGTGTGTCTCTTTGTGGTGTGTGTGTGTGTCCCTGTGGGTGAGTACATGTGTCCCTATAGGGTGTGTATGTGCGTGTGTCCCTGCAGGGGGGGGGTCTGCGTGGTGTGTGTGTATCTGTGTTGTGTGTGTCTCTTTGTGGTGTGTGTCTGTGTCCCTGTGGGGTGAGTGCATGTGTCCCTATAGGGTGTGTATGTGTGTGTGTCCCTGTGGGGGGGGTTTGTGTGGGTGTGCGTGTCTCTGTGTTGTGTGTGTCTCTTTGTGGTGTGTGTCTGTCCCTGTGGGGTGGGTGCATGTGTCCCTATAGGGTGTGTATGTGTGTGTGTCCTGTGGGGGGATGTCTGTGTGGTGTGTGTGTCTCTTTGTGGTGTGTGTGTCCCTGTGGGGTGAGTGCATGTGTCCTTATAGGGTGGCTATGTGTGTGTGTCCCTGTGGGGGGTCTGTGTGGTTTGTGTGTCTGTGTTGTGTGTGTCTCTTTGTGGTGTGTGTGTCCCTGTGGGGTGAGTGCATGTGTCGCTATAGGGTGTGTGTGTGTCCCCTTGGGGGTGTGTCTCTGTGTTGTGTGTGTCTCTTTGTGATGTGTGTTTGTTTATGTGCGTAGTGAGTAACCAATGTTGGGGCTGTACCTTAGCGACTATACACTTGCTGTTACTCTTTGTGTGCGTGTGGTGTGTATACATGTCCCGATGTGTGGTGAATATCTCGTGTTGGGGCCCCACCTTAGTGACTATATGCTGGTGTGTGCTGTTAGTCTTTGGCGCTATCATTAAGCCCCTCTCATTCACAACTGTCTACTGGTAACTGTCACTTTTTCCCCATTATGTAGATAGGGGCAAAATTGTTTGGTGAATTGGAATGCGCGGGGTTAAAAGTTCGCCTCACAACATAGACTATGACGCTCCCGGGGTCCAGACGTGTGATTGTGCAAAATTTTGTGGCTATAGCTGACAGCTGTCGATTTTCCTCCAACACTTTTCCATTCACTTTTTCCCCATTATGTAGATAGGGGCAAAATTGTTTGGTGAACTGGAACGTGCAGGTTAAAATTTCGCCTCACAACATAGCTTATGACGCTCTTGGGGTCCAGACGTGTGACTGTGCAAAATGTTGTTGCTGTAGTTGCGACGGTGCAGATGCCAATCCTGGATATACACACATACATACACACATACACACACATTCAGCTTTATATATTAGACTAGCTGTAGTGCCCGGGTTAATAAATAACTGATGTTAGCTATAACAAAATAGAATTTGAATATGTCATATTAATGACCTGTAAGAAAATAGAAGCTGAGCTGTGATTGATTGCTATAGGCAGCCTAATAAATCTCCAGCCAATAGTAAACCCTCCCCCTGGCCGGGCAGTATATGTTACCTCACACATACACATAATAGACAGCTCATGTGACTGACATCTGCCTTAATTCCCTATATGGCACATGTGTTGCACATTGGCTGTTTTTAATCAGATGTTTATGTTTGGAAATTAAAGATAGCACACGTATGAGGCGAGTTGTGTGAGGTGATTTGTGCACATCTGTGTCTGTCTGTGTGGTGTGTGTGTCCCTGGGGTGTGTACATGTGTGTGTCCCTGTGGGGTGAGTGCATGTGTCCCTATAGGGTGTGTATGTGTGTGTGTCCCTGTGGGGGGGGTCTGTGTGGTGTGTGTCTCTGTTGTGTGTGTCCCTTTGTGGTGTGTGTGTCCCAGTGGTGTGAGTGCATGTGTCCCTATAGGGTGTGTATGTGTGTGTCTTTGTGGGGGGTCTGTGTGATGTGTGTGTGTGTATCTGTGTTGTGTGTGTCTCTTTGTGGTGTGTGTGTGTCCCTGTGGGGTGAGTGCATGTGTCCCTATAGGGTGTGTATGTGTGTGTGTCCCTATGGCGGGGGGTGTCTGTGTGGGGTGTGTGTGTCTCTGTGTTGTGTGTGTCTCTTTGTGGTGTGTGTGTCCCTGTGGGGTGAGTGCATGTGTCCCTATAGGGTGTGTATGTGTGTGTGTCCCTGTGGGGGGGGGTCTGTGTGGTGTGTGTGAGTCTCTTTGTGGTGTGTGTGTATGTGTCCCTGTGGGGTGAGTGCATGTGTCCCTATAGGGTGGCTATGTGTGTGTGTCCCTGTGGGGGGGTCTGTGTGGTGTGTGTGTCTGTGTTGTGTGTGTCTCTTTGTGGTGTGTGTGTGTGTGTGTGTCCCTGTGGGGTGAGTGCATGTTTTGTAGCTATAGCTGACAGCTGTCGATTTTCCTCCAACACTTTTCCATTCACTTTTTCCCCATTATGTAGATATGGGCAAAATTGTTTGGTGAACTGCCTATGATGCTCTCGGGGTCCAGATGTGTGACTTTGCAAAATTTTGTGGCTGTAGTTGCGACGGTGTAGATGCCAATATACGGTGTAGATGCCGGATATACACACATACACACATACACATTCAGCTTTATATAGTAGATTGACTAACAGGGCTACGGGTCTGGGCAAGCCACCAGTGACATCCCCCAACTCCACACCCGGGTACCGAGTTCCCATCGACCCCTGGGTGAATCACAACCGCCACTGATGAGACTGATCACCACCTGAGTAAGTGCAGGCTTGTGCATGTGCAAATACTCAGGCTGCTGCCATCTTCGTATGCCCAAGTGTATAAAGAAGGGGCATGCGCACTTACTCGGGTGGTGCGACAGCACACATGTGGAGAAAGAGTGCACGGGGAGGGGGGAAAAGACAGCCCACAGGGGAAAGAGAGCACACAGGGGAGAGGGAGAGCCCACATGGGAGAAACAGCTTAAAAAGATAAAAAAGAGTGGAGAAGACAGCACAGGGGCAAGAGAGACAATGCAGAGGGAGGGAGGTGACAGCTCAAAGAAGAGAGAACAGAGGGGAGATGACAGCACAGGGGGAGGGAGACCATACACAGGGGGAAGACAGTTCAAAGGAGAGAACACATTAGGGCTTAAGACAGCACAGGGGGGAGAACACAGCACACAGAGGGGAGAGAGCACAGGGGGGAGATAGGTCAAAGAAGGAGCACAGAGGAAAGAAGACAGCACAGGGGGGGGGAGAGATTGCACAGGGGGAGAGATGGCCACCACCCCCAGTGCCTCAGAACTTGACCCCCATCATGACATGCCCGCCCTCCCAATTGGATAGCATTGAGCACCCATCTAGTATGAGATCATGAAACGCCTCTGCTTATCATGACCCAGCCTGCACAGTAAAGCTGATGGAGACTCCTCTAGAGACCAGTGTGAAAACAGTCAACAATACTTTACTATTTCTTATATAGATACGCACTCCGCCAAAATAAAATAGCACCAAACAACTTTAAAATATATGTTTATAATAAATCACCAATTTATCCTGAATGTTTGCCTTTTCCTGACAAAACTTTGCAAAATAAGCTTCTGTCTGAAAAGCCTTTAATTAAAAAGACACAAACCACAAGCCCAGAGCGCGCATTGTCTGGGGTGGATTGACAACTCTTGTGAAGTTCAGGCGTTTGGCTCGAGACCATTGATGGCGGCCCGGCTCTCGAGAATTGTTCATTCTCTAGTCGTAAACGCATCGTATGGAGCGAACACAAAAGTCACGTCAAATTGAGAATGAATGATGGGGGCTTCCATAGTTTCTCTTTTGCGGGAGGATTGCCAACACCTTTTCTGCTATGTGGA
Organism: Allobates femoralis; assembly: GCA_033576535.1. NCBI lineage: Eukaryota > Metazoa > Chordata > Amphibia > Anura > Aromobatidae > Allobates > Allobates femoralis. Next base: position 49,267,070 of record JARQOC010000003.1, read on the forward strand.
AGACAGGAAGCGTTCAATCAGTCTCCGAGGGAAGGAAGAAATTCTCTGACTTCAGGATGTTTGTATAAATTCCGACCTCGTTTATTATGATGCTCGAGCTTTAACTGTATACTTTATGAAACACAGCTGTGACAGATTACCTGACCATTAACACTCAGACAACCTCCGCTTTTTTACAATTTTATTCCATAATGTGTTCCTGATGCTGCCAACATTGTAATCAACACCAGTCTCCGGGGGCCATTGTCTTCCCGTACAGACTCGTAGGGAAGAACTTCTCAAACTTTGAATTTAAAGGGGGTGTTCATGATTAGAAATGGATAAAGTCACAGCTTTGTTCCAGAAACAGCGCCACACCTGCCCATGGTTTGTGTCTGATATTACAGGTCAGACTCATTCAGTTGGTACAGAGTGATCTGCAATAAAAGCATACAATCCGTGACACTGTTTGAGATACAAGGAAAAAAACCCTCCATTTGAATGGGCGAGTAGGAACCTGCTAACAGAGAGCACCTGAGGCTAGTGGGGAGGGGTGCACAAGCAGAAGGGATGACCACATAATCTAAACAAGACAAAACACTCCCTGACGTATAATGTGAACAGGTGAATAACTGAACATGACATATTGTAACAAAGAGACAGCTGCACTCTGAAATACTAAGAAATGCAAATCTGAATATAGAATAATAATAATAAGATAAAGAATATAGAATAGCATTATAGCTAAGGAGATGTATGAAAAAATGAGACACTTAGCATATAAAGATGACCATATCTATACCTGCACACAGTGGCGTAACGATCGCAGCAGTCGCGGCTGAGACCGGGTCCGCCCCTGTACGGGGGCCGCGCCTCCCTGCAGGGGAGCCCGTGCTTCCAGCTGCCCGCCGCAATCGCGATCGCGTGTGTCCGAGGAGAGGAGGGAGGACGGGAAGTGAGTGAAGCCTCACTTCCTGCACATGTGCCCGCCCCTCCTCTCCTCTTAACAGCGGGGCAGCTGACCGCGGGAGCCACAGCAAGTGTGCAAGTGTGCAAGCATCTACCACTAGCAGCTAGCAGCACCCCCCCTTCCCGCTCTTCAACTCCCACTAGCACGCAATCCCCCCCCGCTCTTCAACTCCCACTAGCACCCCCCATCCCACCCCTCCCCCACTTTTCAACTCCCACTAGCACCCCCTCCCCCCCCACTCTTCACTTATGGGGCCCCGGTATAATTACTGCACCGGGGCCCGAAAAGGTGATGTTATGACACTGCCTGCACAATAGCTACATTGAGGTGTGTCTCCTTACTGTGTACTTACACTAAGTCAATGCCTCTCTGGGTTTAAAAACCTTAATTTGAATGGATGTGTAAGAACCTGCTAACAGAGAACATTAGCACCTAAGGTTAGTGGGGAAGGGGTGCACAGGCAGAAGGTATGATCCCTAAATCTAAACATCAAAAAAATGTGGCACTCCCTGATATGCAATGCTAAATATTACACATTGTAACAAAAAAGACAGCTGCACTCTGAAATACTGAGACTTGCAAATCTAAATATACAAGAATATAGAACAGCATTATAGCCAAGGTGATACATGATACAATGAAACACTTAGCATATAAAGATAGCCATATCTATATCTGTCCAATGCGATGCAATGCGAACAGGTACAAAAGAGCATTATAGCCAAGGAGACATATGATAAAAGGAGGCACTAGCATATAAAAATGACCATATCTTTATTCAGCCAGTAGCCACATCGAGGCGTGTCTCCTTAGTCCAGCTTCACACCACGGTTTTTCGGGTTCGGGTCTGTCCAGTGTATTTCCAGGAGGATTCGATTTTGTCCAATTTTTGTATCGGACACAAAACCGGAGTCTGCAACATTTTTTGTGTCCGATGCAAAAATCAGACCAAACCGGAACCTCCCGGATCCGGCGCCCATAGCATGTGAGTCTATAGGCGCCGAATCGCCCCAGATCCGACAAAAAATCGGACCAGTTCCCGGATCCATGGTACTGAAGAGCGGTGGATGTTAAAGAGGACCTGTCACTCCCCTGGTGCATGGCAATCTAAATGCACCACTGAATTCAGCATGCCTGCGGCAGTCAGCGAAGGGGTCCCCCATGCTCTAGCCCCCCTATGTGCTGAGAAATAGACTTTATAAATCTTACACATAGTAAGTCCGGAGGGCATTCCTTCTTATGGAGTCAGCGGTAGCACAGAGGTTTTTCCCTGCCTCCGGCCGATCTGCACCGCCTCCTGCTGCTTTGTTGGTCCTCCTTATTGTGTCCACCCCCCTCCTCACCTGACATCTAAGCTTCTGTTCTCACGCAGGAGCACAGCGAGGACGGGAGTGAGGAAACAGTAGATGAGGAGATAGGACCCTGCCAGCAAGGGCTCACAGTCTACAAGTAATGGGTGAGAATACAGTAGGTGAGGAGAGTGGACCCTGCCCATGAGGGCTCGCAGTCTACAAGGGATGGGAGAGGATACAGTAGGTGTGGAGGGAGGACCCTGCCCATGAGGGCTCACAGTCTACAAGGGATGGGTGAATATACAGTAGGTGAGGAGAGAGGACCCTGCCCACAAGGGCTCGCAGTCTACAAGGGATGGGTGAATATACAGTAGGTGAGGAGAGAGGACCCTGCCCACAAGGGCTCACAGTCTACAAGGGATGGGTGAATATACAGTAGGTGAGGAGAGAGGACCCTGCCCACAAGGGCTCGCAGTCTACAAGGGATGGGAGAGGATACAATAGGTGAGGAGAGAGGACCCTGCCCACAAGGGCTTACAGTCTACAAGTGTGGGTGAACATACAGTAGGTGAGGAGAGAGGACCCTGCCCACAAGGGCTTGCAGTCTACAAGGGATGGGAGAGGATACAGTAGGTGAGAAGAGAGGACCCTGCCCATGAGTCTTCACAGTCTACAAGAGATGGGTGAGGATACAGTAGGTGAGTAGAGAAGACCCTGCCCATGAGGGGTCACAGTCTACAAGAGATGGGTGAGGATACAGTAGGTGAGGAGAGAAGACCTTGCCCATGAGGGTTCACAGTCTACAAGAGATGGGTGAGGATACAGTAGATGAGGAGAGAGGACCTTGCCCATGAGGGTTCACAGTCTACAAGAGATGGGTGAGGATACAGTAGATGAGGAGAGAGGACCCTGCCCATGAGGGTTCACATTCTACAAGAGATGGGTGAGGATACAGTAGGTGAGGAGAGGAGACCCTGCCCATGAGGGCTCTCAGTCTACAAGGGAAGGGTGAGTATACAGTAGGTAAGGAGAGAGGACCCTACCTGCAAGGGCTCAGTCTACAAGAGGTGGGTGAGGATACAGTAGGTGAGAGGGTAGAGGTGGTTGTCTGCTGAATCAATTTGTATAACGTTGTTCAGCATTTCGGGTATTCCGAAGGCGATTTTCTCTACCTTCACAGCCAGTAATTCTTTCTTTTTTTTCTACTGTTTTAAACAGTTAGAAATAATTTATTTTTCTACTGTAAGGAAACAATAAAATGTATTTTATGAACTTTTTTAGTGGAATTGTGCGGAGCTCGGTTCTCCATGTAGGATTAATTATACGGCACTATTATGATCTGTTCCAATGCATGTAATAAACAGGAGTCTCTCTGGTGAATATAGGAAAAATGAAACCAGATTTTTGACATGTGTGATATCTGGCAGCTACAATTGTTATTCCCTGCTCCACAGAAGCTTTGACCCGGGTGGTTTTAAAGGCCATAGGTTCAAAGAAAATAAGGAGAGATTTATTAGCGTGAAGAAAGCTGTTCTAAAACAGGGGATCAGTGCAAGAAATGTCTTCATAAACAATGGAAATCAATGACTGTAAACTACTGTATGTTTATATAAGCTAGTGATGGGCGAGTCTTAAATTACTCGGAATCGCTTGACTCTAGCGAGTCCGAGCCCGGGACTCGCTACTCGTTGCGAGTCTAGCGAGTCCAATGTTCATGAATGGGGAAGCGAGTAATAGCGGGTAATGTGCGATTTACAAATCGCAGATGTGTCTCGGAAGCTTCAGGCTCTATCTGCTACAATAGCTAAATCATGTTTAATAGGCTCCCGCTGTCACAGCACAGTTAACTCTCTGCTTACCGGCGCTGCAACAAGAAGAAGAAGGAAGACAGAAGAGAGAAGAAAGAAGAGAGAAGACCTGGGTCTTTGGAGGGATATGTGGTGGTAATAAAGTTGGAGTCCCTAATGGTGTCTGTGTCTTTATTTTTAATAAATAATTTTTCTCTGTGTGGTGTTTTTTTTAACCCTTTATTGGAGATTCTTAGTGGCTGGGTCAAACCTGGCCTGACATTAAGAATCTCGGGCTTAATACCAGCTTGTATAACAAAGCTGGTATTAACCCCTTTATTACCCAGCGTGCCACCGCCACCAGGGCTGCTGGAAGAGCGGGGTTCAGCGCCAGAGGATGGCGCTTCAATGAACGCGCCATCTTCTGGGGCGGCTGCAATTTGCAGCGGGGGGTGCCCAGAAAGCTTGGGCCTCCCTGCGCTGGGGATTCCAGCCCCCAGCTGCTTAGCTGTACCTGGCTAGACATAGAAATTGCGCGGAGCCCCACGCATTTTTTTATTATTTCATGAAATTCATGAAATAATAAAAAGGGCTCCCCTATATTCTTGTGTCGGGCCAGGTACAAATAGGCACCTGGGGGTTGGGGGCAGCCCGTCGCTGCCTGCTGTATCCGGCTGGTTCTAGAAATACGGCGAAGCCCACGTCATTTTTTTTCTGAAAAATCAATAAAACAATCCTAAAAAAGGGACTGCATCTTTATTAACCCCTTGCCCATGGTCCAGGGGTTAATAAAGATGCAGTCCCTTTTATTTACATTGTTTTATGGATTTGTCAGAAATAAATTTGACGTGGGCTTCGCCGTATTACTGGAACCAGCGATGGGCTGCCCCCAACCCCCAGGTGCCTATTTGTACCTCGCCGGACACATATTTCTATGTCTAGCCAGGTACAGCTAAGCAGCTGGGGGCTGGAATCCGCAGTGCAGGGAGGCCCAAGCTTTCTGGGCACCCCCCGCTGCAAATTGCAGCCCCAGAAGATGGCACGTTCATTGAAGCGCCATCCTCTGGCGCTGAACCCCGCTCTTCCAGCGGCCCTGGTGGCGGTGGCACGCTGGGTAATAAAGGGGTTAATACCAGCTTTGTTAAAAAAGCCATTAGGGACTCCATCTTTAATTAAAAAAATCCTCTTCTGTCCGACGTAGTCCAAAACGCGATGTCCTCTCTGCTACATCCCTGTGCATAGATATAGATGTCTATGCACAGGGAATGAGCAGACTGAGAACAATCTCAGCTCTGCTACATCATCTCTGTGCACAGGGAGAGCAGGCGGGCTCTAGGACCCTGGAGCTGCGACAGCCTGCAGGACCCGAGCCCGACACAGAGCAGACAGCTGGACTCTTTACTGTGCGAGTTTCCCTGCGATTACTTGCACAGTAACGAGTCCAATGCAAGTCAATGGCAATCCTAGTTTTGTCAGAGACTCTGACAAAACTAGGATTGCCATTGATTTGCATTGGACTTGTTACTGTGCGAGTAATCGCTGGGAAACTCGCAGAGTACCGAGTCCTGCGAGTCCCTTACTACTCGCCGAGTAACGAGTCCTAGCGAGTAGACTCGCCCATCCCTAATATAAGCGTATTACGTGGGTGGTGGCCAAATCCATTTTTTTGCAGCAAAATCCGATCTGACCGGATAGGGTTTTTGCTCTTAAGGTACCTTCACATGCTGCCATATGGCTTCCATATCGCCGGCAATTTGACGTGAGTGCGCACGTTTTGGGCATTTTTTTCTGACCATGTTGTGTCTACTCTTGTAGTTATTGCATAAAAGGAAGAAACTAGTAGCACTCACCGAGTTGCTGGCGAAGTACTTTATTTCAACATGTTAAACATGTAAGCACACAGAGATGAGACAGGAGGGAGGATGGGAACTACGGCCGTTTCACACTGATATAGAACTTCAATGGTTTCTAAAAGCAAAAAATAGTGGTGTCTGTGGATCCCGAAAAAAAGCGTTGACCGGCGGTGGTGCCTGACATTCTCTATTGTTGTGATTGAATATGATGCTGAACCTGTTGAAGCACCAAATCAGCGTGAAACGGCCATAGTTCCCATCCACCTGTCTCATGTCTCCGTCCTTACGTGTTTAACATGTTGAAATAAAGAAGTTCGCCAGCAACCCGGTGAGTCCTACTCATTTATTCCCTTTATACAATTAATTATGGACTGTGGTCTGTGATAATGCGCCTGGTATCATAAGTGCAACTTCTGAAAGCAAAAAACAGCGGTGTCTGTGGGTCCCGAAAGAAAGCGTTGACGGGTGGTGGTGCCCGACATTTTCTATTGTTGAGATTGAATATGATGCTGAACCTGTTGAAGCACCAGATCAGCGTGAAACGGCCGTAGTTCCCATCCTCCCTCCTGTCTCATGTCTCCATGCTTACATGTTTAAGATGTTGTAATAAAGACGTTTGCCAGCAATCCGGTGAGTTCTACTCTTTTCTTCCTTTTATACAATTAATTATGGACTGTGGTCTGTGAATATGCTCCTTGTATCATAAGTGCGGCTCCTGAAAGCAAAAAACAGCGGTGTCTATAGATCCCGAAAAAAAGCGCTGACCGGCAGTGGTGCCCAATTTTCTCTATTTTTGTGTTTGTACTCCTGTAGTTTACTAGACCCCAGTTAGTCTTTGGTGAAGACATAGTAGTCACCGGTGACATTACTACTATGGTGACATTCAGTCAGTGATGATGGCACTGCAGTCAATGATTGGGTGCTGAAGTCAAACTTTTAGCAAGTTGAAAATCCCTGAAATTAGCTTTATATAGTATTTACAGTCGGTACGGAAAGTATTCAGACCCCTTTAAATTTTTCACTCTATGTTTCATTGCAGATATTTTGTAAATTCAAATCTAGCTGTACGAGCTCAAAAGGTGCAAATACTCAATACTGAGCAAAGGGGCCGAATACTTATCATCAATACTGAGCAAAGGGTCTGAATACTTTTGACCATGTGATATTTCAGTTTTTCTTTTTTAATACATTTGCACACATTTCTACATTTTTGGAGTTTTTTTCCATCAAGATGGGGTGCAGAGTGTACATTAATGAGAAAAAAATGAACTTTTTTGAATTAACCAAATGGCTGCAATGAAAGAGTGAAAAATGTAAAGGGGTCTGAATACTTTCCGTACCCACTGTGTATAGTATTTTTTGTTATTATTAGTAAATTCTATCTTTATGGAAGCTGTGCTAAAATATTTGGGAAAATCTATTTTATTAACTCATGGCCTCCCACGCCAGGCAGCTGGGTGACGTCATCGCCATTGTTTACGAGTATCTTTTTCACTCTAGACTTGAACTTACCGATTCTTCCATCATTATGATAACAGTTAAGCGATCACGGCAAAATCCAGACAAATTCCATTTCATAGAGATCTGCTTATGTCAAGATGTTCTGAAACACAATGATTATAGCCTTAAATGAGTATATGAGCTGTCAGAGCGTCTCCTGCTGCCCTAAGGGGAAGCGATTAGAGAGGATTATGTGAATATGGCAATGTCTGCTATTAAGCATTTGCATTCCCTTTTTTTTTTGAAGAAGCCCAAAGGCTTATCAAGTATTTTGTCATTGTTTTAAAGCACAGAAAGATGATTATGGAGATTCGCCAGTGATCCTTACAATGAGGCTCCTATGTACATATTCTTAGTGAAATGGGCCATTGAAGATTCGCTTTGGAAGCACTTTCTGCATTTTTGAGGTCATATGTGTAACGAAATGGACTCCTTTAATATATAACAGGATGATTTCCTATGTAGCCAGACAATTTTTTGTATTTTGTGCTCTACCGTGTGATAAGCACTCATTGTTCCTACAAGTCTTGTAAATGCTTGGTGATGTTTACCGTGTGTAATGTAATTATCTCACTTTTTTTGTCATAGAAGGACAGAGAATTGAATCCTCCTAAAAGTCCATTGTATTACTATGTGTACTGCTAGATGCTATGTAAACTATGTCATTGAGTCTCCTTTTCCAGCAATACAACGCAACTAGAGGTAATTTATATACAGCTTGAGATCGAGCCAATGAGAGCACAGTCTTATTCCACCAATCGTGAAGTCCCTAATAGCCTGCAATGAGGGCTCAGTGTATATAAGGAGGACTGTTCATGTGACCAGCAGACTTCATACAGGCAGCTAATCTAGGATCTACAGATCCGATTGGCAGGCTATAACCCCAGGTCTAAGCACTTCAGTGCCGACCAAGGGGATCAGAACCTGGATTATAATAATTCAAGGATTTCAGCATCGAATGTTCAGATTTGGCTGAGATATCAAAAGACTGCTCTGTTGCCTGTTACATTGTGTGTTTTGCTGGTTATGTGTTATATGCTGTTAATTGTTTGGGGATCCAATAAAGCCTTAATATTGTGGTTCTCTCACCCTGTGTTGTCTGAGTAGTGTCCCGCCCACGGTTAAGGAGCTTGGATGTTCAGTTTGGGATGAGTCCTGGTCCATGTGTGGCACCCTGGCACCTGTTGGGCACCACAGAAATCCTTAGGCACAAATGGAGTAAGTAACAGCAAAGCAAAACCCACAAACACAACACCTTAGAACACCTGGTTTCACCCCGAGCCTCTAGGGGGAGCTCCACTGGTGACTTTGAGCCAGTTCCCCCTATAAAAAGAGTCTTGGAGGGAGAAACTTCAGAGTGTGGTAGACGCTACAAGAGCTGCCAGGCAGAGAGTGTGGTAGACGCTACAAGAGCTGCCAGCCTGTGTTAAACCTCCACCCTATGAGGGACACACTAGGCCCAACCAGCCTGCTAGCAAGTCAGGAAATCCCTGCAATTGGGATAAGAGGAAGGAGATCACCTCTCAGGAACACAGAGTTAATCTGACTCTTTCCATACCAACCGGTTACTGGAACCGAAGCTGTGAGAGCTACCCAGCCACCACAGAGAACCAGCACCATCAACAGGAGGTTTAGCCACCTGTTCCACCTGATGCACCCATCCACGAGGACCCAGGGAAGAGTACTGATCCTGCTCAGACCCTTTTACAGTGCCCTCAGTGCTGTTAACCAGGTGAAGCAAGTTCCATTGAATACACTGCCCGGTCCGGCTGGATTCCACATCCACCCGACCTTAGCACCAGAACTAGAGAAAGGAAGCCTAACACTGCTTGCTGTGAACCTCCAGAAGTGCCGACTTCACTATCCTGGTCCGAGTGTACCTGATTACCACCCAGTAAAGGTACCTAAAAGAGACTTTGTGTGGTTGTACGTTACTCCTGGATTCAGCGCGCAGCACCCCGCAGCTGCCTCACAACATCTTGCGCAGCTCCCGGCTCCGGGGACTCCCGCTCATCCTGTGGGGAGCGTTCCATCTCGCTGTATAACATCCCCCGGAGACCCGAACAGCGCTGGTAAAGTTACCAGAACACCCGCAGGTGGCGTCACGAAGACAAATCACCCCTACTGTTCCGCCATTCCCCTATTGATCTGGACCACCGGGCCTACACCACCGCAGGCGCAGTTCCGTGACTGGAGGAGAAGCAACGCCCGCTACGTGTACCCCCGGCCACGGTGAGTCACATGCTGTCTTTTTAAAGGCGGCTGGGCCAGCGGACGAGAGCACCTACTGACAGCCGTGTCTCCACAATATGATCCTCCAATGGCCACTGTAATCTTCAGCAATGGCCATTTTATAGGATTCATGTGAATCTAATTGCAAACTGTTCTTATGCACCATGTTTAGCAAATTCTTAAAAATTCAACATAATTTGATTCACACATCTCTATTCAGTATATATTTTTTAAATACTGAAGTTAAAAGTAAAACTGTCACATTGTACATACAGTTGATCTCTGGGTGGTGTAGTATAGAACAGCAGACTAATATATGTTAAAGGGGTTGTCTGGGCAGTTTGGATAATTTCTATGTGTATCTAGGCTGCAAAATGTTGACAGTTTGTAATATACATCCTGTCAACATTTTGCATAGTTACCCAGTTATCACCTATTTGCAGCAGCGAGGGAACATCCAGGGGGCTTGTTTGCATTGGAGCTTTCATGGACATGCCCAACTGAATGTTATGCCCAGACTCCTCCAAACACGCTCCCTCCCCATCTATATTATGCCAAGCTACCCCCTGGGATGTCAGTGGAGCAGGTGACTGCTGTGTACAATGGGGGTGAGTGGTCATATTACTGGTTGAGGCTTGCCTGTAGGAGCCCTAGAAGTGGCTGGGCATACTGTAGACTGGGGGAGGGGGAGTGTTTGTTGGAGTCTGGGCGTAACGTCCAGTTCTCCATTTACATCCAGGCTCCAACACAAATACGCCCCCTGGACGTTCTCTGGCTGCCGCAAATATGTGGTATCTGGGAGATAATGCAAAATGTTGTCAGGATGTATATTACAAACGGTCAACATTTTGTAGCCTGGATACACATAGAGATTATCCAAAAAGCCTGGGCACCCCCTTTAATTCCTGCTCTTATTATGGTCAGAAGTCCAGTGCACAGTTTGCCTTACTTGAAGGGTGTAAATCACTAATAAGATCACCCACTGAACTGCTAAAAATAATCAGGAAAAAATACAAAAATTAAAAGCTATACCCAGATTTCTCATAGAACTACATGCCAAACAACCCACCGCCCAGAGATCGGAGTATATATTCAAAGTGACACCTTCCCTTTAAGACTATGTTCCCTTTAAGACTTAACTACGTAACTATGTAGATTTAAGTATATACTGGTGGTTGATCACTACGGAATAAATCGAGGACTTTAAGAAATGAAAAGAAGTTCAGTCTAGATTTACATTTATTTACATAGGGTACAATATCACAGCCATTATTTTGACTTATAGAGGAATCTCCCAGATTGTGGAGAAAGTTTGTTAACTCCTCCTGGCCAGTCATTCCCATCGCTGATCGTATCATTGGCACCGGTGCCCTAGGGGAGGGGATATCGTTCCTGCTCCTCCTCATTATTTCAAGTAGTCCAATAGTAGCATTCCGTTACCAATATATATATTAGGAGCTGGGTGGGATTCATCCTCTTCCCTGTCACGATCTCCACATTGCCTGTGATGTTCTAGGTTTGTGGAGATTGTCAAGCTGGGCTGGCTCTGTGCCTCAATCACCTAAATTCAGCTCACTTAATTAAGAGCCTATTTAAACTAGCTCCAAATGGGACGAAGTGCCGCTCAACCTGCGCTGGTGCCGAAGAACACCAGAGAGTCGGTATATCTGGGATATGATATTTACTTTATTTCCACTTTATTAGCTGCTACCGGGCTCCTTCCTCAGGGACAATCAAGATATTATGGTGGAAACAGATAAAGAGCACACATCCTGAAAAGGAACCGAATAGGGTCCAGAAGACTCGGAGAGGAGTCCTCCAGAGAGCGTTCGTGGGAGCTGGCTTGAGGCTCTGCGTGCTGGAGCGCTTCAAGGGAGACAGGGGATAGAACGCAGTGAGGGATCGGAGAGGAATGACACGCACACCACCGAAGGTCCTAAGTGAGTCATCCCAGTTCCCTGGTGACTACCCAGGCCAGAGAGTGACCCGAGAGACTGTACCATCTGTAACCTGCCTGACGTATTGCCAGTAAACCAGTTCAGAGTTAGAGACTGTGTCGTGTACTTCATTTGCTTACACCTGATGAGGTACATACTTGCTGCAGTGAAAGGATAAGTATGCTGTGTGGTAAGCTGCCTCCCTGTGTAAAGCCTTTACATAAACTATTACAACTGCCGCGGGGATCCCGCTCCACCTACGGGGAGCGTAACCATCTTGCTGCTCCACCATCACCCCAGAGGACTGTCCCGCAGCGCCGGTAATATAACGGGAACCGTAGGTGGCGTCACAAAACACTTTTATTTTATTTTTATTGACTCTTTTACCCCCCTTTTTAAGTGACCACCAGGGCCACGGGACCGGGTACAGGCCCCAGTGACATCCCCCGTGAACTAAAACACCCGATTCTGAGTATCCCATACCCTGGGGTGGGTCAAAAGCATTTCATGATGAAGACAATTTGGTGAGAGAGCGGAATTCCTCATTATGTTGTTGCGTGTGTAGGCCTTCTTACATCTTAAGTTGGTTATGTTAACCTCTGTTTAAACAAAATTGGTAAGAAAAGCTGTGACCGATATCCATCCAGACTTTGCCTGTTGTGCCTTCTTTGTGACGGGGATGAAGAAGGGTGTATGGCAACGCATGCCTAGGGGACCGCTTGACTTTAGTCCATCAAAGGGATCGCAAGCTACAGTCTTTAGCTGGGGAATGCCTCCTCTGCAGGTTCGCAGACTCTGGTCCGTTACGGGCTCGGACCGGGTGCAAGCTTTCTGAGTCCAGGGTGATCCAGGCTCCCTAAGGCTTCCTCAGCTATAGTGGATGCTGGGAAAACACCACCCTTCTTCCCCAGGCTCCTTCCTCTCCTGTGGTCAAGGATCTTTCATGACCTTACAGCCCATGTGACTGAGAGGGAGTCTGCTTATCTGTGATCTGTCACACTCACAGGAGGATCCAGGTTAGACAGCCACTCCCCTGGCTGTCAACCTGCAGCCCCAACACATCTACTGCCTTACCAGAGCCATGGAACCGCAAGTCCCAGCACCAACACCTGTAGGGCAGTTAACAACTGCAGCACATATTTCCCCCCTCATGTTCAAGCCTGCAGGATTGAACAAACGAAACCCAGGGGAAGCACAACCCACAGTTACACTGGAGCCCATCACCTGTCGGGCATACCTATCAGCTCCCGGAACAGGTGATTGCCACCGTAGTCCCTCCCTCAGGGACCTACCACCCGTCAGCATCACTGACCGTGTCTTGGTGCAGTCCTTGCCATCAGATATCGACATGTCACTCGTCGGAGTCGACTTTATTTCAGGCCCACTCTGCCCCCAGCGGTCAGGGAGAGTCATGTGCTTCAGCATCCACAGTCAGGTCTGACTCCGTCCTACCATGTACCCTATCAGGTTGTTTGAGTGGTCCTGTCAGACTAGAGACACTGGAGGATGTACTACCCACACCCCGACTACATGCACTACTCTTGGGATGTCTACGGAGTTCTCTTCGCTGGCAACTATCAACTTCATCCGTCACCATTACTCCCAGTAGGGCTTATGGCTCTAGCTTCTGCCGTGGCTAAACTGGTACTTGGAGGTCTCTTTCGTGGCCGAGTGCCACCATTTCCAGATAGCTGCCACCTTCCGGGGCTCCCATGTCGCTGTCTCCCAGCTCTCCGTCTTGTCAGCTGCAGCCTTTCCACTTCTCGCAGGTGAGCCATACAATATTCTATCAGCATCTGTAGATATCCCAGAGTGTTTTCCATACCTCTATCAAAGAATGAGACCTTGCCATCTGCTTCAGGTCACCAGGTAAAACAACAGTCTTAATTCAGTCTCAGTATGATGATCAAAAACTCTCTTCAACTTTTCAAATATTTGTACAACAGACCCCTGATCTTCCTCAGACCAGTTTCGGGTTTCCAGCTCTGCTGCACCTGTTACCTGCCCCATCACTACTGATGCTCTCTGCTTACCGATCATCGCGTGCATGTCCAATACATTACATATCTTCCTCTGGAAGGCATCTAGAGCACCTGGCTTGCCGTCATACTTGGGTAACCAGGCTGCATTGAGGACGTACGGCAGTGAGATCGGCATTATCGGAGCTACTGGTGCAGGTGTCGGTAACGGTATTGCGCTGCCAAATGGATTGGCGACTACGAGCTGTCTGTTTGGGGCTCCGTTAACGGCGACAGGCTGGTTCACGATCGGGACCGCTACATCGTTTGGGTCCGGGGCACTCATCCTGGCTCCCCCCTAGTGAATCGCTGCCAGTCTCTGAAGAATGAAAGTAAGTAGTCGGTTCGGCGGGAGGGTAATGGAGCACCTCGGGTATTTCCGGATCTGACTGCTGCGTTCGGCGGTTCTCGTCAGACCGTGGGGCGGGGCACATCTTCACGCCCTTGCACTGTAACGCCCCCTTTCTTTCCCGTTCTGTGGCGCAGCAATGGCGGATTAACAGTTTACACAGTCTATATACAGCACACAGTATCCGGTTACACCGGGCACGGGATCCTGTTCGTGACGCCAGAGTTGTCTGGGGCCACAAGGGAATGGGGTACTCAGGTCTCGGGCGGTCAGTTGCGGGGGATGTCAGGGGTGGTCCGTGCCCGAGCCTGTGCCCTTGGGTGACAATAAAAAGGGTGTATTTACAGGGATAGGGATTGTCAGTCGTGACACCACCTGTAGATTACGGTGAGGGCAGCGGTGCTGCTTGGACCTCTGGGGTGATGGAGTGGCCCCCTACAGGAGGAGCAGAGTCCCCGGGGCGTTGGAAGTAGGAATGGATGGTGGAATAGGGCAGCATAGTCATTTCTGTACAGGGTTGGAATAGGGGAGCGTAGTCGGTGTGGTGTAGAATGAGTGGAAGGAGGGACACGCACACATTAAAGTCTTTTGGTACCTTTACTGATGACTGGTTACAGGTACACACGTCCGGAGTGAAGGAAAACACCTTGGGATCTCCACAGTGAGTAGGGTTGTAGGCCTCCTTATTCTGCTTTCCTGTTCTGAGTCTGGCAGATATGGAACCTAACCGGATCGTTACTTCTCTCCCCACACCCATGTTGCTGCACTGAGGGCTCTCTCTTGGGCTACCGCCGACGTCTCTCCACGGTCCCTGGCTCTCAACTGTTGGTGCTGCGGGTGTCCGGGAAGCTAAACCTCCTTGTGATGCTGGATTCTCTGCTGGGTCTATCTCCTCTGTCTCCTGCAGACTCGGGTTCCAGTGACCGGTACTCTGGTGGGGTGACCTGGAATAGCTCCTCTGCCCCTGGTAAAGTGTTTCTCGCCTTTTCCTTCGATCCCTACTCTGCGGGTCCTCACACTGGCTCTGGTGTGCACTGGTTTGGGCCTAGCACGGCTCCGGTACCAGTTTCAGCTTCCTAGTCTCTGAGCTGACCTTCACAGTTCTGTAGTGACTGCACACTCTGGCTAATTTCCCCCCAGCACCTGTATTTATAGGGGATCTGGCTTAAGGGCAGTGAGTTGAGCTCCCCCTACAGGCCTGAAGTGGAAGGTGTTGGGTGTAAGTGGTTTACTCGCTGTGGGAAATCCTTCAGTGTCCCAGGGAAGTCTGTGGTTTCCATGTACAGGGTGCTACACAGCTAGCTGCTCTACTTCTACCAATTACTTGCAACGCTGGTCACCCCTGACCAGATCCCTCAGCTGGAATCATGACAAATTCTGTAATCTCGTATCTCCCCTGTAAATAACCCCCTTTTACATGTCCGGTCAGGGCCTCGGGGCTGGGCAATCGCCACTGTGATATACCTAGAGACTGCCTGCCCTGCTACCGAGTACCCCGACCCTCCAAGACAGCAACAGAAGGTTCTAGGGGTGCAGGCGAAGCCGGGGTGGAGTCTGTGCAGAGTCTCAAGGAGGCCCGAAAATTTTGTTAGCATGGGGCACTGAAAATTCTGGTGGCAGCCCTGGCTGATGTGTGTATTAGGTTCTGCAGCAGCTGGTTGTCTATTATGATGTTATTCAACAGTTGACAAGAGTATTATGAGGCTGTGCAGCAGCTGAGGTGTCTACTCTGAGGTTCTGCATCAGCTGAGGTGTTTTACAATGTTCTGCAGCAGATGAGGTGTGTATTATAAGGTTCTGCATCAGCTACGTTTTATCATGATGTTATGCAACAGTTAAGGTGAGTATTATGAGGCTGTGCAGCAGCTCAAGTGTCTATTCTGAGGTTCTGCATTAGCTGTGGTATTTAATGTGCTGCCACAGCTGAGGTGTGTATTATAAGGTTCTGCAGCAGCTGAGGTGTTTTACAATGTTCTGCAGCAACGTAGGGGTGTATTATAAGGTTCTGCAGCAGATGAGTTGTGTATTCTGAGGTTCTGCAGCAGCTGAGGTGTTTTATAATGTTCTGCCACAGCTGAGGGATCTATTTTGAGGTTCTGCAGCAGCTAAGGTTCGTATTATGACATTCTGCAGCAGATGAGGTTTGTAGTATGAGGTTTTGCAGTAGCTTAGACACTCTGCAATGCTCAATGCAGCTACTGAAGAACATCTTTTTAATTATAGCAGAGCTTTACATGTGGCATACATGATCTGTGACTGCTTCTACGGGCAGAGATAAGCAGCGCCCTCCTACGTAGAGCCGCTCATCTCCATATCACAGGCAGATTCAGGGAAGCAAAATAATTATTGAAGTAATTTGCTTAATATTTCTTACATTTATTAATAATAATTTTTGCTTGTTTTTATTTTTGTATACTGATAACCTGATTGGATTCAAGGACGACTTTCCTTTCCTCTATTGTCTCTCTGCTGTCAGCCACATTCCCCTATAGAGAGAAAACAATGGTAACGTCACTCACAAGGAGACACAATGGGACCAGACGTAGGTCTGAACAAGACTGAACCTGATCCCCGGTGATCGGTGATGGAGAGGTGTCCTCCGCAGTCATTACCGCCGTCTGGATACTCCCTGCCGGATGTTCAAAGAGGCGTCCAAAAAGTGATTGGCACCGGGAGCATCATCACTGAGCTTAGGAAAACAAGTCCATATGATTCACCTCCATGATGGCAATCCGGGAACAATGCAGACAATTAAGTGTACACAACGCCATATTAATGACATCTTCCCAAGCCAGAAAGAATGACTGCAAAAAAAGAAGAAAACCTAAATCACTCAGGGAACATGTTACATCAAATGTGAAAATGGCAGAATGTGCCAATGTATGACATCACGGTAACACTGGTGCCAATGGCAGGAAGCCTGCTGGGGACAGCATCGTCCATAGCCGAAGATATTCATCTGATCATCCCCTATATTAACATGACATTTATTACTACTACTAATAATAATAAACTATATGTAAAACTAATAAACTATATTTTATAATAATAATGATGGAAAAAAATATACTACTAATAATATGCTTAATAATTATGCCAATAATAATATCATATTGTAAAGACATACTGATAGGATGTTTAGATTGTGAGCTCCAAGAGAGACAGCATTACTCATGTATGTAAAGTGCTATGGAATCAATAGCGCTATATAAATGAATAAATACTATTATACTGTGATATAGTCAATAATAATATACCATATATACTCGTGTATAAGCCGACCCGTGTATAAGCCGACCCCCCTACTTTTGCCCCCAAAACCTGGGAAAATCTATTGACTCGCGTATAAGCCGAGGGTGGACTCCAGCACAGGTATACAACCCCCAGCAGTGAGGTATACAGCAGCAGCCCCAGTGGTAGTATACAGCAGCCCCAGAGGTATATGCAGCCCCAGAGGTATATGCAGCCCCAGAGGTGTATACAGCAGCCCCAATATACAGCAGCCCCAGTGGTATTGCAGCCCCAGTGGTATTGCAGCCCCTATATACAGCAGCCCCAGTGGTATTGCAGCCCCTATATACAGCAGCCCCAGTGGTATTGCAGCCCCAGTGGTGTATACAGCAGCCCCTATATACAGCAGCCCCAGTGGTATTGCAGCCCCAGTGGTATTGCAGCCCCTATATACAGCAGCCCCAGTGGTATTGCAGCCCCAGTGGTATTGCAGCCCCTATATACAGCAGCCCCAGTGGTATTGCAGCCCCAGTAATGCAGGGCCCCTATATACAGCAACCCCAGTGGTATTGCAGCCCCAGTGGTATTGCAGCCCCTATATACAGCAGCCCCAGTGGTATTGCAGCCCCAGTGGTATTGCAGCCCCTATATACAGCAGCCCCAGTGGTATTGCAGCCCCAGTAATGCAGGGCCCCTATATACAGCAACCCAGTGGTATTGCAGCCCCAGTGGTATTGCAGCCCCTATATACAGCAGCCCCAGTGGTATTGCAGCCCCAGTGGTATTGCAGCCCCTATATACAGCAGCCCCAGTGGTATTGCAGCCCCAGTGGTGTATACAGCAGCCCCTATATACAGCAGCCCCAGTGGTATTGCAGCCCCTATATACAGCAGCCCCAGTGGTATTGCAGCCCCAGTGGTATTGCAGCCCCTATATACAGCAGCCCCAGTGGTATTGCAGCCCCAGTGGTATTGCAGCCCCCTATATACAGCAGCCCCAGTGGTATTGCAGCCCCAGTAATGCAGGGCCCCTATATACAGCAGCCCCAGTGGTATTGCAGCCCCAGTAATGCAGGGCCCCTATATACAGCAGCCCCAGTGGTAGTATACAGGCAGCCCCAGTAATGCAGGGCCCCCCCCTCATGCTCCGGTCTCCTGTAAAGCAAATTATACTTATCAGTGCCCGCTGCTGTCCGCGCCCGCATCTGCCGACATCCCGATCCTCCGTCTTCATGCATCTTCTTCCTGTTTCCTGTGCGCGTCGCCGGTAATGACGTCATTGCCTGCGACGCGCACAGAAGCAGGAAGAAGATGAATGAAGATGGAGGATCGCGATGTCGGCAGCGGCGGGCGCGGACGGCAGCGGGCACTGATAAGTATAACTTGCTTTACAGGTGACCGGAGCATGAGGGGGGGGGCCCTGCATTACTGGGGATGCGGGGGCTGCTGTATACCGCTGTATACAGCAGCCCCCGCACTGACTCGCGTATAAGCCGAGGGGGGTACTTTTCAGCCCAATTTTTGGGCTGAAAAACTCGGCTTATACGCGAGTATATACGGGTAATAACAATTTACCTAATACTAATATTAATTACCTAATGTTAATAATGAATAAACTGTATGTATTAGTAATAATAATAATAATAATGATAATAAACTTTATATAATAATAGTGAAAAAATTATATTTTATATTTATTATTATTAATAATAATATGCTTTATAATGATGTCAATAATCTCATGCCATGATATAGTCAATAACAATATAATAATGATTTAACTAATACTAATAATAATCTTAATTAACTAATGTTAATAATGAATAAACTGTATGTAATAATAATAATAATAATAATAATAATAATAATAATAATAATTATTATTATTATTATTATTATAAACTTTATATAATAATAAAGGAAATATTATATTTTAATTTTATTATTATTAATATTAATATGCTTAATAATTATGCCAATAATAATATCATACTGTGATATAGTGTATGATAATATAATAACGATTTACCTAATACTAATAAAAATATATAATTACCTAATGTTAATAATAAATAAACTGTATGTAATAATAATAATAATAACTTTATTTAATAATAATGAGAAAACTATATTTTATATTTATTATTATTAATAATAATATGCTTATTAATTATGTCAATAATAATATAATACTGCGATATGGTCAATAATAATAATATAATAATGATTTACTTAATACTAATAAAAATATTAATTACCTAATGTTAATAATGAATAAGTTGTATGTAATAATAATAATAATAATAATATTAATGGAAAACTGTATTTTATATTTATTATTATTATTAATAATAATAATAATAATAATAATAATATGCTTAATAATTATGCCAATAATAATATAATACTGTGTTATAGTCAATAATATATATATAATAATGATTTACCTAATACTAATAAAAATATATAATTACCTAATGTTAATAATAAATAAACTGTATGTAATAATAATAATAATAACTTTATTTAATAATAATGAGAAAACTATATTTTATATTATTATTAATAATAATATGCTTACTAATTATGTCAATAATAATATAATACTGCGATATGGTCAATAATAATAATATAATAATGATTTACTTAATACTAATAAAAATATTAATTACCTAATGTTAATAATGAATAAGTTGTATGTAATAATAATAATAATATTAATGGAAAACTGTATTTTATATTTATTATTATTAATAATAATAATAATAATAATATGCTTAATAATTATGCCAATCTACTTATATAATCCGCAGTTGGGATTTCGGGCGTTGTCGCCGAATCCCAACATGCTTTGCGGGACTGCGAGTGATGACGCGCAGCGTCATCACGAGCCGCAGACCCGCACTACACTTGAAAAAAAAAAAAAATATGCTCACCTCTCCCCGAGCCCCCGCCGTCTCCCTCCAGGCTTCCTCCAGGATTCCGGTCGCTGCCGGTGGCTGCCGCAGGCTCCGAGTGTCTGCAGACCTCTTCTACTGCACTCCAGGACCTGTGGTGATGTCACAGTCACGTGACACCAGCTTACTCCATGGTAACCTGGTGTCACGTGACTGTGACATCACCACAGGTCCTGAACTCCACTAGGACAGTGCGATCCCTCAGGCACAAGTGACAACAGCCAGGGGGAGCGCCAGGAGAAAACCGGCCGCCGCCACCATCACCCGATGCCTTCCTCAATGACTCGGCCCGCCGCGGCCGCCGCCACCATCACCCGACGCCTTCCTCAATGACGCAGCCCGCCGCAGCGGATCACGGTAGGATGGCGCCGCCGCCGCACTAGCATTGTATCCTGCACGCCCCCCCATGCCCTGCAGACTCATAACAACCCGCTCCTCCACCCTCCGCTCCTCAAGTAAGGTTACAGGTGCGCCGGCCCGCACCTCTGCCCCCACATCTGCCCCTGCTTTACCCACACTCAACCACACTCCTCACTCCTCTTAACCCCCTATCTCCTCACTCACCCACACTGCCCCTCCTCACTCCTCTTACCCCCCCACTATCTCCTCACTCCCCACACTATGCCCTCAGTCCCCACACTGCCCCTGCTCACTCCTCTTACCCCCCCCCCCATGCCCTCACTCCCCACACTGCCCCTGTTCACTCCTCTTACCCCCCCTATCTCCTCACTCCCCACACTATGCCCTCAGTCCCCACACTGCCCCTGCTCACTCCTCTTACCCCCCCTATCTCCTCACTCCCCACACTGCCCCTGCTTCCCCCCCCCAATCACCCACACTGCCCCTGCTCATGCCCCCACTCTGTACCTGCTTACCCCTCTTACCTCCCCCACATGCCCCCACTCACCCACACCTCACTCACTCTGCTACCCACAGCGCCGCCTCTGGACTCTGCTGCCCACAGCGCCGCCTCTGGACTCTGCTGCCCACAGCGCCGCCTCTGGACTCTGCTGCCCACAGCGCCGCCTCTGGACTCTGCTGCCCACAGCGCCGCCTCTGGACTCTGCTGCCCACAGCGCCGCCTCTGGACTCTGCTGCCCACAGCGCCGCCTCTGGACTCTGCTGCCCACAGCGCCGCCTCTGGACTCTGCTGCCCACAGCGCCGCCTCTGGACTCTGCTGCCCACAGCGCCGCCTCTGGACTCTGCTGCCCACAGCGCCGCCTCTGGACTCTGCTGCCCACAGCGCCGCCTCTGGACTCTGCTGCCCACAGCGCCGCCTCTGGACTCTGCTGCCCACAGCGCCGCCTCTGGACTCTGCTGCCCACAGCGCCGCCTCTGGACTCTGCTGCCCACAGCGCCGCCTCTGGACTCTGCTGCCCACAGCGCCGCCTCTGGACTCTGCTGCCCACAGCGCCGCCTCTGGACTCTGCTGCCCACAGCGCCGCCTCTGGACTCTGCTGCCCACAGCGCCGCCTCTGGACTCTGCTGCCCACAGCGCCGCCTCTGGACTCTGCTGCCCACAGCGCCGCCTCTGGACTCTGCTGCCCACAGCGCCGCCTCTATACTCTGCTACCCACACAGCCGCCTCTATACTCTGCTACCCACTGACCCACCTGTATACACACAATTCATTTCACCGCGCTACCGATGCAATTGCATCGGGCCTTTTTACTAGTAATAATATAATACTGTGTTATAGTCAATAATATATATAATAATGATTTACCTAATATTAATAATTATACTACTTAACTAATGATAATAATGAAAAAATTGTATTTATTAATAATAATAATAATAATAAACTTTATCGTAATATAATGAAAAAAAACTTCAAAAAACTCAAAAATCTTATCTTTTTATTTCTGAAGTTCTTGGTACATACATTGGCCAATGTCTGCTTGCTCATCAACTGCGACAAAGTGACTTCAGGTCTGATGAGTCCTATCGCTGACATCCCTGTCCTCCTTGTCCACCCCCCACCTCTCAGTGGGCAGACTCCATCTTGACCCTAGATCACCTGTGGTCAATGAGGGTGCAATTGCAGCATGGAGCCTGCAACTCCATATGATACAAAAAAGAGAAAAAAAACTGCACAGCACTCACAGACTAAATGTGAACTGGTGCCAGCAGGGACACTGGGTCAAATAACTAGAAAAAGTTCTCTGCAGCACTCAGTTACTACCAATGACGTATGAATGCTAACAAGCTATATGTATATGAGAAAAAAGTTTAAAAACTTACGTTTTTTCAAAAAACTCAAAAATCTTATCTTTTTTATTTCTGAAGTTCTTGGTACATACATTGGCCAATGTCTGCTTGCTCATCAACTGCGACAAAGTGACTTCAGGTCTGATGAGTCCTATCGCTGACATCCCTGTCCTCCTTGTCCACCCCCCACCTCTCAGTGGGCAGACTCCATCTTGACCCTAGATCACCTGTGGTCAATGAGGGTGCAATTGCAGCATGGAGCCAGCATCTCCATATGATACAAACAAGCTATATACATATAGCTTGTTAGCATTCGTACGTCATTGGTAGTAACTGAGTGCTGCAGAGAACTTTTTCTAGTTATTTGACCCAGTGTCCCTGCTGGCACCAGTTCACATTTAGTCTGTGAGTGCTGTGCAGTTTTTTTTCTCTTTTTTGTATCATATGGAGATGCTGGCTCCATGCTGCAATTGCACCCTCATTGACCACAGGTGATCTAGGGTCAAGATGGAGTCTGCCCACTGAGAGGTGGGGGGTGGACAAGGAGGACAGGGATGTCAGCGATAGGACTCATCAGACCTGAAGTCACTTTGTCGCAGTTGATGAGCAAGCAGACATTGGCCAATGTATGTACCAAGAACTTCAGAAATAAAAAGATAAGATTTTTGAGTTTTTTGAAAAAACGTAAGTTTTTAAACTTTTTTCTCATATACATATAGCTTGTTAGCATTCGTACGTCATTGGTAGTAACTGAGTGCTGCAGAGAACTTTTTCTAGTTATATATATATGTATATATATATATATATATATATACAGTATATATATAGTATAATCAGAACGCCTCCTAAGCTAGCAAAACATGTCCCTGCAGCATATTATCACTAATCTCACACTCCTTTTGTCTCCTAAAAGCATCCTGTGAAAGTGGATAAAAACGTTTTACTACTTACTCATTAGTGATTATAATTAGCAGGGGCTATATTCTTTAGTCACCAGGGCGGGCTGTTTTGCAGCCTCGAGGATGCACCCTCTGTCTGTTTGCTTTGCTTGTGCAGGCATTGCCCTCCCCCCTCTCTATCACTCACAGAATGCAAACCATTAGTCTTGCCTTCAGCTGCACATCACAGCAGCACAGACAGAGAGAGGGTGGATCCTCGAGGCTTCAAAACAACACCCCCTGGTGACTAAAGAATATAGCCCCTGCTAATTATAATCACTAATGAGTAAGTATTGAAACGTTTTTATGCACTTTCACAGGATGCTTTTAGGAGACAAAAGGAGTGTGGGATTAGTGATGGGATGTTGCAGGGACATGTTTTGCTAGCTTAGGAGGCGTTTTGGAGGTGACAGGATCCCTTTAAGGATCACAGGTATGGGTACACCAGATAAGTACAGAATAATGGGGACCTTACAACTAGTAACCCTACAAGTAATCTGAAGACACATGTTGCACAGGCACCTCCCCTAAGGGGGAAGATGCCTTAAGTCCCTAGTGCCTCTCAGCCATAAACTTGAGGCACTTCAAGATTAAGCATGTTGCCCCTTTAAGAGGTGGGGAGTGTATGCGCTCGCACCCTTAGCATTCTGTTAGGAGACCTGCATGACATACGCAGACCCTGGGAACAGAGAGATGTGTCAGGGACAAGAACAGAAGCAGCTGGACGTCTGGTGAATGCGTTGGCATCCCTGCCATGTGGTGTGCAGGGACGCCAGTGGCATTACAAATAAAATGATAAATTGTCCTCATTATACTAACGTGTGCTTACACCGCCCCCATAGCTCCAGGGTCCTCTGCTTAAGTCTTCAGTACTTCCATCACTTAAGTCAATGATTGGGTTCACGCAGTCAGGTAGGGAATGATGAATGACTTTTATGTGCAGACGTACATTGATCCTGCCACGTGACTGCAAGAGGCCAATCACTGGCCACATTGCCGGAAGAATAAAAGACCAGACTGGATGGCCAGCTTAGAGCGGAGCTGGAAGCGGTGTAAGGGTAGGTGAGGATCTAGACCTGCCTCTGTGAGGCCCCTGCAACTCCCTGACCCTCCACTTTAGTCTTTGTTCCTTCCGCCAATGAGACATTGATTGGCCTTTTGCAGTCACATGTGGGACAACACAATGATGAGTCTTGTGCCTCCACATAATCGCATGAGACCAATAACTGGCCATTTAGGAGGGTCAGAGGTGCTGTCACCCTGTCACCCAAGAGATACCTTTGCATTTTGCATTTGTATTGAAAAACTGTATGTTCCATAATGTGTATGTGGCCCTCTACTGGTTAAAGGGGAAGGCTGCTCTCTGACATCCATTAGCCAAACAAGGTTATGGATAGTGGATGTACCTTGTAGGCAGGGCTTAGTCAATAAAAGGGATTGTAGCATGGAAAACAGGAGAAGAGTCCCCCAGTGAGAGACAGTATCAGGAACCAAAGGCCCCTTTAAATTGTTTTGACCCTGAGGGATACTCAGAGTCAGCTCAGCATTTTGACCGTGGAGCAGAACATCAGCCGGTGTTGGTGCCTAAGGCTATATCTCTGGGTACAACTCACATAGACGCATGGGGGACCCCTTTCCTGAATGCAGCAGACAGGTGACAGGGGGTGACAGGTCCTCTTTAACTCCAGAGAGCAGCAGGGGAACTGCACCAGGTCGGCAGATCTTCACAGCAGTGGTTCACACACATCTACACTCCAGGCTGATCGGGGTAAGAATGAGCTATTACCGACACCAGCTGAAGCAACATGAGACTATTTAAGGAAATGTGGGATTTGATATGGACTGAAGAAATCCTTCCTAGCACTACCAGCAAAGACAAAACATTAATCCTCTCTGGTACTGAAGAAGTAAACACCTAAAGTCAAATAACATAAAAAGCTGTTACAGACTCGTGACTCAATAATATACAGTATACCAATATAAATTAGTTCCAGCCAAATCCAAAGAATTCCAAAATTAATTAACTGGCTGAACAAAAATTATAGACCTGTCGTTCCCAACACAGCTTTTATAAGTTCACAGGTTCCACAGACAAGATGATTGAATCGCTAAATAGAGTACAGAGTCCCAAGTGAAAATGTCCAACTGCTTTACCGGGGGCCTCCAAATAATTGCAGCGCCTCGGTTTGTCATACTGTCCGGAGCTAAATATAACCCAGTTATTATGAAGTGATCCGTCTTGGCCAGATGTAGGTTGACAGAATTACTGTAGAAAATCAATGTGGCAGGTAACAAAGCTTATTACGTACAGGGGGTGGAGGGATTCATGTTCATGGTTCTTGGGAATGAAGGATCTCGGTGACTGTAAAATGACACAAATACAATCAAAGAAGAATATTGTCAGCAAAAATGTCTACTGTATTTATGAATGGTATACCAATATCGGAGAAAGAAAGGCGGGCACTCACCCGGAGATCATTTCAGCCTTCTTTATTTGTTCGGTGCGGCTTTCATCTAGTGCAGGGAGGGGGAATAGGAGTAAGACAGCGGTAGACCGTTTTGGTCTAGAGGACCTGTAGAAGCGCCACATGGGCGTGAAACGGTCCACTGTTGTCTGACTACTATTCCCCCTCCCTGCACTAGATGTAAGCCACATCTATATACATAATCAGCAGTTTTGCGCTTCCGGCCACTGTGCCGCTATCACGCGCAGTGCCCGGAAGCGCAAAAAGGCTGTCGCCAGACATCACCTACCCCCACCAATGCCCGCACTCCCCCGCCGCCAGGGCCGCACCATCCATTGGACGGTGTCAGCCCTGAGTCCCCAGCGGCAGCACACAGGGGGAGCGGCATTACAAAAGGGGGCGGCGCCAGCATCAGAGCCCGGCTTCATGAGGCCGCCCCAGCCTCCCCAGGTAAGATAGGATGGCGGCCGGTGCTCTGTCATTGTAGGCTGCAGAGGCGGCGGGGCTGCAGCCTGCTATCACCTTTCCCCCCCACCCGCACCTCAACTAAGGCACCAGCCGCCTCTCGGTCGGCGCTCTGACATTGTAGGCTGCAGAGGTGGCGGGGCAGCCTCCTATCACCTCCCCCCCCGCGCCTCAACTAAGGCACCAGCCGCCTCTATCATCTGCTCCCCGCACAGCCCCCTCTATCATCTGCTCCCCGCACAGCCCCCTCTATCATCTGCTCCCTGCATAGCCCCCTCTATCATCTGCTCCCCGCACAACCCACTCTATCATCTGCTCCCCGCACAGCCCCCTCTATCATCTGCTCCCCGCACAGCCCCCTCTATCATCTGCTCCCTGCACAGCCCCTTCTATCATCTCCCCACACAGCCCCCTCTATCATCTGCTCCCCGCACAGCCCATTCTATCATCTGCTCCCCGCACAGCCCCCTCTATCATCTGCTCCCCGCACAGCCCCCTCTATCATCTGCTCCCCTCTTAGCCCCCTCTATCATCTGCT